>CM010622.1:8459205-8524205 GCA_003430845.1 Xanthoceras sorbifolium
GCTCTTTCTCTCACTATAATCTCTCTCTTTCTCTCCTATTTCTTCTTTCACGCCAATCTTTCTGATTTCTGGTTTGTATATTTTTTTGTTCTTGGTTTCTTTGTTTTTAATTTTACACAATTTGTTTGTTTGACTTTCAATATGTTAGTGGAATTCTCCACTAACATATTATATATAAATATCTTCTCAATTTCAAATTGCTCCCTTGACTTCTACAAATCACAAAATGGCAATCTAATTTACAATGAATCACATTCCATCTCGATAATTATTCCAAAAATATTCCACACTTATCCAATCACCAAATTGACTTCACCAATATTCAGATGGACCCATTATCATCCAAATGCACTATGAAAATAATATCTTTAATGGGATTTAACTCGGTTAAAATCACTGTTTATTTTTCAACCATATACCGAATATATATATTTTCCACCAATATAAATCACATACTTGACTGTTGTATGCTTAATAATAATTAATAATAATATTTTTCATAATTATGAAAAATTAGGGGCGTTACAAGATAACGCAAATCCATCTGTTGAATGGGTTAAAATTAACCCCTCTTTCTCTCTCACATGTTCTTGTTCTCTCTCTCTCTCTCTCTCTCTCTCTCTCTCTATCTATCTTCGATTTTTCCTCATTTTCTCTTCAAATTGTTGCTGTCAAAGACGAAGAAGAAGTAGTCGACCGTTGCTGTTGAAAATACCGACGTAAAATGGGATGATGATATTGAAGAAGAAGACGAATGAGGTAACTGGGAGGTTGAGGGAGTTTTGTGAGCAAAGATTTGATCTGGGTTTGAAGAGGGTTACTGCAAAGATTTGATCTGGTGGTGGCAGATCAATAACAAAGATGGAATTTGATGGATTCTGTTGGGCATTGTTTGTGAATCATGTTTGTGATTTTAATCTTATCATAGTTACACAAAATATAGAATAACTTTTAAATTTATCCAATCCAATCCCATACAATTCAATTCCATCCAATCCTATCTCATATAACATGAGATTGGATAAAAAAATAATTGTGTCTTGTGTTTTATGTAGCATAAAATCATTTAGTTTAAAATTAGACTAAATCAATTTTAAAGTAAAATTAAATTATTTTAAATCAATTATAAAAATAAACTTATTGAAATTAAATATTGTTTAAAAATGATTTTTTAAAATAAAAAATTATTTAAATTAATAAGAAAACTATTTAAAATTAATTTAACAAAAATAAAATTAATTTTTATTAATATTTAAAAATATTTTAATTATATATATTAAATAAATATAATATTTTATATAAAATAATTAATATAATATAATAAAATAAATAAGAAAAGTTTGGGACAAATTTATCCTAATATATGAGGCAGGAGTCAACAGTTTCATCTCGACAACACTAATAACTGTAAGGGTGAATCACTCTAATCTGACACAATTATGAATTAACAATTATAGAAATGGATTGTGATTAGTCCAATTCTAATCATCAAATGTACCATTAACATTTTCAATTTAAATGAAAACATTTTAAGATGTTTAAATTAAATTTATCCGAACATCATGAACTTGCAACAAACAAAAGTTACTGGATTGGATTGACGACCCAACTCATGATCAATTTTACTATAATAAGCAACATTTTATTCAATTGTGAAAATATAAAAAATAAAAACAAAACCTTTTACATGTACTTGAAGAATTCTCAAATGAATGAAGTATATCCCAAATATCTTACAACTATTTAATACAAAAAAATGTCTACTTAATCTAATATCACTTGACCACTGTCCAATGTGGTTTGATGACAAAGACGTTCATTTAATTTAGCAAGATCCAAGTTCGAGTCGCCAACCTGTCTATAATTCCTTTTTTCTTTCAAAAATATAAATAATAATGAGTATCAAGCTATGTATTGCATTTTAACCAAAATGAAAATAGTAAAATGTCCCACTCATAGTTTGATAACACATCCCCATCCATCCACGCGTATCATATCAAATTGTGACTAAATACTTCTAAAATTGTCACCAATTGCATATTAGTCATGTCATGTTGATATTGGAAGACTTGCTTGCGCCATTATAGATCTAATTATTTCTAATAATTTTTTTTTTCCGCTACATCATTTTGTTCAGAAGTTTCGAAAAAAAGAATATCTTTTTTTTTTTTATGGTGGAAATCTAATCTCATATTGAATTTCTATTAGAGATCTCTATCGATCTTGACTCTCTTGTTGTGCCCATGAGAGGTTGAGGCATCGTCGCAACCATGAGAGGCCTAACCTCTCTGCCTCGAATGGGGACGAGATCGATGGAGGTCTCTGGTGGAGATCCATTAATTTTTTTTATTTGTTATATTTATTTTTTAATTTATTTTTGAAATTTTTTGTTTATTTTTAAAATAATCTCCACAGAGATAAATGGTAGAAATTTAATTTGTTTTAATTTTAAAATTATTATTTTATTAAATAACCAAATTACCCATTAATATTTGGGAGCAAATCTGTTAAGCGTAACCTGCTCTTAATACAATTATAATAATTATTAACAAAACCATGATAATATAAATCAAACAGATAAAAAAAAAATTATAATATGCAAAATGATGATATGGGCCAAAAGGCCCACCCAAAGCCCGGCCCATAATACAAGGAAAGCACAAAATCCGCCACCAACAGTCCACCACCTCAGCGTCACGTCTCTTCGTACTTAATAGATCTTTCTAGAATCAGAGAGTATCTCGACTTCTCTAGGACCATTTGACTCCAACAACAAAGCACGAAAATCTCAAAATAAATAAATAAAAAATAAAATCGAAAATTCCACACAAACCCTTCAAGTGGTCCGAGTCTCTAATAAAAGCCCTGAATCTCCTCTTCACATCTCCCGTCCTTTGGTGTGTAATTCTTTTTTTACTCTCTTTTTCGTTTTCGTTTTCTCACGACAATAAAGAGCGAAAACAATTCACAGAAGTGCTTCTAGGGAAATTTCTGGAGCTCTCGACAAGCCTCTTTCTCTCTCTCTCTCTCTCTCTCTCTCTCTCTCTCTGTTTGTAAGGTACGATCGCCGAACCCTAGCTTTTGTTTCGAGCACGAATATTTCGAGATTTTGAAGTCGCTCTCCCGCTTTAGGATTCGTAGATCTGTGACTTTTTCATTCTAGATGTAGGGTTTTTTACGTGGAGGTTTCTTGTATTGATTGTAGATTGTAGTCTCACCAATTAGATTCGGTTTCTTAATTGTGAGTTTTTTTTTTTGGCTTGTATTCTCACTTTTCTATTTATAGATTTAGTGGTCTTCCTTTGATTTTTGTGTTTTTTTTGGGTTTTGTGTGTGCTTTGCTGTGTTAAATCTAAGTTTTTGTTATTGATTAGTTGTTTTTCGCTGTTATCACTGTTGAATTTATTTTTTATTTTTATTATTGAATGGCGATTTAGTTGTCCATGACTATAAACTCGTTATGTGTAGCTGACTGAGCTCAATATATGCGCATTACTTGTTTATGTGGCAATGGCATGCGTATATGTATGCATGTGATTTGTTTCGTAGTAGTTAGGCTCGGAAACAAGCTGCTGTAGTGGTGATTTGGGTTGCTTAGTCTGGACTTATAACTGCGATTTGTTTGCATTTATTGATTGTTCTCTCGCTCTATTATTTGTGTGTATCTGTGTTATGAAACCAATCTGTGAGAATTTAGTTTATTTCATATGTATTTTCACAGGGATTAAGTACATATATATTTATTGTTTTTAATTTCCGATTTGTTTTCAATTTTCCACTTGTTTTATTTCTTTTCATAGTGAATTCTACACAATAGACTGATAGAGGCTTCTGTCTACTTTTTCTTGAGCAGATTTAGCACAATAAAACAGTTAATTTTTGGCAAAGATGAGCGTGGTTGGTTTTGATTTTGGCAATGAGAGCTGCATTGTCGCTGTTGCAAGGCAAAGGGGAATTGATGTTGTGCTTAATGACGAATCAAAGCGTGAGACTCCTGCCATTGTGTGCTTTGGTGACAAGCAGCGGTTCATTGGGACTGCAGGGGCTGCATCGTCTATGATGAACCCCAAAAACACTATCTCTCAGATGAAGCGATTGATTGGGCGGCAGTTCTCTGACCCAGAGTTGCAAAGGGATCTCAAGACTTTCCCCTTTGCTGTAACTGAAGGTCCGGATGGGTTTCCTTTGATACATGCACGTTATCTGGGCGAAATGAGGGTGTTTACACCAACCCAGCTTATGGGAATGGTTTTGTCTAATCTGAAAGGCATAGCTGAGAAGAATCTGAATGCAGCAGTGGTGGATTGCTGCATAGGTATTCCTGTTTATTTCACTGACCTTCAAAGAAGGGCTGTTATGGATGCTGCTCAAATTGCAGGCTTGCATCCTCTCCGTTTGTTTCATGAAACAACAGCCACAGCTTTGGCTTATGGTATTTATAAGACTGATTTACCTGAAAATGATCAGTTGAATGTTGCCTTCGTTGACATTGGGCATGCAAGCATGCAAGTATGCATAGCCGGTTTCAAGAAGGGCCAACTTAAAGTATTGGGTCACGCATTTGATCGATCTTTGGGTGGTAGAGATTTTGATGAAGCCCTATTCCAGCATTTTGCTGCCAAGTTCAAGGAGGAATACAAGATTGATGTTTTCCAAAATGCTAGGGCTTGCATTCGTCTTAGGGCAGCCTGTGAGAAGCTAAAGAAAATGCTTAGTGCCAATCCTGAGGCACCTTTGAATATTGAATGCTTAATGGACGAGAAGGATGTGAGGGGTTTCATTAAGAGGGAGGAGTTTGAACATATCAGCATTCCAATTTTGGAACGTGTGAAGAGGCCATTGGAGAAGGCTCTTGCAGAAACTGGGCTCTCAGTCGATAATGTTCACATGGTCGAGGTGGTTGGTTCTGCATCTCGTGTTCCTGCTGTAATGAAGATCCTTACAGAATTCTTCGGAAAGGAGCCTAGGCGTACAATGAATGCAAGCGAGTGTGTGGCTAGGGGATGTGCTTTGCAATGTGCAATCCTTAGTCCAACTTTCAAAGTGAGAGAGTTCCAGGTAAAATCCTCTTTCTAACACATCGGGTTTTCCCAAAGATGTCTATATTTCTTGACATGCTGAAAGTTTGTATTCAAGGTCTTAGACAATTATCTTTATTACCTTTTATTCTTGAAAATAATTTTTTTTCTTTGTATGCATATTTTTATTGGAATAACTTTGTGTCTGGGGCATGCATGGTATATTCTTTTTAAGAAGGTCTTTTTGAAAATTATTATTAAAAGTGAAAATGATGTTTTTATAATTGTTGTTTTAAAAATGAAAATGCCTTTGCTAAAAATAGTTTTTTAAAACTGAAAACAGTGTAGATACATTTTTATTGATTTGAAATGGATAAAATAGTTGCTAAGAGAGAGAGTAAATGGTTTGTTTTGAAACCTGTTTTGAAAATGATAAAATTAATATATATAGGTGTTTTCAACTTTTTATTTATAATTTTTTAAACATTGTTTATCATTTTTGATTTTTTTTTTTTGAAATTTTCTTCCATTTCTTCTTTGTGAACCTTCTTTTTCCATTTTTTTCCCTTATTGGTTCCATTCTATTGCTGTTTTGGGATTTTTTTTTAGAACAAAATAAAAATGTTTCTGAAAACTTATCCAAACAACCAATTAGGTTTATGTTTTTCCTTTTTATTTCCTGCCCGGGGCCTGTCTTGAGATGCTGGATGGTTGAACTTGAGATATGCTAACCTAATTGATCTTATGTGCATAACCATTAGAACCCCTTATATCTACTATGTTATGCTTTGCCATTATATAGTGCCTACATTTGGTTGTAAAGAGTAAATGCATTATGTTTATTCTTAGTGTTCTAGTGCCATGTCATTCAAGTCGCAACCTTTCCCACTTCTTTCAGAAGCTAGGATTGTGCAAGGCATAGTAGGTCTTTGTTATTGAGTTCATCTGTTTCTGACTACCTCTATTTTCCCCTCTTAGGGCTGTGTGCTTTAATTTGCGGCTAGATAGTGGCTATTTCCTATTATGGTTTTAAGTTTTAATCACAATGTGTATAAAAGCGTTCCCTAATTATTTATTCATTTTGTAGGTCAATGAGAGCTTCCCATTTTCTATTGCTTTGTCGTGGAAAGGCTCTGCTCCAGAAGCTCAAAATGAGGCAGCGGAGAACCAACAAAGCACTATTGTTTTCCCTAAGGGTAATCCCATACCCAGTGTTAAGGCTCTGACTTTCTACAGGTCAGGTACTTTCACAATTGATGTTCAATATGCCGATGTAAGTGAGCTGCAGTCACCTGCTAAGATCAGTACTTACACGGTTAGTAATTAGCCAAGAAATTGGTTGGTCTTTGACTTAAAATTCTATGTTTGTTTAGTTTCGGATGCCATCTTTCATTTTTTTATTTTTTATTAATTGATAGTTTGTAACATTTCATTGGTGGGCAGATCGGTCCTTTCCAGTCCACTAAAAGTGAAAGGGCAAAAGTGAAGGTCAAAGTTCGTTTGAATTTGCATGGAATTGTTTCAATTGAATCAGCAACAGTAAGTTTTTGGGGACTTTGTGATATAATTTGAAGTGGTGAAATTTTTTTTCCTGGCTTTCAAATTATTGACATTTGGATTTCTGCTTTAGCTCTTGGAGGAGGAAGAAATAGAAGTTCCAGTCACAAAAGAGCCAGAGAAAGAAGCTGCTAAGATGGAAACTGATGAGGCAGCTGCTCCTCCTAGTTCCAATGAGACTGATATAAATATGCAGGATGCCAAGGGCACCACTGATGCTACAGGAGCTGAAAATGGTGTTCCTGAGTCGGGTGACAAGGCTGTACAAATGGAGACTGATACTAAGGTAGGTTCAGTGCCTTTGTATGTGTTTAAGTAATTCAATGTGTTACCCTTTTTATTCTTACAATGAAAAATGATTGCTGTATTTTGTGTAATCAGTTTGTTTGCTTGTGTGGGGTATGTCAATGCACGGGTATTAAGTGTTGTTTCTGTAGGGCATGATGGGGAGAGATATCTGGATGCGATCTATACTTCAAGTTGTAATTGATTTTATTTTTTATTAGTATGTAGGTATTGTTTGGTAGCTGGATAAGGGAATTCTATGGGTTAAAAAAGGAACTGCTCACATTTGTTGTGGAGCATTGAATTATTCAAAGCCCTATATCAATTTTTTTTGAGTTAGGGTTGTGGCATGGTTTATAATGATATCTATCTTGCCTATTGTAAAGCATTTATTTTTTTTGCCTTTCTTAATATACTATTCTGTACATATGATGGATGCATCTATGCCTAGTTATAGTTTGTGATTGCACATAATATAATTGTTAGGAACTTCTCTGCCATTTATAAACTGATGTTAGCATAAGAAGAGACTACATGGCATTTAAGTTTGTATTGATTAGAAGGTTCTGTTGGGTTTGTGATGCGTATAATTTGATTACATCTGCAGGCTACAAAGAAAAAGGTCAAGAAAACCAACATCCCGGTGGCAGAGTTGGTTTATGGTGGAATGGTGCCAACTGATCTGCAAAAGGCACTAGAAAAGGAGTTTGAAATGGCTTTGCAAGATCGTGTAATGGAAGAAACCAAAGACAGGAAAAATGCTGTTGAGGCCTATGTCTATGACATGAGAAATAAGGTAAATTGCTGTCTAGTAATATGCAAAGACAAAAAGTCTACCTGTAATTGTATCGTGTTTGAATTAACGATCTTTTTGCCTTCCAGCTCTGTGACAAATATCAGGAGTTTGTCACTGATTCAGAAAGAGAGCAGTTGACTGGCAGACTTCAGGAAGTAGAGGATTGGTTGTATGAAGATGGTGAGGACGAAACCAAAGGTGTTTACATTGCCAAGCTTGAGGAGCTTAAAAAGGTGCGGTTTTCTTTAGTTATTTTTTATTCTTCTTTTTTAATTTTTTTCCAAGTACGTGGTATTTTAGTTTCATGTTTAATTCGGGTCTAAAAACTGCAGCAAGGTGATCCCATTGAAGAACGCTACAAGGAGTTCTCAGAGAGGAGTACTGTGATTGATCAACTTGTTTACTGTATCAATAGTTACAGAGATGCGGCTATGTCAACTGATCCTAAATTTGAGCACATAGACTTGGCTGAAAAGCAGAAGGTAACGAGTTGTCTGACCTCTCCTCTCAATGATTCTTCTCTATTTCTTCTTTCTCTTCTATCATCTTTCTCTCTCTGCTTAATCCTCAAAATTTTCTCTTGGTACACATCTTAGGTTTTGAATGAGTGTGTAGAGGCTGAGGCCTGGATAAGAGAGAAAAAGCAGCAGCAGGACGCACTTCCCAAATATGCAGCACCTGTTCTCTTATTAGCTGACGTGAGAAAGAAGGCCGAAGCTCTTGACAGGTACCACTTTCAGATTTAGCTCGATCTTATTATAAATAAAAAATAATAATAATGCTACTAAAACCACATGGTAATTCTCCATCGATTATTGATAAAGTGGAATTTGCTCCATACAGGTTCTGCAGGCCGTTAATGACGAAACCAAAACCAGCAAAACCAGCCACTCCTGAAACACCGGCTAGTCCACCTCCTCAGGGAACTGAACAGCAACCACATGGTGGTGATGCCAGTACCAACCCAAATGAGAATGCAGATAATGCTGGTGCTGAGGCACCACCACCAGCATCTGGAGAACCAATGGAGACAGAAAAGCCGGATCAAAGTAGTGCATAATTCGGTTGAGCAGGTTGTCTTTTAATGATTTATGCAGTTCAAACACCGGTTCTTATGTGTAAGAAGTGAGCCTGAGACACAAACTCTTTGGTGGACTGACACAAGAGAGGCTGCAATTGGTTTTCTATAACTTAAAAATTTTCTACTTGTAATGCCTTTTCTGGCTGGTGGTCTGCTAAATTTTATTGGTTATTAAGAGTGAGTCTCTAGAATCCGGGTTTTTATATAAGGGTTTTTAAGAGAAAAAAGTTGGAACTGTTAAAGGGTTTTCTCACCCACATCTTCTCTTGGGGGGAGACAAAAGACTGGCTCTCAAAATATTGTTTCACTATTTTTTTTTATTTCTTTTTATCATATTATTAGGAGTATGCCTCGCTGTTCACAATTTAATGTCTGGATTTTGTCTAGTATAAGTTTGTTCCAATTTTTGTGTGCTCTTTGGAATCGATTGCTCTTCTTTTCTGTCTTTGTCTATTTGAATTGACCGTGAAAAGTCCATACATGCATTACCTTGTTAGGATTCTAGGTTAGATTTTCGTTTTCTTGGGGTGCTTCTTTATTCTGCTATTGTAGTTTAGTGGTAAAAAAGGTTGCCAGTTATTGAGACAATTGGACGTCTCCTTTGGCGCCTTGGTTTCTCTGATAGATAAACTGTCCGATTGGAAGGGTTTATTTGTGATCGTTTAAAAACTGTTTGGTAAAAAAAATTTCAGGTCTGAAAACATTAAAACTGCAAAGGTCTATGATTTCATCTATTTTTAATTTTACAATCTTTAAATAATAAAATATTATTAATTATTTTAAATAATAATTTATTTACATAATATATTAATATATATTAAAATTTTAAAATAATTTATTTTTAAATAAAATATTTATTAAATTATTGATTAATAAATAAATATAATAAATAAAATTTTAAAAAATAATTAAAATATAAATAATATTATATCCATTTGAAAGATTTCTTTTTTATACTAATTATATTTATAAATAAAAAATTATAATAAATTAATTGAGTTTAGTTAAAAATTTAAAAAATAATATAAGAGTAATGAAATTTGTTTAAATAGTGGATTGAAGGATAATAATTGAATATATAATGTTGAAAAAGTAATGGAGATTAGAATAATAAATTTTTAAATTGGAAGATTTATTTATTATATATTTTTAGAACACTACTATAGAGTATGATAGGAGAATTTTCCTTTTATATTTTAAAAAAATATCTAACTATCGGAGATGATCTAATAAACACAATATTTTTTTAAAAAAGTAATAAAAATTTCAATATACTTGGATCTTTTATTTTGTAGTGTATGAGTAATATATTAAACGTGATATGATATAGTAAGGTATACTATATGTTAAACCCGTTATAAAAGACTTGTGTGCTATCAATTCGAACATTCTGTTTGAAATGTAATTAATCCACCAGGTTCATGTTACATTGGCGCAGGTGCACTATTAGAGAAATGAAAATGGTGATGTGACAAAATTTTATTTTTTCTGATGTTAAAAATTGTCACTGTGAAGAATGAAGATGGATGCAAAATAACAAACTTGTTTGTTTACTATAATTATTGCAAAAATATTAACATATCACTTCAACATCTAAGCCTTATAGTATCTCATTCCATTCTCTTAGCTAAAGTTAAAAGTTTAATTTATATATTTTTATACTATTTCGTAAAAAAAAAAGAAAAAAAAGAACATTTCTTGTAAAAATAGTATTTTTTCCTCACGATAATATTGGAAGTTAAAATATTTAATATAGGAAATTTCTAATATTTAAATCGAAAATAATGTAACTAGCATGATTGCTTTCCTCATCTATGATATAGATAAATTGTTGGTAGTGCTTTCTTTGGTTGTTCCCTCTTCCTCCCTAGTATTGAGTTTGAAAAATAAAATATTGGTAACTATATTATAGCAAAATAAATTAAGTAAAAAGGTGGAGTTTATATCCACTCTAACTTTTTAACTACAACTTTGAGGGATGTCAATTTAACTCTTTAAATAAATAAATAGTTGACTAAAATAAAACAAACAACTAACACACACACACACATATATATACACTGCAAGTTTGGGGTTTAATCACATACTTTTACAGTCCGATGCTGATAGTATTGTCAAGCTTGTGTGGACAATCTCTTTCTTTATCTGAGATTGGTTTCATAATTCAGGATATTTGTGGTTTTATGAGTGATCAATCGTTTATTTTTTCTTTTTCGCATGTGCGAAGATGTACCAATATATATATATATATATACTGCAAGTTTGGGGTTTAATCACAGACCTTTAGAGTCGGATGCTGATATTGTTGTCAAGCTTGTATGTGGACAATCTATTCCTTTATTTGAGATTGGTTTCATAATTCAGGATATTTATAGTTTTATGAGTGATTAATCGTTTATTTTTTCTTTTTTACATGTGCGAAGATATACCAATAGAGTAGTTCATGGCTTAGCTAAGTTAGCTCTCTCTTTAAATCAATTGATGGTTTGAATGGAGGACTTTCCTCCGTGCTTTGCTCGCTTTGTTTCCTATGACTAAAAATAAAAAATTTTAAAAATATCAGGAGTAAAGGCATTATTATTTTTAAAAATTAGAAATTTTAATTATTTTTCTAT
Source organism: Xanthoceras sorbifolium (assembly GCA_003430845.1). Taxonomy (NCBI): domain Eukaryota; kingdom Viridiplantae; phylum Streptophyta; class Magnoliopsida; order Sapindales; family Sapindaceae; genus Xanthoceras; species Xanthoceras sorbifolium. Next base: position 8,470,558 of record CM010622.1, read on the forward strand.
TTTTTTATTTTTGAAGTTGTTATTATTTTATTTTTTATTTAATATTTTTTAACCTTAATTTTTATTTTGTGTTTAAAGAATGAAATACTCCTAACACTATTAAATTTGACTGTTCACTAATAGAAGGACTAAATTGATATAATTTGAAAAATTAGGAACCGCACGAGTAAAAAATAAAATATTAATCAAAAAGTAATAATTTAAGAAAAATATAAGGACCAAAAATAAAGTTTGCTCTTATTTTAATGGGTGGGGTTTGAAGCAAAAGTTGTACGAGTAAATATAGAAAAGACCCAAACAGCAAACCCCTTCTCAGTTCTCTCTTTCTCTCTCTCGTTGTGATTTGTTTGGGTGGACACCAAACGAACCGAACCACAAAATCGATGAACCAAATCGAATCGAATGATTTTGGTTCGATTCGATTGGATTCATTAGTTCAGATGGATTTACTTTTTACAAAATCAAGTAATTTGATTCTATTTACGGTTTGAAGCCAACCAACAAACCAACTAAATATTAAAAAATAAATTAATTAAAAAGTCAATTACTTTGACAAGGTGTTGTCACTCACACGTTCACACACTCACAGCTGCCTTGCAATTGCACGCCTCACTGCCTCAGCTTCTTGCTTCTTCATCACACGCCTCCATCGCACGCCTCTTCTTCATCGCCGTCGCACGCCTCATCTTCTCACCGTCCACCTCCAACTAGTGAAACAGAATCGCACGCCTAGTGTTCGATAAAAGTTCCAGACGAAGCTACACAGTGAGAGGAAACAGATTCGTTGCAGGTATGCAAGCTCTCTCTTTTTATTTCTGTTTGTTTTGACATTTCGTTTGTATTAATGAGGTAGTGTATTGAGACTGGAGCAAACGAAAAATGGAACTGTAATGGAAAGTGATAGTGCTCGCTATATGCAAGTTTTTCTTAGAATTGATATATTAAAAGTAAGTTCATTAGTTATATTTCATTTTTTTACCAAGTACATTTAGTTGGCAATTCATGTTTTGGAGGGTCAAGTTAGTTTATTTTTTCAATCTGGTTATGTGTTAATTTGTTATACATCTGATCATAACAGTTCCAACACTTGTGGTGTATTTCTCTAGATGGCTAAACACAAGAAAACGTGCGAATATATTACTAATGTTTGATTTATTTTACAATTTAACATTATTGATTTTGTAATTTGGATTGATTATTGGATTTTTGGATTGAATTTGTATTTTTTAAAATAAAAATTAATCATATTTGATATAAAAAAATTGAAAGCCATTATTTTTTTTTATGGCCGAATAGACCCGCAAACCAATCATACCGAACCGAACCAAACCGGTCCAATCCGGTTTGGTTTTGTTCGGTTCACTATAATTCCAGTTCTCAGTTCAGTTCACTTTTTTCAAAATCGCTCATGGTTCAGTTTTTGTCAGTTTTATTCAAAACCGAACCATGCCCACCCCTAGTGATTTGTGAGAGTTTCTCTTGTGTTTAAGTTTCAACATGACTCCTAGCGGGTTTCAAAAGAATGGAATTTGCAACAAACTCTAATTTATATTATCAGTGGGTCTGTAGAGGCACTGTTATTGAAAAGTTAGTAAATTTAGCATCTGGGTTCACTTATTTGTAGATGATTGATTGTTTACTGTCAAGTGAGCACTGCAAGATTGCTCTCTTGTCCACTTGATGTGTGAGTTGATTTTGAAACTTTGTGTCAGAGAATGGCAAAGATGATTTTTGGATCAATTACTACAAGGAGGTCGATATCCACTTTGTCCCATCTCTGTCAGAGAATTAAACAAACAGGTAATTTTGAATCTCTTCAATCTCAAACGTTGTTCTAATCAAACTTGTAAAATTTTGAATCTTGTCAACTTGGGTTTGTTTTAAATGTTTTGTAGTATTGTTCTGATTTTTTCTTTTTATCTTTATTAAAGTTTCAGTTCATTCTTTTTTATTAATTCATTTGCTTTTACCCTAGCAGAAAATGAAATAGTGAAAATGTTTCAAGTAGCTAGTCCGAAAAATGACACACAAAACTACCATACGAATCGAAAGTTCGCAAGGAAGGACCCTTCAGTTAGGAAATTAGATGAGAGATTTGTTAGGATTTTGAAAATATTCAAGTGGGGACCTGATGCCGAAAAGGCTATAGAAGTGTTAAAACTGAAAGTGGATCACCGGCTGGTTCGTCAGGTTCTTAGTATAGATGTTGAGATCAATGTCAAAATTCACTTTTTCAAGTGGGCTGGAAAGAGACGACATTTTGAGCACGACTCTACCACCTACATGGCTTTTATATATTGTTTGTATGAGGCTGGGATGGTTGGTGAGATGTGGAAGACAATTCAAGATATGGTTAAGAGTACATGTGTTATTTGTCCATCTGAGTTATCCGAAATTGTGAAAGTATTGGGAAGGGCAAAGATGGTGAATAAGGCGCTATCTATCTTTTACCAGATTAAGGTTCGCAAATGCAAACCGACAGCAACCACCTACAACTCTATGATCCTGATGTTGATGCAAGAAGGTCACCATGAGAAAATTCATGAGCTCTACAATGAGATGTGTAATGAGGGTAACTGTTTTCCAGACACGATAACGTACAGTGCTCTTATATCGGCATTCGGGAAATTGGGTCGTGATGATTCTGCCATTAGGCTGTTCAATGAGATGAAGGAGAATGGCTTACAGCCCACTGCAAAGATTTATACTACCTTACTTGGCATATATTTCAAGTTGGGTAGGGTTGAGGAAGCTCTAGGTCTAGTCCAAGAGATGAAAGGGAAGGGTTGTGCTTTAACTGTCTATACTTACACAGAGTTGATAAAGGGACTTGGTAGGGCTGGGAGAGTTGACGATGCCTACAGTACGTTCATGAACATGCTGAAAGAAGGCCGCAAGCCTGATGTTGTGCTCATAAACAATTTGATTAACATTTTGGGCAAAGCAGGTCGTTTGGAAGATGCTCTTAAAATCTTCAATGAAATGGCATCTTTGCAGTGTACACCAAATGTGGTTACATATAACACTGTAATTAAAGCTTTATTTGAATCCAAAGGACCAGCTTCTGAGGCATCTACATGGTTTGAGAAGATGAAGGCAAATGGTGTTGTTCCCAGCTCATTCACTTATTCAATTCTTATTGATGGTTTTTGCAAAACAAACAGAGTTGAGAAAGCTTTGTTGCTTCTTGAAGAGATGGATGAAAAGGGATTTCCTCCTTGTCCAGCTGCCTATTGCAGTCTGATCAACAGTCTTGGAAAGGCGAAAAGGTATGAAGCAGCAAATGAGTTATTTCAGGAATTGAAGGAGAATTGTGGGCGTTCAAGTGCTCGAGTATATGCTGTGATGATCAAACATTTCGGAAGGTGTGGTCGTCTTAGTGAGGCTGTGGATCTTTTTAATGAAATGAAGAAATTTGGATGCAGTCCAGATGTTTATACTTATAATGCACTAATGTCAGGAATGGTAAGGGCTGGCATGATAGATGAAGCTTATTCCTTTCTCAGAATTATGGAAGAAAATGGTTGCATTCCGGACCTAAACTCGCATAATATTATTCTAAATGGCTTGGCTAGGACAGGTGGTTCAAAACGCGCTATTGAGATGTTCACAAAGATGCAGCAATCCAAGATTAAGCCAGATGCAGTTTCTTACAATACTCTTCTTGGTTGTTTCAGTCGGGCTGGTATGTTTGATGAGGCTGCAAGGCTGATGAGAGAGATGAATGCAAAAGGTTTTGAATACGATCAGATCACTTACTCATCAATACTTGAGGCAGTTGGAAAGGTTGATGAAGATCGTAATCCTACCACTCTGTAAGGACTTGATATGATATAATGCCGTATTCATTACTCTTGTTGCTAATATTAAGGATCTTCTGGACAGTTGAGCTAAATAGTTTTATGATTGCTGCAGATGAGCCGATGAAGAAACATGCAAAGTTTATCAATATTGATAATGCATCATTTAGCCTGAGTAGAGGTCCCAGAATGTGCCATCTGTTCTAGCTTCCATTTCTGAATGCATTTTACAGAGTTGCAGAGATCAAGTTGCCATTATAGTTGGTGTTCAACCGAACAGGTAACGGAAACCTACAGGGTAGCATTATTCTGAAGTGTTCAAATGGAAAGCTTAATGTTAAATGGACACACAGAAGACATAGAGCCTTCTCACAAAGAAGTGGCTGAAGAGTCCATTAGAATGCTCTCAGTTTGTCCGATTTGGGAGAGAGTTGTTTCTGATTTCAATATTTTGGTCTCCTCATGATGGAACTGAGTTCAAGACATTTTCAAAATCAGCAAGCAAAAGGAATACTTCTAACTGTACAGGAAGATGTTACAAGAGTGATTTTGGATTCGCAGGCACTGTGCTTCTGAAGCAGAAAACTTACATTTGTGTTGTATCTGAAACCGGGGAGAGGGGCGGAACCGTGAAAACAATCCCTCTACAGGAAGTTAATGAAAATATTTTGGATTCCATTGAATGTATACATCTGTCGTGGTTCTAGTGATGATTCTGTAGAGATGAATTTGCACCATCAGATTTATACAAAACTTAAAGACCTCTCGTTCTTATTTACATACTTAAAAACGGAATTGTTGGTTTCCAGTTCATATGGCTGTAAACATTTCCATGTATTCATAAATTTTTATCAATACAAGAGAAAACTTGAATTTCTCTGAATACAAATGTGATGGTGGAACATGGGCGACAAAATTATTTTAGTACTTTCCTCACTTTATTGGGAGGTGAACATTGTGTCAAGATGGCACACTAAGTTTTGTGGAATTATTTTTTTAATGTATTAAGTTTTGTGGAATTAACAGATTGATATGATTTGAATGATGATATTTTATTATATTATTGTTTTTTAGAAAATAGGGGAAAGATGAGAATTAGGCGGGAAGGAGGAAACTTTCCGAACAAAATTATCCTTTATGGCCAAAGACTATATAAATTGCACGTTTTTATGGATAATAATAAGAAAATATGTTAAAACTTACATTTTGGTAGGTTAAAAAAATTTATAAAACTCCAACAATCGAAGCAAGGAGCCTTGGCATTGTTACCTATTTATTCTTTTAAAAATATGAACAGTTGTGACAAGTCCCCAGTAGAGACGCAGAGGAGGTCCAAGACACCCACATATAGTTCTGCAACTATAATTGCCTTTAGGATTGGTAAAAGGCGTTTGCGGGTTAAGTTGAACTCAACCCGATATAATATGAACCCGTTTATATCTATGCCGACACAATTCATTCACTTAAACAGGTTTTATGGATTAACCCTTGTAAGCTGTTTATATAAAATTTATTTAACTATATACTATAAAAAAAACATAATTTATTTTTATACTGAGATAAAATTACAATAATAACCCAAATAATTTTAAAATTACAATTTTTTTCCTCCTAAACGAGATATCAATCCATTTAACTAAACCCAAGACAATCCGTTTATATAAACGGATTACAGGATTGACCCGATTACCAATCCAAATCTGTTTCGATCACCCGAACCCGTTTATTTATCTCAAATTCGTGTCACGTTGACAGGTTGTGACCCATATTACTAGCCCTAATTGCCTTACAGTGTCACTGGATAGCAGTTTTGATCATTCTCACCTAATACCATTGTTACATGTTTCCTATTGTCACATTTCTTCGAGAAACACCTTATATGTATTTTTCTGAAAAAATGTTTTGCAATGAAATAATAAATGCACTCTAATATCCTCATTTTAAAGAAAACTTCAAGCTTGTATGATAATAAAATATGCAACAAATAAGAGCCAATATGTTCCTTCATCAGACAACATGATTCAAGCACTAGGAGATCATCCAAACCTTTCACATTATAAGCTGAAGAGTCTACTATACATGGAATCAAAACTACCTCATTCACAATCAATCAACAAGAAGAAGCCATAACCAGACTATTTGAAGAGGAAAATGAAAGATACTAATCATAAAAGAGTTCCAATAGATTACAGGAGTTTCTACCCATATCATATTTAAGCTCACTATAGTCAGTCTCAGTCATATGATATTAAATGAAGCAGTGAATTATTTTTTATGGAATAGAAAATATTAGATAAAGGATTAGGCCAATTGACCAGGAAAAGAAAATCCAAACTTCTTTAGTTCCTCATGGAACTTTTCATGAACCAGAAAATAATTTGTCCATATACTTGTAACACATATGGTGAAATTGAGATTTGAAGGGAAAGAATCCAAAGATATGCCATTTACAATGAAACTAAAGGAGATAGATTCTAAATAACCTTGCAGCTTCATTAATGGCCGCAGCAATTAATACAGAAAATTGGTTAATGAGAAAATAATAGATAGATGTCAAGTTCAAGCGTCATGGATAAAAGAGCAAACAATGACAGCAATGATATAATTATCAGGCACTCTAAAATTTAGACATTTCTTAAAAATATAACCGATACAATATCTCCAGAATTATTATTGAATTGCAATTTCAAGCAGAATAGAGGATAAGGCCCCAAACAGTATACAACAACTGCTAGCATTAAAAATGCTAATCAACATTACAGATAGGTGACCAGGTCTAGATGTATTACCCGCTTGCATTCTCAGCAGAGACATCATTCTCATCATCCACACCCTGCCGTATTTTTGCAATCTCAGCCTGTGCCCTCTCCATAATCTGCCTCTTCTGCATTTCTAAGTCCCTATGAAAATCCATCCTCATCTTCTCTAGTTCTACCATCTGCTGCCTCTTACTAGTCTCAATCTTCTCATATATCTCACTGAATTTCTGAATAGAATCCGCAAGCAATTTAAATGACGACCTCTCCTCAGATTCCTTTCCATTTCTTCTCTTCTTGGGTGGAAGTCCATCGGAATCATCCTCCTCGCCTTCAGTAGATTCTGAATTCACTGGACTGTCCCTCATCTCATCCAATCCATTTGAACGGTTCAAATAAACTTTAGGGTTCATAAAGACATACTCTCCTGAGTCCAACCCACAAGAGAGTCCGCCTTGTTGCTGGGGGGAAGACATTAGCATATCCATTTTTTTGAAATAAACCCATTTGCTACTGGTGTCACCCGTCTCTGTCATCCTAGTCTTCTCCTTCTTATATTTCTTCTTCAATGTATCCAAACGATTCCTACACTGTGTGTCTGTCCTATCAATCTTTGACACCTCTGATACCTTCTCTGCAACTTCCTGCCATTCCTCAGACCGAAGACTCTTCCTCCCACGTTGCAAAAACCGGTCACCCCAAGCATCTAATAGAACAAATGTCTCTTGCTCATTCCAATCTGTAAGCGAATTCCGGCCACCAAATGATGCCTTTGGCACAGGAGGAGCTGCAACCGCTGCTGGAACTCGAGGAGCAAATTCATAACTTGAGACCAAACTCTTCAACTTCCTCTTTTTTTGATGCCTTTCCAAATCAGCATCATCTGTCAGTGCCTTCCAATTATAGTTTTTTGGCTTCCCACCGTCCTCATCGTCATTAAACTCATCATTATTATCATGATCATTAACCTCATCGTCGTCCTCATCGTCATCATCCTCTGCATCTTTTCCCACATACCGAGAGCTTCCATTGTTTTGATTATTATTTCCTTCTTCCTCTTCTAAATCTATTTCATCATGTTCATCTTCTACATCATACTCATCCTCGTCATCAGCAGCATATTGGTTGCCAACTGCCCTAGAATATGGCACACCACGAAGTGGAAGCTTTTGGCGATGCGAGGAACCAAAGCTCTGCGGGTGACTGCCACCATATCGATTCGGTGGGTATCTGGCATCATCTTCGGTGTCATCCATTATAAGCAGAACTTGAGTTCAACAAGAAGAAAATCACAAAATTTACACAAATACTCTACTTCGTACCTCCCCAAAACAATTCAATAACCAAAAAACAAAACCCCAGAAAAAATTAACTATTCAAAACCTCAACCACACTTTCTAACCCACCAAACATCAAAAACAACAATATCCGTCGCTCTTGCTATAAAAAAATGTACATTGATTTCTAACTTCAATCACTGAACACTCGCTTTTTTTGGTATTTTAATAATTAGACACCCAAATCAAGAAAGGCCTTGAGCCTCTGTTCCTATTAAAGAAAAAAAAAACATATCTTCAAGTTTCAAACACCAAACTGTCCTTGAAACACAATCAAATACTAAAATCAACAAAACCCATCATCTTCTTCGTCCTAAACCAACCTTATTTCTTCACTTCCAGCAATCAAATTTCACTTTATATTCAACAATCAAATCCAGAACAAATCAAAACTCATATTTTTCATTGACAGGAACAGATCACTATTTTCCATAACAATCAAAACTCAAGAAACCAGATAAAAATGAAAATAACCCACAATTCAGAATCCTCAAAAAAAAAAACAAAAAAACCTACTATTTAAGCTAAAGTTAGAAACCAAATTGAAAGTAAAATGGAACCCACAATTCTTACCTCAAGACTAGCATAAATCTTGAGAATTTTCTTGAACATCAAACCCTAATCCAAAAATTAGTGAAGAATTGGAAAAAAAAATTAAAAAAAATTTCGAAATATGCAGACGACAAAATAAGATTGGTGGGATGTGGAGATGGTGTCAAAAACACATTTGTGCACGGTCGCTGGCTGCTAACATACGCTCGGTGGGTTTCTGTGCATATCTATATAACCATTTTCTACTGGGCTGGGCTTCTTTAATTTTTTAATTTTGGGCCCATTTTTTAATAAATAACAAGTGAAAATAAATATAACACAAAAAACAAATTAAATAATTGTTTTAGAAACCCTAATAAGTAACTTGTGTCTTAAGTCAGAAACACCGAGCATCGTCACCGTCACGGCCACCGCCACAGGCGCATCAGTCTTTATATTTATTTTTAGTGTTTTTATTTGAGTATTGCTGGAAATAATCAACCGATATCTTACATTATTTTATATGAAACATAAAATTAATTATGTCAACGGTCAACGGGACATATAAGGATTGGTGGCTTGCACCCACAATTCCTTTAACCACTCCCGCCACAGTCCTCACCCTCTTCCACATTAGTGTAGGCAATGGTAGGGAAAGCCTTATTGAGAAAAGATACCCCCGTCCCGTTTGACCCGAAATCCAAAAGTAATTTTGCATACATAATTAATGGTCCATAAATTGATAACAATAAATAACCACGTTATAATATAAATCTGCATCCTTATAATCAAATGTTTTTATTTGGGTTATATGAAACATAAAATTAGTGGTGTCAACCATCATATCAGTATCGAGGCGGCTCTTCCATCCTAGCCCGGTTTACCATATCGTCAATGTCTCCAGTAATGTAAACAATATTGGGAAAACTTTATAGAGAAGAGGTGCTTGATCTTTGACCCAAAAATTTAAAAGTTTTTTATCTATTAATCTTAAGAACTTACCAAGAATTAAGAACTTACCGACATCATTAATCTTAAGACTTTATTAGGAGAAAATTAAATGAAAGATTAATAAATTAATTCTTGGTATTTATAAATTAAGATATCATTGATCGTTAATTTAATTTTCTCTTAATAAAGTTTGGGAAGATTTCTCCCCTACACTAGGAGTTGTATTCAGAAACGTACTAGTAGCGGTTGATTTTGTCGGGTTTCGACAGACTCCTGACCAGATTGTGTTAGATTTTGAAAAAAATAAAAATAAAAATTGTGGTTTTCGATAATAATTATCATGATTCTGAACAAGAACAGTAATATATTATCTTAATATAAGAGGACTAATTCTAAAAGTTTTGAATTATCATATATATATGACATATTATAAACAAGATAAATAGAAGATTTAACAATATCAAGAATGACATATCTTAATTATAGTTTTTACCTTTTAGTTGTTCGCCTTATTTACAATTATTTAGGGTTCTTAATTGGTGATATGAGCTCTTCCCCTTTTGATGATGAACCTCAACATTGTCTTATTGGTTTATTGGTCGATTTTAACCCTTGTTAGTTTGAGATCATGTATATCAAAGTTTATCTCAATTTATTTTCGATCTTGTGGTTTGCATCGAAACAACGATTTACCTAAATAATCAATCAACAGCTGTGCTTAAATGCAATTTGGGTAAAATTAGTTAATTATGAGTTTGAGTATTGTTGGAAATAATCAACCGAAATCTTAAATTATTTTATAAGAAACATAATTATGTCAATGGGTCATATAACGATTGGCGGCCTACACCCACAATTCCTTTAACCACTCCCGCCACAGTTCTCACCCTTTTCCACATTAGTGTAGGCAATGCTAGGTAAAGCCTTATTGAGAAGAGATACCCCCCTCCTCTTTGACCCAAAATCCAAAAGTAATTTTGCATACATAATTAGTGGTCCATAAATTGATAACAATAAATAATCACATTATAAATCTGCATCCTTACAATCAAATGTTTTTATTTGGGTTATATAAAACATAAAATTAATGGAGTCAACTGTTATATTAGTATCGGGGCGACTCTTCCATCCTAGCCCCGTTTACCATATCGTCGATGTCTCCATTAGTGTAAACAATGTTGGGAAAACTTTATAGAGAATAGGTGCTCGAACTTTTGACCCAAAATTTAAATGTATTTTATCTATTAATCTTAAGAACTTACCAAGAATTAAGAACTTACTGACATCATTAATCTTAAGACATTATTAGGAGAAAATTAAATTAAAGATTAATAAATTATTTCTTGGTATTTATAAATTAAGATATCATTGATCTTTAATTTAATTTTTTTTTTAGTAAAGTATGGGAAGATTTCTTCCCTACGCTGGGAGTTATATTCCGAATTGTACTAATAGCGGTTGATCTCCTCGGGTCTCAACAGACTCCTGACCCGATTGTGTTAGATTTTTAAAAAAAATTGTAGTTTTCGATAATAATTATTGTAATTCTGAACAAGAACAGTAATATATTATCTTAAAATAAGATGACTAAATCTAAAAGTATTGAATTATCATAGATATATGACATATTATAAATAAGATAAACAGAAGATTTAACAATATCAAGTATGGCATATCTTGATTATAGTTTTTACCATTTAGTTATTCGCCTCATTCGCAGTCATTTAGAGTTCTTAAATTGTGATATGAGCTCTTCCCCTTTTGATAATAAACCTTAACATTGTTTTATTGGCTGATTTTGACCCTTGTTAGTTTGAGATCATGGTCAAAGTTTATCTCAATTTATTTTCGATCTCGTTGTTTGCATCGAAACAACTATTTACCTAGATAATTAATCAACAGTTGCGCTTAAATACAATTTGAGCAAAATTAGCTGACTCTGAATTTTAGTAACAATTAATCCCTAACTACAACTCAACCATCAATTCTTCCACATTAGTTGGATCAAACCCTTATTTAGTTTTACCTAGTTTTATTCTGATCATGGATAAACCACTACTTTTCAGGTTACTAGGAGTAGCAATTATCCAATTAAGACCTATATTCGTTGCGATTTATATATAAAAAAAAATTATGACATTAAAACCATTGATTATAAATAATGTTGAATTTTCAATATAGTTAATTTAAGTTAATAAATTATATATTTTTTTAAAATGAAAATAATAATAAAACATTAAAGAAGATTTTTATATATAATTATATTTTTTATTTTACGAAAATTCATGAATTGGAATGTATGCAAATAGTAGAACGCCACGTGTACCAATGCATACAGAGCAGGCACCAACAGATCACACACTCTTCATGCATCACTAGCGAACAAAAGCACTTTGCTCACTGACACGCATGTCTGACACGTGTGTTTGGTCCCACATAAATAAGCCAACAGTAGTTCAATATGTAACCGTCAGATTATCCTACTTTTTTCCGGGGAATCTTGTTTTCTTGCCGTTGGATGGCAACGAAACGCGCACGTCACGTGTGACTTCCTATTTTTTCATTTTTTCGGGGGGGTAAAACGGTCCTGTCCAAACACGACAAAAACCAAAACTGTAAACAGAGGAACTGTATTCACTCTGTTATACGTGGACCCACCAAATCATAGAGTTTGATGGAGTACTCAATGCCGTCTGCTGACGAATACTCATGGGTCCCACTCCGCTGATGTGGCGATGAGACGCCATGCCTGTTGTATGCGTTACTCCTACCGTCGCCCCTTTCTGTGGGCGGTTTACGAACTTGCACAAATATTTTTTGATTTGGCTGTTATAATGTTCCTTCTATTTTAGATCAAATTTGTACGGACTTTTATCTTTTAATCAATTCTATTAATTTAAGTTTAAATGTTTTTTCAAATTTTTTTACATCTATGTATAAAATTAAATATATATAATATTAAAATAAAAGTTCTCATCTGCATATATAATAACTTTTTGTTAATTATTTACTATGACTATTGAGTTATAAAATTAATAGATATAACACCTTGCTAACTTAATAGACATAAATTATAATTTTGTTGCTTTATTTTCTAATAACGTTAATGGGCGATATCTTGGCATTTTCCAATAAATATATTGAATCATTTATTTGACTGTTAAATGGTTACATTGAAATAATAAAATAAGATAAAATATAAAGAAATAAAAGAAGAAGTAAAATATGAATTTATAAATTATTAAACGCAATTGTCATATATAATCGAATTTTCTTTTGAGGGTTTTGCTATGTTATTGTTCGGTAACTTTAACAACAGAGGTTATGTTCCATTCTGTAATTTTTCCTCGTTCTATATATTTATTTTTTCTCAAAAAAAAAAAAAAACAAAGGTTATTAGATCATTTCCTAATAAATATAACAAAATATTTATTTGACTATTAAAATGTTACACTAAAATAACGAAATAAAACAAAATATAAAAAAAGAAAAAGTGAATTTTGACTTTACAAAATCTGAAATGTCATTTTCGTATATAATTGGTTTTCTTTCGAGAGTTTTCTTATGTTGTTGTGTGATAATGCTAACAAACATTATTAGGTGATTTGCCGACAAGGTTATCGAATTAGTTATTCGACCATTAGATGGTTTCATTAAAATAACAAAATAAGACATAATATGAAGGGAAAAAAAGAGTGAAATTTGACTTTCCAGAATATGAAACGCCATTGTCGTATATAATCGGTTTTTTTTTTTTTTTCAAGGGTCTTGTTATGTTATTTATTGCTAACGACATTATTAGGTCATTTTCCAACAAGATCATTGATTATTAGATGGTTACATTAAAATAACGAAATAAGAAAAAAGATAAATTGTAATGGAATACCCTGACATTTGGTCATATTGTAATGATATCGTATTTTTGCTTAAACTACAATGGAGTACATCAGATAATTCTCAATTTGGTGCCTAATGTATTATGAAATATCATTTTTTGATCATTTTTTACTTTTTTAACTCATATGGTCTCTAACTTTTTCAATAAAAATCAATTTTAATCTCTATGACTAAAATTTTGACGGTCAAACCTGACATAAAGTGATTATTGGTTAATTATCAATTTGGTCCCTAACTTTTAAAAAATTATTAATTTTTTAATATAGTTTCATTTATTGGTATCCTTGGACCCTAAGTTTTCGTAAATGTATTAATTTGGTCCATTTGACCAATTTTTTTAACAGTCAAACTAACTAAAAATGTTAAAAAGACAATTTTGTCATTGACTCTATTTAAATAAGTTAAAATTAAAATTTTTCCTTCAAAATTTTAAAAATATTATTAATAATTAGAAGAGTAATATGGTCATTTATATTATTTTTTAAAAAAAAATTTAAAAAATTTAAAAAATTTAAAAAATTTTAACTTTTAAATTTTTTTTGTGATGTCTCATTAAAGTTTTTTTAAAATTTTTTAAAATTACATCTTTAAATGGGAGATCCATAATTTTTTTTTTAAAATTTTTTTTTTTAAAAATTAATATAAAATGATCTTATTACCTTTCTAATTATTAATAATATTTTTAAAATTTTGATGGTAAAATTTTAATTTTAACTAATTTAAATAGAGTTAAGGGCAAAACTATCTTTTTAACATTTTCAATTAGTTTAACTGTTAAAAAATTAGTTAGAGAGACCATATTGATACATTTACGAAAATTAAGAGCCCAAGAGTACAATAAATGAAACTGTATTAAAAAATTGATGATTTCTCAAAAGTAAGAGACGAAATTGATAACTGCCCTTTAACTTTTTAACTACTTTTATATTTCGATAATACAATAAAAAATTGTTGTACACTATAAAAATTTAAATTTTTATAAAAATACTTAAAAAAAATTAAATAATAAAATAAATATGATAAAATTTATTTAAAATAAAAAATAAATATAAAAATATTATAAAAATTTAACCTATTTTTACATTTGAATAATTTGACCTATTTAGATAATTCAATAAAAAATTGATATATGTTATAAAAAATTAAATTATTTTAAAAAAAAACTTAAAAATGATTAAATAAAAAAACGATAATATTTATTTAAAATTAAAAATAATTTCAAAATTTTAAAATTTCAAAAGTAACATCATTTATTAAAAATAAAATAAAATTCAAGATTGAATACTTATAAAACTCAAAATTTAGTTAAAAAAATAAAATGTTAAAAATATTATATATACATATTTTAGAGTATATTATATAATACGTATATATATTTATTACAATATATATACATATTTATTATTATATTATAAAAATAAAAATATAATAAGAAACTGTAATATATCTAAATTATTATATATATATATGTTTGTATGTATTAAATTACTAAATTTTATATTTTATAAGTATTCAATTTTAAATTTTATAATAATTGATATTATATTTAATATTTTTTTAAGTTTTATAATATTTTTATATTTATTTTTAATAAATTTTATCATATTTATTTTATTTTTTAATTTTTTTAAGTGTTTTTAAAAAAAATTAAATTTTTATAGCATATATTAAATTTTTATTGGATTATCAAAGTATGTAAAGTTGTTAAAAAATTAAAGAGTAAAAGCATCATTCTAATTTAATAATTTAATAAAAAATTAAATAATCAATTTATATAATTTATATTTTATGTCAGGTTTGACCGTTAAAAAATTTTGGTTATTGAGATTAAATTGATGTATTTTGAAAAAGTTAGAGACCATATGAGTTAAAAAAGTAAAAACAGATTAAAAAGTGATATTCATAAGCAAATTGAGAATTATCCGAAGTATTTCATTGTAGTTTAAGTAAAAGTGCGATTTCATTATAGTATAATCAAATGTCAGGGTATTTCATTACAATTTAACTTAAGAAAAAAATGTAAAGAAAAATTGTGAAATTTGATTTTAAGGAATATGAAACGCCATTGTATATTATCGGTTTTCTTTTTGAGAGTCTTGTCATCTTATTTTATGATAACACTAATTATGTCATTAGGTCATTTCCCAATAAAGTTACCGAATCAGTTAGTTAATAATTAGATAGTTACATTAAAAGAAGAAAGTCAAACAAAATAAAAAGAAAAGGTGAAATTTAACTATACAAATATGAAAGTCCATTATCGTACTACAATCAGTATTCCATTTTTCCTCTCACTAAAAACTCTTACTTTCCGTTTTTCTATTTCAACATATTTTCCTTTCTGAAAACCCTATCCACAAGTTATTTCCTTTTTTTGAATTTTTTGTTTATTAGTTGTCCCAAATTCAAGTGGAATTCCACAATAATTTAAATAAATAAAAATAAAATGATTTTTCATATTATTATTATTTTTGCTTTTAAATTTCATAAAAGATTTTTTTTTAAAAAAAAAATATGAGAAAAGTTTTGAAATTGATTTTAAGAAAAAGAAATATTTGAAGGGTGAACCAAACAGGGCCTTAGCAGTATCAGTTAACATCGTTAAGACACAACAGAAAACATCGCCGTTATATTTGAAGCAACCAGTCAGCTTTGTCTTTTTGTGCTGACTTCTCTCAAAAAGCTAATCAAAATTAATCTTTTTTTATTGATTTATATTTGTACTTAGAAAACTTCAGGTCTATATGCAATACACCTTTTTTATGGTCTAAATACTACACAATATCCTCAAAATCCACCCTTTTTTTTTCCATTTATGTGGGTAAAATTAAGAGTAAAAAACAATATTTTTTTTATTTAAATATAGTATAATTTGACTTGATAACTTAATGGAGGAATTTATTTGATATTAAAACTTATTTATTTTTATTTTTTTGACTTGGAAAATAAAAAATTTAAATTCAAAACCTCAACTTCATTAACAGATATGATTATTACTAAATTTTATCTGCAACTACATTAAAATTTATTTATTGAAGGAAATTTAAACAACTAAATCAAACTATTATTGACTTAAATTTTTTACTTAAATTAATAATGTTAACATCTTATATCTTATCTATCTATTTATTTTTAATCCAATCATATTTATCTATTTTTTGCTCATGTATATTACCCTACCGTTTGGATTGTATGAAAATAGATGTATAAAAATTGAACTCATAGTTTTAAGATGATATAACTTACTCTAACTACTTCATTATATTTTTCTAAATGTTTTACTAAATCTGAGTCTAGATTTAAAACGTAAATTAATCTCAAATGTGTATACCTTTGAATTTAAAATTTTAAGTTAGGTTATTTATTTGTCCGCTAAAATTAAAAATAATAAAAAATTATAAATTATAGATAACGAAGATTCTAAATATAAGTTTCACCGTTATTTATACAAAGTCTAATTTAAAGACAAATAACTATATCTAATGTAATAAAAAGTTAAACACAATTAATAATTATTATTATAGATGAACTTTATAATTATAAATTGATAAAAAAAAAATCTATCAATTTACTAAAAAAATAACCTTATAATTAAATTGAAAATATTTGATATTTTTGCATAACATTTAATAGTAAACAAACTCAAAGCAAAATTTTTAACTTTTAACAATCAGATTCAATAATGCACATATTTTAAAGTCAATTTCACAAAAAAAAAAAAAAAAAAAATTCTTCATAGTTTGATAATTGTTTTTGTATTTTTATTTTTTCTTTTATCAACTTTGCTGACTTCAGTCAACTGAGAAAACTAGCGGTCAGATTTGTGGAGTGCAGCAAACTTGTGTCTAAATGGTTTACACAGAAGAAGCTGAGTTTTGTCTTTTAGCTCCAAAACTGGGAATATACGTATTTTATACCGTACCGTATACAAATACATTTCTCTATATAATCATGAGTGTGAGAGAGGAACTGAGGAGTACATCAGAAGCCTAGTGCTTCACTGTTTCTCTGATTTTGATGCATGCAAGAGAAGCAAAACCAGAAACGAAATAAAAATGATAGAGAAAATATGATACGCTAGAGAATTAACTTGTGCTTGGAAAGTTTTTCACTTTGTGAATGTCTATCTTTCTCTGCTGCATTTGGGTTTTTTTATCTGTGATGTTTTCAGAGTAGAAAACCAGGTGGGTTCTTCTCTGTATCTTGTTTTTTTTCCTCAGTTTCTTGAATTGTACTACTGATTCATTTGTTGCATCCTATCATATTGCAGGGTGAAAATAAAAAATAAAAAATAAAAAATTGGGTCTTGATTCAAAACCAGTTTTTATTTTATTTTATTTTTTTTCCTGTTTTTGTTTGATGTCTTTGAGGTTCATCTGATGCATTGAAAGATAATCTAATTGGTTTCTGTATCTGGGTCTGATCAAGCTGTTGATTGTTTGATTCTATATATATGTTTGATCTCCATTAGTGTTTGGTTTTGAAGTTTTTAATTTTTTTTTTCTCATGGAAAATTTCCTTTTGTATGCATGATGTATCTGATCCTAGTATTGTCAATTGGATATCATTTGAAGTTGGTCTTTTGTTTGGAATTTATACTATATTTTTATCTTGAAGTTCCTTAATTGTATGTATTGAAGACTCTTTTTTCAGGGGTTTATTTAGGATTGTTGATTGATAATCAAAAGGGTTTTATTTGATGGTAATCATAAATCCAAATCTATGCAAGTTCCGTTTCCTTTTATTTTTTAGTCGAATTTCTTGCTCATACAATCCATTGTTGTCTGCCTTTTTTTGTTGTTGTTGTTGTCATTACTTGTTGGTTTTGATTTTGTCTCATCATTGAATTAAATTGAGCACAAAATTGTTATTTACTTGTTTCCTGAATCTGCCTCATGAGATTCTTGATCTTTTTGTTAGCGTTTAGTTGGCATAGCACTCTCTAAGTAGTTGTATGTTCTTAAGCTCCCAGGTGTTCCTTAGTCATGTGGTCTCTGATTATCAGTACCTAGAAGCTCCAATTATACATTGATCCAAATGTACCATTGGAAATTTTCATTTGGGTTGCTAGACCAATAGTTGCTGCTTTATTATTTACTTT
The DNA here is from genome assembly GCA_003430845.1 of Xanthoceras sorbifolium. Lineage (NCBI taxonomy): Eukaryota > Viridiplantae > Streptophyta > Magnoliopsida > Sapindales > Sapindaceae > Xanthoceras > Xanthoceras sorbifolium. The sequence goes on from CM010622.1 coordinate 8,488,931, forward strand.
GCCGGAAGTAGTCCAATGCTGATTAGTGTCATCATTTCCATTGATTAGAACTGACTGATGTTGAAATTATTGCAGTAACGAATTGCCGGTATTCTTTCAACAGGTGTGAGGTATCTGATAAAGCTGGGAAGGGTCTATTTATGATAATGCGATGACTGGTTTTGCTTCAGATTCCGATGTTCAATCTGATACATTTGGCCTAAGACGTATAGGCAGCTCATTTTTTGGTATCCCTGGTTTCCTTGTAGGCCTTGGTTCTAAAGGTTCTTCTGATTCCGTCTCTGTTTGGAGCCCTACATCTCCTCTAGATTTGAGAGGTTTTGTGAATCTTAGCAACCCATTTAGTGCTAGGTCTTCTAAATGCTCTTCCCAAAAATGCCATGGAAAAATGTTGAGTTGTAGTAAGGCGGGTCTTGGTATCATAAACTCTCTTGCTGAGGAAAACAAATCGACTGATGATGTTATTGATTTGTTAAAGAGGAAGACTATAATTTTTGGACCACAGGTGAATGTTAACACCCTTACTTTCTACAATGAACCTGTTTATACTTCTATGAAGTCCAACTCTTTGCCTAGAAACCACATAGTTCCGCCATTTTTGCTAACCAAAACTCCCAACCTCCATTTTGGGAGCTCAAATGGTGATTTGGAACAGGAAGATGCCCATTTGGAATCTGAACCGTTCAAAAGTTCTGCGCCTTGTTTTCCAGATTCCACCAGGCCTTCCTCTTCTCTAACTGGCTCAGCAGAAAACCAGAATCTGAGTTCCAAAACAATTTATTCAGCAGAAAGAACTACCACAAGGAGTGCACCTGTGGTAATTGACCGAGGTTTACAAGTAGAAACTTATTCGGGCCCTAAATCGAGTTCACTTCCAATTTCCATTGGTACTGGCCAGGGATACGTGGGCTCGCTCTCTTCACGTGAGATAGAGCTTTCTGAGGAATATACTTGTATAATATCTCATGGTCCAAACCCAAGAACAACTCACATCTTTGGTGACTGTGTTTTTGAATGTCCGGTTCCTGAGTTGGCCAATTTTGACAAACAAGGGTTCGAAACACCTCAAGTGGCTAAGCCTCTGGAGTGCTTAACCTGTTATCCTTTTGATGACTTTTTGAGCTTCTGTTACTCATGCAAGAAAGAATTTGAAAAGGGCAAAGACATTTACATGTATAGGTTTGTCTCAAATTCCTCTTCACAATTTTCTCTTTAGTTGAGTCTAGTGTTAGCATTAAGCCTATAATTATTTCATTTGTTTTCTTGCAGAGGTGAGAAAGCATTTTGCAGTTTTGATTGCCGCACTAAGGAGATTTTGGCTGAGGAGGAAGAAGAGAAATGCAATAATTCCTCTCATAGCTCTCCTGGATCAAGCTGCAGTGAAGATTTCTTCATAATGTAATGGGTTTGCCCATCACCGCATAATGGGCTGTAGTTGCTTTTCCCGTGCTCTCATGCCCATCATTGACAAGTTGTCACCAATTTAATCATCCGTATCATCATAAAGAGCTGTTTTTGTGAATCTCTTGGCAGCCATGGATGATAACAGCTTTCATTGGGTGGCAAGAGCGTAGAGTTTTTGTTCTACAGTCGGGACATAGTAATTATTTTAAACTGTTGTTTAATATATAGCTTTGGCCAGGTGAGCTAGAAGTGGCCAGAAGCCCCGGCTCATCTGTTTCCTTTTCTTTATATTTTCTTGCTTTTTTTGGTCGCTGAGAGTTCATATAGAAGCCTTTTGTACCTATTCAACTGATTATCAAATGTTTGCGGCTTTAATATATGTCAGTCTATGGTTCAAACATATATATGACATTCTATGTCTTGTTTCCATCTTAGTCCTGATCGTATTCTCTCGATGAAAAGAACGATTGAAGTTATATATCTGTCGCTTCCTTTGAAAAGTTTAAAAGCATGGTTTCTTGGTTTTGGAGTGGCTTCTCTAGAGTTGAATTCATTTTGTTAGTCTATTGCAGATTAAATATCTCTCATAGTTGAGTGTTGAAGAATGAATTTCATGTGTTTGAAAAACTCTTCTTCTGATTCAGGCAACGAGCGGCGGGAAACAGGACTTCATCTCTTGAAGAACTGCATGTTGTGTTTCTTTGAACTTCTTGTTTCATATACAACATATATCTGCAGAAAAGTATCTACTCTCTGCATTATCTCCTAGACAATCCCATTTCTTGTTGTAGATACTTCTTTGCTTTCATTTTCTCTCTTTTTTTGAGTTAAAATTCTCAAAAATGTTGCATGATCCAAATGAAAATGCTTTCAGCTTTGTCACGGCAGCCTGGTATTCTGCTTGCAAATGGCAATTTAGAACCATAGAAATTGCTTTATTTGTTTTGATTAATTTACCATTTTATGGCATCACCAACTACATTATGACTATAAGCCACTCTTTTGAAAAGACTAGCATTAGTGTTGTCTTAATCAATAAGAGAGCTTTAAAACTAAAACCCCACATGAATTGCAAGTCAATGGCCATGAGAACAACACTACCAACTAGTCCTAGAGTGGGCTCAATTCAATTCATTGGACATTGAAGATATAATGAGAATAGGGCCATGAATGAAAATGAAATTACATATTTAGATCTTACACTTTAAATATGTATATACTGTAAAAATGTCACACCTGAGTCTGATATACAACAAATTAGAATAATATTAACTGAAAAATCCTCCAAACTTACACATTAGCTCACATAAATTAAATTATTCAATAATAATTCAAACATAAACGTTTATGGGTATACCATAACAAAAAGTCTTAAAAATAAAATCAATTCCTTATAACTAGAGTATCTTCTGATAAATAAAAGATGGAACAAAACTTTAACAATTAACTCCTCTACTGAATTAATTTCTAGCTATTAATTACTTATCTCCCATAAAACTGGTTAATGGTAATGACGAGGGTATACCGTCAACTCGGTAACATGCATAGGATTTGATATTAATGGAATTACATTCGTAAACCTTAATATAACATTAAAGGCATATAGCGTGGTAATTTCTAGTACTGAAGTAAAAAATCATGTTTATAAATATTGATAATGAATGAATCATTAAATAAATGCCTTATAAGATATAGTATAAACATAAATACGTTAATTAATAATTAGCTTATTTGCCATACTATTACAAATACCCGAGTGATGCGGCAATATAAATAACGGTAACAGTATGTGTGCACATAGAAAGTTGAACCAGTAACAGTAATAACAATAAATACGGGCAATAAGCCAAACTATTTTACAAATTTATCTATAATTAGAACAATAATATTTTGTATCGCAATATATATATATATATATATATATAGAGCTGTTGATTGATTGTCGAAAATATGTTTTAAAAAATAAATTAATAAATTCTTAAATAACTTTAACAAAGTTTTGAATTTTGCGTAAATTTCAAAATTTTATAGAATAAACTTATCTGGTTCAAAACATTTTAAGTAAAATTTTTACTTAAATAATTTTATTGAAGTAAGTAAAATATTTAACAAATATAATAAGGTAGAAAACAATAAAAAAAATTATAATTTTATAATTTAAAATATATGCACAACATGATAAGATGAGGTATGAGGTTGGTCTACTGGTATACCTCTCATACTTAAACCTTGAGAATGTGAGTTTAAGTGGTATTTTCCTCACCAATTTTCGAATTAATAGTAATAGCTCAAAACTATATATATATATATATATATATATATATATATATATGCGCAACATTAATGAATTTATTAACTCTAATTGTATAAACTCGAGAACCACTAAAAATACATTGCTTCAGGCTCTTAATTTCCCATATTTTCAAGTTCCGTAAACTTTTACAAGGCATATCGAGATATATGAAGTATGATAAAGTAAAATTTTCAAATCATTAAAATATGAAACAATTCGATCTTTTTTGTTTTCCCTTCAGAATTTTCCGAAACAAATAACCAACTCAGAATATTACATGAAAACCAAATAATTCCTACATGTCTCTACTACATTCATAAACAAAATATATTTTTTTCCTTAAAAAACAACTCACTAAAACTATAAAACGCGTGTATATACTCATTTGCCTCAATTCTAAAGAATTCATCTGAAATATAATCTTTATTTTTTATTTTTTAAAGGAAAAAGATGTCATTAAATCGAAAAAGATCTGGAACCATCCAGGATTACACTAATAATGGAAGAGGGAAATTCCTCAATCCAAATAGAAATATCAGGAGAAAAACAACCTAATTGAGTAAGAGAATGAACCCCTCAATTAGTGGAACGAGGCACAAAATTGAAGGAAAGAGCCTGACAAGAAGCTGCAAAGTCGATAATGTGTTCCAAAACCAAACCCACCTCTGACTTTTTATTATTCTTTACTTTTTATCCAGTATTTCAAAATCAAACTTTGGATTGACTAAAATGGTTAGGGATAACTTTATCTCCTCCCATAATCTTATTCAAATTTTAAATATTAGTTATTACAAAATATATTATATATATATATATATATATATATATAGACACATATACATACTTATATTATTACCCATAAACTGTTTTAATTAAATACTATCTATACTCATTAATTATATATATCTTATCCGCACTATATTGCATCCTTTATTTTTTTTTAAACCTAATTCAATTTCAAGTATTAAATTACTTTGATAATATAAAAATATATATTTTTATAAATCTTAAAATAAACTTTTTGTGCACATCAAGTAAAGTGGTTAATGCACCTCCCACCTTAGTGGTGAGGTGTTTAATTCCCTGCATGCATATTTATCAGCATGTGTGAGTAGTGTTTATTTATGAGATTTTTTTTTTAAAATTAATTATGGAAAGAAATAAATTGTGTAAAAATAAGTAAATTGATTTTAATATATATACTATTAATATTAGAATAGATACTTATAATAATAGTTTAAATTTTAAATATGAGTGTATTTATAAAATGAGTATATAAATTGACAATATTGACACTTGTGCTGTATATATGACTTATAAGAAATTTTTTCATAAACTTTGTGAAGTTTGGTTAAAATATAGACGAATCTAATTGGGTTTGTTTTTTTATCAATAGCTTTTTATTGAAGGAGAAAATGGGAAAATTCTAGAAATATTTTTAGAAGTAATTTTAAATTAATTATAAAATTTTGTGAGAGGTTTCAATGAAGTCTCATGATGGGTCATTTAATCAACATTTTTTTCAATTGTTTTATATTTTTTTAAACAAAAAATATTCTTAATTATTTTAAACTGCTTGTGATCATAGATCTAATTTGATGGTAATTATACTTTTTAATAATGAATGTGTATTATGGGGGGAGGTGTACTAATCACTTTACTATAAGTGAATATATAAAAAAAAAAAAATCTTTTAAACTGGTTTGTGATAAAGTTTTCTGTCAATTGACTATAAAATTTTTTCTTATTTTTAAATTTTAAATTTTGATATTAAAAATTATATTGTATGGACTAAATTGATGTATTTATAATAATTTAGTTGTTACAAAAGTTAAATATAAATATAGAGTTAATTACACTAAACTCCCTGAGGTTTGACTAATTACACTCAGAATCAAAGTTTACATTAATTGACACTAATCTCCTTTCACGTTAACTTTGAGTGAAAATAAACGTTGACTTTTACTAAATTTATTAAATGACTAAAACACCCTTGTTAATTAATATTATCAATTTTTTTTGAGTTAATTACACTCAACCTCCCTGAGATTTGGCTAATTACACTCGGAATTAAAGTTTACATTAATTGATATTAACCTCCCATCACGTTAACTTTGACCGTTAGAATAAATGTTGACTTTTGCCAAATTTATTAAATGACCAAAATACCCATGTTAATTAATATTATTAATTTTTTTACTCTTTATTAAAAAAATATTAATGGTGAAATCCAGATTGGATCTCCACCAAGAACAAAAAAAAAAAAAATTGAAGCTTGAATGTCTGGGTTCGTTCGAACCTAGACTTCGAACCCTATGTGGGCTCGATTTGAACCCACAAGGGTTCAAAGATGTCTTCGAACCCTTGTGGGTTCGTCGAACCCAAAAGGGTTCGAAGAATGAACTCAGAAGGGTTCGAATTACGAACCCACAAGGGTTCGAAGACATCTTCGAACCTTGTGGATTCGAATCAAACCCACAAAGGGTTCGAAGTCTGTGTTCTAGACATTTAAGCTTCAATTTTTTTTTTTTTGGTAGAGATCCAATATGAATTTCACCATCAATTTTTTTTTAATAAAAAGTAAAAAAAAATGATAATATTAATTAACAGGGGTATTTTGGTCATTTAATAAATTTAGCAAAAGTCAACGTTTATTCTAACAGTCAAAGTTAACGTGAGTAGATGTTAGTGTCAATTAATGTAAACTTTGATTCCGAGTATAATTAGCCAAATCTCAGGGAGGTTGAGTGTAATTAACTAAAAAAAAATTGATAATATTAATTAACAGGGGTGTTTTGGTCATTTAATAAATTTGGCAAAAGTCAACGTTTATTCTAACGGTTAAAGTTAACGTGAGGGGAAGTTAGTGTCAATTAATGTAAACTTTGATTTCGAGTGTAATTAGTTAAACCTCAGGGAATTGAGTGTAATTAACTCATAAATATAAGGATTAAAACTACATTTTACACAGAATTTTAAAAAAAAAGTAACGAGAGACAGGTGTCGCTCCCTGCTAGCCACAGTCGCAGAGCCGCTAATGGCAATTACAATCACAAGATCCTTATACGTGGCAACCTATAGCTTGCTTACTGCTTAGGTTAGGCTTGATTGAAGATAAAATTGTATTTTCCTACTTGGCAATTTCTTATTGGTTTGATTTTTCAACGAGGAAGCCCATTTTGGTCACCTCAACTATGAAATCCCAAACTGAAATTGAGAGATGGAGAGCTCTCTTTTATCTTAACAAGAACAACAGAGACAAAAACCATGAACTTGGCAATGGGGAGCTCTTATTTTCTGCAGCCTCCCCTCCACTTTCCCGCCTTCTCTTCTTCTTCTTCTTCTTCTTTTCATTCTCAGTCTTCAGTTTTTTTGTATTCAAGAAATGCAGAGACCAAGAGAAGTAACAGAGTGTCAACCATGGCTTCTATGAGACCAGAAGAGCCAAATAAGAGCGTTTTCAGCAAGAGGAGAGCGATTCTGCTTGTGGGTATATCAGTTCTTCCATTGTTGCAACTCAGAGCCAGAGCTCTTGAAGGTCTAGCATCAAGTTAGTTCACTATCTCATTTGTTTTCAAGATTTGTATATGACTTTAAAAGGATTCTTTCTTTTTTTCTTTTTCTTTCTTATTGCTTGAAAAAAAATTTGATTTGATACAGTGATTGCATTTGGTGAAATGGGTTTTATACCTTATTGTTATCAGAGTAGTGTATTTTTGAGGTAATAATTTATTTATGGGGTGGCCTTAGGTTGGTGCCTGCTATGTGTTTGAGCTATGTACTTTTGATTTTTCATTAAATAATATACAAATGCAGCATATTGTCTCCAGAAATGGTTTTGGATAACTTAGTTTCTGGATTGGGATGTGGCACATATCAAATAGCAACTTGGGGAACTGATCAACTGAAGTAGAAGTTCATGATGTGTTAGGTTATAAAATTGATAGAATGATTTACATTAGTGTTTGTTGAGTAAAAATGCTAAATCATTTTGATACAGGTGTGCTGCCATCTATCATTTCTAGCTTTTCAACTTTTGGGGTTTAATGATAGGGTCGGAAATCAAGCAACCATTTTGAGACAGACTAAGAATACTTCAAAAATGTCACAATAATGGAAAATTATAAATTTCAAACCAGATTAGATTTCTGGTTTCTAAATTTGAATAAGGTCTAGGCTGTGACACCAATTGAGTGTTCTGATGTCCAAGTTAATGACCAAAACAGAGCTTATGCACAAGATTCATCCTAGAAATTAAAAAAATAGAGAATATCTAAAGAAAAAACTAGGATTTTAATGTTTCAATTTTGGGTTTTAACGATAGGATTCAAAAACTAGTAATGAATGTGAGACATACTGAGGATACTCCAAAAATATCACAAAAATGGAGAAATATCAATGTCAAACTTGATTTTGCAAGAAGTCTTAAAGATGGCCCCGAAACTGGTATTGACTAGGAAAGAGAGAGGGGGAAGGAAGTGTAACGTATCTTTTGAATCAGCTGTTTTTGTGTTTTATATTCCTGAGAAACAACAAGGTTGCATGATCCTTTCATTCTTCTCTACTTTGTTTTAATTTATCATATGTTGTGAATTAAAAGTTATGGTTTCTGAAATAAAGACAACGTGCTACAGTGAAATTTTTGAAATTCTTCCTTAATTGTCATAATGTGTTTCAAGAAAGACTTCAGTTATGGCATTTAATTTCATAGCACCCATAAAGGGAAAAGAGAACAAATAAATTGCATGAAGATTAGCTAGGAAGTAGCTGTCTGTAGATTGGCTTGTAGGCTAAGCTTAATTGTAGCATTGCATGTACAATGAAGTGAATCACATAGGACTTCTGTGGCTTCCTCTTGATATTCAAGATAGGCATTCCTCCTTTTCATGAGTCAACAATTTCGTATGCTTTTATCAGATTCAGTTTCGTTTATATGCTGAAATTTTCAATGAAGGTTTTACTATTTTAAGTCCTTTCTCTATGGTTGTCGACTCTTTCTTCCAAAATTGTAATTGTTCTTATTTGAATCCCATCTTAATCTCCTAATTTATGATTGTTGATATACTTATTGATGCAATTTCAGAGGAAAGTGAGCTAAACACAACAGAGGGAAGCCAAAAAGCTGAGGTCTTAATTTTTGCTCATTTACAAATGATCCAGAATACTGAATTCTGTCGTTTTTAAGTTATTATAAGTTTGAAGTGTTCTAAATGAAGTGGCTTTATTGGACAGCAGGAACTTCACAGAGAATCACCCTCAAATCCTTTTCTGTCACTCCTTAATGGACTTGGAATATTTGGTACTAGTGTGCTGGGGGCACTATATGCTTTGGCTCAGAATGACAAAAAAGCTACTGATGCAACTATAGAATCTGTAAGCTTTGCTTGATTTTTAATATCAAGTTTTTTCCTCCTAGTGTATAAAGGAAAAATATGGAAAAATATTCCTTGTTATATTTCTTGTTGACTCAGTTTATAGAGGTCTGGTTTACTGTATCTAAATGCTGTTACTGGGTGTTGGTTTTTACCTCCACTGGTTGAAATGCGCAGATGAAAGCCAAGCTCAAAGAAAAGGAAGCGGCCATCCTATCATTGGGGAAAGAATTTGAATCAAAACTACAGAATGAACAAGAAGAAAGAACCAAGCAACTCGAAATGGCAAAGGAAGCAAAGCAGTCTTTGATGAACCAACTAAATTCAGCTAACAGTACAATTAGAGGTTTAGGGCAAGAGCTTAAAAATGAGAAAAAATTGATTGACGAGCTTAAAGTTGAAATAGATGATCTTCAAGCCAAACTCTTGAGGGCTGGGGAAGATAAAAGGGCACTTGAGGAAAAGCTGAAGGAAAAGATTGATTCAATTGAAGTCTTACAAGATAGGGTTAACTTAATCAGTCTGGAGCTCAGGGATATGGATGATAACGTTCAAAAGCTCAGCTCTTCTCTTGCGGAGAAAGAATTGGAGTTAAAGATTTTGAATTCTACCTACAAGCAGACTAAGGATGAACTGGCCAAAGCAGATTCAGAAATCCAAGTATTGAGCGATGAACTCCAGAAAAATAAAAAACAACTAGAATCGAAGAACTCTGAGGTGGATGAATTAAACGCAAGAGTAAGTTCTTTAATAGTTGAGCAAGATGAATCCAAGAGGAAAATTGATGCTGTTCAAAAGGAGTACAATGATCTGAAGTTATCTTCTGAGAAGAAGGCAGCTTTGGATGCAAAGCTTTTGGAAGAAAGAGAAGAAGAACTTCATCGGCTGAAGGAAAAGCTTGAGGTTGCTCTGAATGAAGCAAGTGAAAATCAAGAAATAGTTGCAAAGTTGACCCAAGAAAAGGCGGAATTGAGGAAAATGCTGGATGCGGAATTGAGCAATGTAAAGAATCTGAAACATGAACTCCAAATTACTATGGAAACTCTTGGAAAGACAAGGAATGAGGCTTCTGATCTGGCAAAGCAACTAAAGCAATCCAAAAATTTGTGTGCCGAGCTTGAGTCTGAAATGTCTAGGGTTCAGGCTGAGTTTGCTGAAGCTAGAAGAACGTTTCAGAACAGCCTTGATGAGGCAAAACGAGGTGGCGAAGTCCTAGCCAGCGAGCTCACTGCAGCGAAGGAGCTTCTGAAGAAAACTACCGAGGAACTGCAAATTGTGTCGCATGAACTGGCAGCTGCAGCAGAAAATCGGGATAGCCTACAAAAGGAATTGGTAGACGTCTATAAGAAAGTAGAAGCTGCAGCCAATGATTTGAAAGAAGAGAAAAAGGTAGTTTCTTCTTTGAACAAAGAACTACAAACTTTGGAGAAACAAATCTTCAAGGACAAGGAGTCGCGGAAGTCTCTTGAAACAGACCTGGAAGAGGCTACTAAATCACTCGATGAGATGAACCGAAATGCATTGACACTTTCTAAGAACCTAGAGAAGGCTAATTTTCAGATTTCTAGCCTTGAAGATGAGAAAGAAGTGCTATACAAGTCCCTCACCGAGCAGAAGAATATAGCCAAAGAGGCCCTTGAAAACATGGAAGATGCCCATAATCTTGTCATGAGGCTTGGCAAGGAAAGGGAGAACTTGGACAAGAGAGCAAAGAAACTTGAAGAGGAAGTGGCAGCAGCCAAAGGTGAAATACTGCGGCTAAGAAGCCAAGTAAATTCATCAAAAACCCTTGTAAATAATCGGAATCCGCAGAAAAGTGAAGATGAAAACAATGTCACTGTTACCGCGAAGAGAACTGGTAGGAGAAGAAAGTCTAGTTCTGAAGCTGACTCTTAATCCTTTATATTTTCCTCTAATATTCCATATCATTTGATGTCATTTGTTTTCGAGCTTTTGCCTTTCTGACAACTTTTTTACGATGCTATAGTATTATTATTGTATAAATGTCACGACGACGACGAGGCATGAATTTTATTAGGAAAATTTTCTCAAGTATGTAATGATCCTTGTTGATAGGCCGCCTTTTCGTTCTTAATTAGTGTAATATCAAGTTGAGAAATCTGCTCAGCCAAATTTCCTTAACTTCTGTTCCCGGTTTGAAGTCAATGTTGGTAGACCTCCAAAGCGTTTTGACTATTTTTCAACATGTACACAATTTTTAGGAGATTGGTATAGTGGTTTATTCCTTACAGTTACACTTTTAAGATTGTTAGTTCGAATTATATCTTTTTTTTCGAATTTCAAACTAATTATAATAAAATGATAAAAAAAAAAAAAAAGTGAGGTCATATTTTTCTTGGTGTATACCAAAAGCTTGTAATTAAAAAAAAAGAAAAAAAAAAAAAGAAAGATGAGAGAAAGTGAGGTCATATTTTTCTCTCGTGTATACCAAAAGCAAACTTTTGTACTTGAAAAAAGAGTAAGAACACATTGACATTGAAGGTGTAAATTGTAAAGTTCGAACAAGGGACCTCATTTGCATGGTGAATACATCAACCGAGGTGGCAAGGAAGAAGAAGGTAATTATAAAGCTCCGATAAAAAAAGATAAAGAATTTTTATAAATATAATTTTTGACAAAACAGAGAATAGATACGTGACCAAAATATTCAGGTGCCTTGCGATTTTTATTTGGTAAATCTTTGTTATCAGAAACACAAATCTTTATTTTTCTTTTTGTCAAAGAATAGAAATTCTTCCCAATTCTCATGGTCAGTCTCCCTGTCTCTCTTTGTTAATGCAAATCTGACATTTATATTTTGTTTTTTAATTTTCTAATTCGTCTCCATTTTTTTTTTGTTTGGTTTTTTTTCTCTAGATTCGGTGATAATCCCAGATCCAGTCCCGTTAAAACACAGCTGGGTTTCAATTTTGGTACCAACAATAATTGGCATTCGAATTTTGATTCCATTTTTTTTTAATTATCTGGGTTTGTTTCAAAATAGCAAATAGTTCGAACAATTGCTTTTGCTTGTTCAAGTTTCAGAATTGGGTCCCATAACTTGGTTTGGTGGCGTTTTTGTGGTATTTGGTGATCTGGGTATTGAAGGAATTGGTGGATTTATTCAGAAAGGAAAGTTTTTGTTGGTTCAAACAATCGAGTAAGTTTGTATTTTGGTGATCTGGTATTGAAGAAGTTGGTTTGTAGTAGTTAATAGCGGTAGAAGAAGAAGAAGAGATGTTCTATGGTGCTGTTGTATGGGACCCTTGGCTTATTGTTGCCCAAATTGTTTGTCTTCAATGCTTGTATTATCTCACCCTTGGTGTATTTCTAACCATTCTTGTTGGCACCCGCGTTTCCCGCATGAGTCTTGTGTATATCTTTGATTTTGCTACCATCACTGCCTCCACGGTCACTGGGTGGTGTGTCATTGCTTCGATGCTGCTCACCTCGGTTGCAGGGTGAGAATATATGTTCTTTTGTTTGAATTTTATCATTGGTTTGTTATTTTTATCATATATATTGTTAATTATCTGTTATGTTGAATTTAATGGATTCTTAGTTAGTGATGTTTGAAGAATCAGTGATGTTTGGTTGTAAGTTATCAGTTTGTGCAATAATGATGGTATTGTTAAACATGATAACTGCTTGAATTCATTTTAGCTGTATTTTTTGAAATAAAAAGATGAATTGGTGACTGTTAACAAGCTTCATTATAGACATGTCCTTGTTGATGCATTAATTATATCGTCTTACATCACAGTCTTACCACTGCCTGCAAGCCTATTTGCTTGTTAATAGCTTTTTGGTGTGCATGTGATTGAGGATTATTTTACAATAGAAGACTTGGCTAGTTGTTTAGATGAATTATCATTTTTGTTTCCAACTACATGCTACATATTCAGCTATAACATTAATATTCATAGACTCTAGATATAAACTTTGTATATCATACTAGTTTAGTTGATTCATATTTACATTTTCCATTATAAGCTCTATCGTTGCTTGCTTTACTTGACTTGTCCTTTTGTTTGTGCAGAGCTGGATATATGCTTTATTTAATTGAGAGGGCAAAGAAGTGCTTAGATTTTTCAGCTACTCTGTACATCATCCATCTTTTTATATGCATCATATATGGGGGTTGGCCCTCCTCAATAACATGGTGGGTTGTTAATGGTACTGGATTTGCAGTGATGGCTTTGCTAGGTGAATATCTGTGCATTAGACGTGAACTTCGGGAGATTCCGATAACACGTTACAGAGCAAGTAAGAACTTTTTACAGTATATGTTATAGTTGGTACTTATAGAATTTTATCTTGCAATTTAATAATTTATTTATGTTTATTTGGACTGTATATCTGTTGTATTGGAATGTGGTTTATAGTTCATTATCATACAGTTGCTTTTGATCCTTTTTTCTTTCTTTTTCTTGCTAGAATGAATGTTGTTCCAGTGTCACTCTTCTTTTGAATCCCATTTGTTTTGTTTACTGCTGCCTGTGCTAATATCTATGAACTGCTGGGTACTGGGGGTCTGCACTCTTACTTTGCAATATGTTATTTGCTGTTTATGTTAACAACCCCGAAATTTGTCTCTGATGGAAGCCTTCATTTGAACCAAAGCATCTAGATGGATTCCAGGAAAAGAAAAAGGAAAAAGGATTAAGGAAACACTGTAAAAGAAAATGGTGTGGTAATAGTTTCATAATGGTAGTGACAGACTGACAGTCTAATGTTATTGTTGTTCATGATGTATGATAATTAAATTATTGGAAAAAAAAAAACTGACTTCATCTATACTAGTTGACCTTTGATGGGTCTTTTAACTATTTTCAATTTTAGAATTTTACTTTATAGGGTTAAAAATCAATTTTCTGTTAATAATTAATAAATATCATGGGAAGAGAATCCATTTGCAGGCTTTTGCTAGGCCCGTTCTGATTGCCTCTTGAAGATTTTAATTTTAATTTTTTAAAATATTCAAATCTCTTTGGATTTTTCTAGGAAGCTGGTTAAATTTGGGTTTACTATTTAATTACTCTTGTATCAAGCAAGTATTTGAGTTTGTTCCATCACTGTGTTATTAGTGATATTCAGCCTGTCCTTGATATAAGTTATTGGTGATTAGAAAAGATCTGTGACTATCAGCAACACCTCAACTTGTCCTTGATATAAGTTATTGCTTCTAATGTTAGTATTTTTGACTGAACCGATGAGCTTGTAGAGTTGTAGGTGTTGCTTCTGGATTTATTTATTTAAAGATTGAAACTCAATCTAATTCCCCTTGTTTAGTGTTTATGGTTTCAACTCAAATATTACGATGCTAATTCATGATAGTTTGTTTTTAACGTTTCATTAAACCAATTATCCTTTTGTTTTTGTTCAGTAAAGAAAGTAATGGTATATTGTTTCAAATAGATCATTGATTGGCTGAATCAGTGCCAGTCTTCCATTTCAATTTATTTTTCTTGGAAATTATGAAAAATGTTAATAATTCTGTATGGATGGATTTAGATTTTCTTGATGATCTTTTCTTTGTATTGCTGTTTTGAGTTTATAATTTTGTGGGAGATCTTCTGCACACTGAAGAGATTAATGGCTTGCAATGGCATTGGTTTTCTGGATTAAATTTCAATTAGCCACAGTGATTGCTTGCAGTTTTAGTTCTTGTCTTTTAAATTCTGTAGTTGCTTAATATTAGCTGAATTAATTAGACTATTACCATGCAGATGTTTAAATGATGAGGAAACTCAACAGACAAGGACAGAATTTCTTCCAACTTGTAATGGGATTTCTTCACTGCTTTGGGGGAGCCCTTGGAGACAGATAATTAGATATGAGATCTAATTGGTGACAAAAGAAAGTGTTAAATTTATGGATTACATTTTTATACATGCGGTGACAAAGGAGAGCAAATAGTAGAAGTTTGTGATGGTGCTCAAATGATGGGAAGGTGAAGCACATCAGACTAGGTATGCTTTGTGTTAGGAAGCTGTTAATGTACAATTGTAGGTGGTTTTGAGAAAGATAATGCATTGTTTTTCATATTCTTTTCTGTCTCAAAGTGATTGGTATAGTTGAGATTAGGTTTATATGTTTTGACACGATCAATGTTGGGTTTCAAGTATGTGAATGAATTGGGTACTTTTTTTTATGTTCGGGGAGAGTACTTTTTATCAGGTTAGTAAATAAAATTTTGATTTTAGGTTGCTGACTCTGAATGAGTCAAATCTTTGGTGACATGTTGTGTCTGTTCTATTGGGTTGCTAAGCAGCTTGATGTCCTGAAATTTATAGTCTATATTCTGTTTGTTGCTCAGGGGACAGGGACTAGTCAAACTTCTTCCATTTTTTCTTGGTCTCTCTCTCTCTCTCTGTCTCCCTTTTTCTCATTCTCGCTCATGCACAACACATGCATGCACAGACACACACGTGCCTGAATAATCCAAGCAATGGCAATGGGGCGGGTGCAGGCCTCTTTCGCTACCTTGCCTTGTCAACAGAGTCTGGAAAATCTGTTTCACACTTGATGCAGGACAGGATTGGTTGGATCAAGGAAATTCAGTGGTGATTGTGGTGTTTCATCAGGTTTCATTGAAAAGAATTGTAGATTTAACTTTCTCTGAAACTCGATCATATCAACATTTATTCTGAGCGAATTTGTTGAGTGGCATGGGGAACAAGATGAAATTGGATTATTGAGGACCTCATAATCTTGACTTTTGGTTTCTATTCTTTTTGCTATTTCTGTCTCTTTAAATTTATTGATGCCTTAGTTTTAAGATATTATTTTTAGAGATCCTTTCTTTTATCTGTTTCCCTTTCCAGTATACTAGAGATATAAATCTCTGTGCTTGGGTTGCATTTCTTCTGCATTTCATTCAAAGGTTATTTCTTGTCAAAATAATAGTAGGTTGAAAATGTGGGGCAGGGGTGATCAGAACTGTGCTCCACTCCAAACCTGAGTGTGGTGATCTTCTAGAAGCCCATATTTCGAAAGACTTCCTGTTGGTGGGAAGGCAGGTTACCATGTTGGCCATGCATTTTGTGCAAATCACTTGGTTCGGCTGCAAGAATTTATTTTGTCTCGAGCTTTATCTAATGCCATATTCAGTTATTTGCTAAATTGATGTGGGTTAGCTGTTTGTCTACCTCAAGTCATCTATTCTCAAGGTTTCTTAAAGTTTGCACATTGTGTCAATACCACTGGTGTCAATGGCTGTCACAGCTTAAAACCATATTATAAAAAACTAATTGAAAATGATTGCTTGCAGTTCCAATAATAGTGCTGAAATTTTATTTTGAATGTTTAGGACAGGTATATATGTAATGTTGTTCTCTTTAATAGTGATATAGTTGCACTTATAAAACTGCAAAGATTGAACATAAAAATGACTCATTTGCAGTTGCTGTCTGAGTAACAAGAATACGTAAGGATGTTTCATTGTTGTTGAGTTTTATATGCTACCACTCAATCTTGAGAGGCGTTTCTGTTTTTGTTCTATAGGGAAACCTAATGTGTTATTCAGTTATTTGACTGATGAGTTTTTATGATGATTACTAGTTATGGTGATATGAATTTTTTAGGGCATGGAAGGTTCTTTTTATGATGAGGATTACATTGTGGGTATTTTTCTCCCCTTATTGTAAGAGTAGATGTCTGCCGTTATGAAAGTAGATATCTGCGCTGCGCGTTTAGTGACTGATTTTGACAGACTTGTTATTAATCTTGTAATTATACCCTTTAAAAAAAGAAAAAAAAAAAGTTGAACAGCCACTCGTAGTTCAAGTGTTTAGTGCAATTTCCCATCACATTCGTGATAGGAGATTCTAAACCTTTATTTGTCAATAAATTCATAAAATGTAGGGAGATCCCTCTCTTGTAGTGGGAGTTGTTTTCACCGAATTGGTATTAGATTAAAAGATAAAAAAAAAAAGTTAAAAAGTTATAAAGAGAATACAAGTGCAAAGGGGAAAGAAAGAGAATAGAATAGGTTCTCTTGTTGAAGCATAAGTTATCTTTCCATTAATACAAATTTTTTTGTTATACATTGAATTTGGAATCATCAGTAAATACAGGGTAAAGAGAGAAAATCCCCAAGACATCTTCACTCAGTTCAAGATTTTAGGATAAATTATAAATGTGTTGTAAACTTGTAATCATCAATGAACCACACTCAAAGAAGTAAGTATTTTAAACCCTAAAAGATTCAAATTGAAAATGTCTGAATTCACTAGTTTTTAGTATTCTAAAACTTGTTTAGGTTCAAATCGAAAATGTCTGAATTCATATGTATAAATAAGTATTCAAATCGAAAATGTCTGAATTTATAGCTTGGCTGATAACTGTGCTTTTAGTAATGTATGCATTGCATGCTTTTTGTAAGTTACAAGAATTTCTTGATTGATTTAGGGGTCGTTTATTTTTTTATTTAAAAACTGAATATATATGAAATTTTTTAAATACTGAAACTTGAAATCTGAAATGATATGTTTGTTTTTACTTTCGACTGAATAAAAGTATTTTTTTAATTTTATTTTAAAACATAAAATGTAAAAATAAATAATTTTACGTTTTTATCCTTATAACTACTAATTTTTATTTACTTTTATTTGGAATTATATAAGATAGTTAAAACAAATAATTTAATGAATCTTAAAAATGATTAAAATGTTGATAATATTTCATAATTTAAATTGTTATTGATAATAGTAAATGAAATATTATTTTATTTGATAATATTTTTTTTCAAAAAAGTTATTAAATTTATGTAATTTAAAATTATATATTTTTTTAGTTTATAAAAACGATATAATTAAAATGAATGTGCAATTAACATAGAATATATGATTAAGATAAAATTAAAAATACATTATAAAAGAATTGTTGTAAAAAATTTTCTTTAATTATGATTAAGTGATTTAAGTGTTAAGTAATAATATTTTTATTTAAAATTACTTAAAAAAAATAACAACTTAATATAAGTATAATTCAAATCCGTTAATTGTTAAGTAAAAAAAACAAACGACCTCTTAGTATACTCTAGTTTTCCGATCTCATTGAAAACAATTCAAAATATATTCATTGAAACAAAAATAAAAGAAATTTCATTCAATTTGTTTTTGCTACATTGACACTATAGTTTCATTGATGGCCAAGCTTTTACATAGTAGCATCAACTTGGCCAAATAATGTAGACTTTCAAAATCTCTTCTTGGAAGATCATTGCTTCTCTCATTTTTTGTCACTAAAAACAAATCGAACTGTTAAACTACCTTTGATATCTCAGCAAAAAGAAAAGTTAAAACTAAGTCCTCAGCTTGGTGGAACTCTTACATGACCTCCAAGCTCTCTTCACTTGTTTCTTCTATTATGACTTATTTGCAAAACCTGAAGGTTTCAGGGTTGAGCCTTCCAGGTAGACGAAATGTCTGCCACGGCTTCTTCAACTGTGAGATAGAGTCCGTTCAATCCAAACGACTCCAAGACTTTCGACTGATGCAGCTTTTCCACCACGCTTCCGACAGGATTTGCCAACACAAGCTGCACAGAATGCATGGAGATTAGGTAAACCAATAAATTGCCCAGATATGTACCTAGACTTTTTTTTTTATAGTGAATTCTTACCTGGAGTGATCGTTTCTCCAGAATCTTTCTGAGTTCACGTACCATGTCGATCCCACTTGTGTCTATGGCTGTCACAGCTGACAAAATTATAAACTTGTCAGCCAATTGAACAAGCGGAATGTTGTTTTGGAAATGAAGAGCATGTAATGGGCGAAAATACTTTTCCGTGAAAAAGAATGAAAAATGGATAACGAAATGAACTAAGTACGAGTAAAGAAAAGGTTTTGTGAACCAAGTACCAGTCATGTCTAATATTATGCATTTCAGCGTGTTCCCATTGTTCGCCTTTATCCACTCTTCCTCCTCCCGAATCCATCTTAGGATCCTGTGAGAAGAGAATTTCCAGTGTTAATGCTAAAATAATATCTTTAGTTTTGGAGACGGATATAAAAGTAGTGCAACACTGAACTAACCTTTCTAGTAGGTAAGTGGAGTTTGCGAAATAAATGGGAGCTTCGACAGCTAAAATGAGAAATGAAGAGACCCTTGAAGCTTCTCTGTATCGGTTGAGGCTTTGGTATATGGGGGTTCCTGCAATATTACCCAAGACCAGAGTGTTGGGTCTGGTGACATGCAAGAGAATCTTGAAAACTGAAACTCCAACCTGCATTTTCCGATGAGGGCATTGTATGGTTAATAAAAATGAGATGATTCATATATAATGGTATACAAGCATCAGGATTATCAGCACAATCAGCACACAAAGAAAACAGAACAGTGGAAGAAAAAAGTCAAGAAATTGGTAAGCATACCGCAATGGCAAGACCGAGGGGAACGGAAATGAAAAGAACCCCAAAGAAGGAGCACATACAAGCCAGGAAATCAAGTTTGTCAACTTTCCATAGTTGGAGTGCAGATTGATAATCAATAAGCCCAATCACTGCTGTTATGATGATGGCTGCCAAGATGAAATTGGGAGTGTAGTGAAACAATGGCATGAGAAACAGCAGAGTCACAAGCACAGCTGAAGCCATCACTATGTTAGAAACTGCTGATTTTGCTCCGGCATTGTAGTTTACAGCAGACCGAGAAAATGACCCTGTGAAAATCAGTAAAAGAAACACGGACAAGTTTAGAATTTCAATTTTCACATGGACAAAAACATTAGGAATGGAAAAAATGAGAAGTGGACCGTACCTGTTGTAACAAAGCATGAAGTGCATGAACCGGCCATGTTCATAAGACCAATAGCCATCATTTCTTTGTTGCCATCAACTTGGTAGTTCTTCAGAGAAGCAAAAGTCCTTCCCACTGCAATTCCTTCCTAGAAAAGACGAAAATATTGACACATTTAGAAAGAGAAAAAGCTACACGATGTTCTTCTCAGACTTCAAATATGGCAGCTAAGGTAGAAAGCCCAAAAAAATTCACTAAGTGAAAATGGTAAGCTGAGTCTGTTTAGTGTCATCGAAAATACTCATATGGTGAGTCAGTTAACGTTCTTTCATATAACGCGATTTGTTCTGTAGATTGTTAGAATCGGCTAATCTAAACCATATACTACCCAACTAGTATAAAGTTTTTGAGTACTAGTTTTCGGCAACTTACAGTGAGAGATAGGATCCCGGTCACAATGCCAGTTTTAAGGGCCACCATCAGAAGAGGACCGTTGAAGTATAGCATGTTCGATGAAGGTGGATTCAGACCCTTTGGCAAGTGTCCAATCTGTAAATGAATATAGTAAAAAAAAATTAATAAAATTTAGAATTTTCTTACGTCGATGTCTAATGAAAAAAGAATATGCATATATTCAGTTTCAGTGTTC
Organism: Xanthoceras sorbifolium; assembly: GCA_003430845.1. Classification (NCBI taxonomy): domain Eukaryota; kingdom Viridiplantae; phylum Streptophyta; class Magnoliopsida; order Sapindales; family Sapindaceae; genus Xanthoceras; species Xanthoceras sorbifolium. The sequence continues at coordinate 8,509,392 of CM010622.1, forward strand.
TTACAACTGAGATTCCATGAGCCTTTGATTTGATGCAAAAGACTAATAGAGTCGACAGAATAACTGATGTCAATGGGGCAGCTGCAGACACCCAGAAAAGCTTTGGCTTCCTCATGCTCTGCGTTGTGATCAATCTATCAATATTAGACGCGGAGTTGAGAGAATCTGGTAGGTAAAAAATCTTTTAGAGAGAACATAAGTACTTACAATATGCCTTGTTATCAACAGAAATACCAAAAAACCAAACCCCATTACAACAGTTTGCCAGGACCACTGCACATCAACACCAAAACTTTTTACTATTAGAAATTCTGATGGTAGTAACAAAAAGAAAATAGAATAATTGCCCTCTAACAACACCATCCACTAATTACTAGAATTCTTTTAAAAGAAAAAACACAGTGAATTTGATATCATTAACTCACAAATTTATAGTTTAAGCCAGACATTCCTTTTCGAAAATGGTGGCAACAGTGAATTATTAGTGGGACATTTTTTTTTTTTTTTTCAATGATAATATTTGCTTGCTTTTAGTTATTTTAAAGAAAAGAAACATATTGGTTAAGCCACTCACTTCTTCTCTGTGGTTGAAAACAGAAGACAATACAGGAATCATTTGCATCTTTCCAGTGAAATGAACAATTCCAAGAAACCCTTTAAGCTGTTGCAGTGATACAATGACCGCGGCGCCAGCCATGAACCCGATGAGTGTTGCCTTCGAAAGGAAATCGATAATGAAGCCTAACCTGTAAAACGTTTAACTAAAATATAAGTTAAAATTGACAAAAGAGTAACCAAAAAAAAACATTGTATATAAAAACAATGAGTGAGCAAATTTTCAATTCAATACCTGAGTAGGCCTAAAGAGGCCTGAAACAGACCAGCAAAAAAGGTGGCAGTGAAGGCCAATTGGAGATAAAGAGTGGGGTCTTGGCTATAAGAAACAGCCTCTCCAAGCATTGAACCCATAACCAGAGAAGCGATGGAGACTGGACCCACAGCGAGGTGTCTAGAGCTCCCAAGAACAGAGTAAATCAATGGAGGCACAAAACTTGAATCTGCAAACCAACCCCAAAACCAATATATTTTAAAAATGTTAATTACACTCGTAACATTAAAAAAAAAAAAAAAAAAAGAATATATAAACAGCTCTTGTCTGAAAAATTGATAGATACTAACAGAGGCCAATAATTGGTGGCAAATTTGCAAGCTTTGCATAGCTGATTCCCTGCACAAACAGAAACCTGTATATCAGATTTACAATACCATATAAAAATTTTCGTTTAAAAGTAAATTCAAGAAAAAATATGTTTCATGTTTTGAGTTCCAAGAAAAAAACAATGGCACGTGCATTTGAAGGCGTGTAAAGACAATAAAATTAAATTCATGTAACTGCTAAAAAAATAATTATTAAAATACACAGATATTCTCCAGTAAACTTCGAAAATGTCACTCTGATGAAAACAAGTAGATTTATATAATATAATAAACCAACTCAAGAGTCCTCTATCCAGTATCCACCAAACATTATCAGACAACACGACATGCATAGATATGATATGCATAGATACATACATGTACATGCATGTATGAGATGGAGTTACCTGAGGGATGGCAAGGCTGGCAATGGTGAGACCGGAGATGATATCAGACCTGAAGAGCTTGAGATTGTAGTCAGGGCCCCAGTGGAAGATGGGGAAGAAGAATTGGAGAGCGAGAACCAGTTTCTGGCACCATCTCTGGTTCTTGAACCTGTGGAGAGGGTCATCAGGGAAGAAGATTTCAGACAACCTGTGCTTGAGCTTCTGGAGGGTGGTTTTCTTGGGTGGCAAACACACACTGTGTATCTCAAATGGTGGTTGGCTGGCAGCCAACTCTGTAGAGATTCTGATCATGGTGCTTTCATGGCTGGAGTAATCTTCAACTCTGTTTGAGTTTACACCCATTTCTGGTGTGTTTTTTGTGATTTGCAGAGGAGCAATTAAAAGAGAAGAAGAATTTTTTTTTAATTTTTTTTTTGGTTTTCTTTTGAAGAAACAACATTGGAATGGGTTTCAATTTATAGGCAGAGAAGGAAGGGACATGTGTGTCAGGTGGCAGTTATTGAGCAGTTGCTTATTTTTTTTCTCTTTTTAATTGCAACAGTGGAGAGGAGAGAGGACAGAATGGTAATTTCAATTGTTTACACTTTATGTAATTCTCTTTTCTTAGGTGTAAAAATCCCAACTTGGTGATTTCTTCGTTGTATCATTCTATGTGGGTATTGGAAAATGTAATGAGAATATGTGGACCCATCACTTTTGATGGACTATAAATTTGCGATATCTGCCTCCCAAAATTAGAAGTTGACTCTTGCATTTTTTGGGGTAGAAAGAGAGTAAACATTTTTTAAAATTTTAGTGTGTGAGTATATATATATAATATAATATAATATGCATTGTGATATGGGATTCTCATCATGCAAAATTGGGCGGTTTATATTAAGATAAATTTATAATTTTAACGGTGATGTTAATTTGAATTTAAAATATTATTAAATTAAATAATCATAATTATTACTTAATCATATTGGATAGTGATGTGATTTCAAATATTTAACTATCAATTTTTTTTTTTAGAAGAAGAAAGTGTATAAATTGATTGTAACATAAATGCCAATTCAACATGTTATGAAGATGCATGACCTCTTATGTTGCTTTGAAGTTAAATGAGTTGAACACAATTTAGTTGGTGTAAATTGAGTTTTGAGTAGTGAATGTTGAAAAGTGGTTTAAAGGTTTTTTATTTTAATATAGAAAATAATTTTATTCTTTTTTTTTTCTTTTTTGTGAGAAAGGCTTGTCATGTCTTTTAAAAAAATAAAATAAATAATATTAAGGGATATTTGCAAAAAAAAAAAAAAACACTTAAGCTTCAATTTATCTTTAAAAATAACCCTTTAATTAATTATGAGTTTAGGTGAAAAATCCTTATCATTAGGTGATTTTAGTAAAAATCCTACTAGTATTTGCATATTGATTTAAGTCAAACTTAAGAAAATAAGAAAAGAAAAAAGTTTTAAATTATTTTAAAAAAATTCAAATTCCAAATTTTCTTGATTCTTTGTCCTATTTTCTCTATTCTTTTTTTTGTTAATTTGTATATTGTCTCAATACACTGAAAAAGGGAAAAATGAATTTCACTTTATTATTTGCTTTAATCCTATTGAATCCATTTAAGATGGTCATCATTAATTTAAATTTATTGGCATTAATTAATCAAATCCCAGAAAAAAAAAATGAGATTCAAAATATATACCAATCTCATCAAAGTAAAAATCATAACAACTATTAGCACAATACATCAAATGTTGCATAGGATTCGAATCTTATAAATTTTCAAATTATATGTGAATAAGTTTGGATTTTAACAAAAATGAACCTTTAACATCCAAATTTTAACTTTAACAAAAATTGGACCAGAATTGACTAAATCAACTGTGCTCTAGTAAAAATAACCATTCAAATAAAGTTGGTTTACTAGTTTTTTTTTTAAAAAAAATTTAACATCAATTGGATTATGCGTTCTTCAGTACCTAACGAGATCAAACGTTACAAATTCGGTATAAAATGACAACTTCCACTATCGGGGAGGGGTTTTCCCATGCTTTATGATTTAATGGATAAATGTGAGATTCGAATCCCTATCATAAAAATATAAAGGGAAGTGGTCATCCACTCTGCTACTAGTGGATTTGCCGGTGATGTTGTATACAGCTTTCAAGTAAGAAGCACTTGGAAAGAATTTCTTGCAAAAATATTTGTTAAGTGCTTTTCAATTTTTAGGACATATTGCAAGTTAATTAACAAGTACCATTTATATAAGGACAATTTTTCTTATATAGAACCTATTTTTCTTTACTTTTTAGAAATCTTCTAAATTTCAAATATTTGTTCTTTTAGCACTTTTTTACCACTTGGATCAGAATATCCTTATTTCATTTTAGTGCTTATCATCAGACTAATTATTAAATAAAACAATTAAAAAAATTATCAAAGTCATTTTTATATTTATTATTTAATATAAATAAAAATATAAAAAAAATTGAAAAAAATATAAGTGGCCTCCATGGAGCAAGTCAGGAAGACGTCATCTTCATCTAGTTGTGATATTTTATTTTTATTTTATTTTATAATTATTTTTACATTTAATTTAGACATATAAAAAAAAGAGGTATATGTATTAAAGTATAGTATAACAACATGTGTTTTGGTAAATATGTCTATTAATATCAATATTATATTATTAGGGATAAAATAATCAATTTTAAATTTACTTATATTTGATTATTAAAATTTTAGTCGTATATATTAAATTATAAATTTATAATAATTTAACGATTATAGAATCTAAAAATATAAATATAATAGATCAAAATAAAATTATTTATAAAGTTTAAAAAGAAAAAAAATGGAAGTCGCCATGTGTCGCCTCAAGAGGGACCACTGCTGCTAGTACTCCTCAAAAAAAAAAATATCAGTGTAAATTATGTTTAATTAATTCACAATGTTTGTTATCAAAATTAAAAATAACGTAATTTTTAGGTCCAACATTCATGAATATAAAATAAATATAATTAGAAGGTGAAAACAAGTTTTGCAAAAATTTAAGACAGAAAAACAGAGAACTAAATATAATCTATGTCATCTTCTGTGTGTCTCTCTCTACATCTTTGTCTTTGACAAGAATACAAAGATAAATTTCAATATTAATTATTTTTCCACAAAATAATGCACATTCAAGTATAAACAATGCAATAGAACTCCATTTAGATAAAATATTCGGAGGTTTAAGATGGAGATTAACATATTTTTTCTATGAAAATTGAGTTGCGTCGCTTCTCGTGTTGAAAATTGAGTTACGAAAATTGAGTTATAATGAAATTCGAAAAGGAGAAAAATGGGTCAACTGTGGAAACTTAATAAGAAATGTTAAAAAATACATATATAAAGCTAATAAAATATGAGATAAATCCACGTTAAAAGTATATAAATACTAGCAGTAGTCCGATAGTCAGTCATTCCTCAAGGAGCGACACATGCTGGGAGGTCACCCTATAAAAACCTTTTTTTTAAAATATTATATTATTTTATTTATTTTTTATTATGGCCCTCTACTTTGGTCCCTTAATATAATTTTCTGACTCCGCCTCTGAACGCATGACGTCTTTTTTTTTTATTACTTTTTTTAAAATTTTATAAATAATTTCATTTTGGTTCTCATATACGTGTATTTAACTTTTATAACCTTAAATTATTATAAATTTATCAATTTAGATCATGTGATCAAAATTTTATTGGTCAACCATAAATGAAAATGAAAATTAATTATTATTAAAATTTAAAAACTAAAAGTAATAATAAAAAATAATTAAAAAAATATTAATTTTTTAATATTTATTATTTTATATAATTAAAAATTTATTTTTTAAAATAGATTACCTCTATAAAGGGAGCTAGGAAGACTGCACTTCCTCCATCTTTTTAATATTTTTTATATTATTTAATTAGACATATATAGAAAAAAAATAAAATATATATGTCAAAATATAATATAATAGCATACGTTACAAGTAGGAGGATAAATACATTTTTTAATATCAATATCCTATTATTAGGAGAAAAATAATTAATTTTTATTTTTATTTATATTTAACTATTAAAATTTTAATTATATAAATTAAATTTATAATAATTTATTGATCATAAAAATTAAAATACAAATATGAAGATCAAAATAAAATTATTTATAAAATTTTAAAAAATGACACATGTCAAGAAAATGACATGTGTCGCTTTAAGATGAGCTACTATCAAATCATTTGCCTAGGCAACTGCTTCTAGTATTAAAGTAATATAAGAGCATCATATAAAGAGATACCACAATATAATATGCTAGTATTCGATACAATACCATTTCTTATAAATATATAAAAATATTATCAAATATTAAGTATATGACTTAATAAGTAGAGAAATAAAGTTTATAATTTTTGAAAATACGAGAGAGTTTTTAATCAATTTTTGCTATTTTTTTTTTTTTTTGCAATTCCCACCTATTATAAACCAAACAAATTACTTTCAAATATTTAAAAACATAAAACTTAAATTTGAATTTCTGCTTCAGGAAAAAAATGAGCATTGAACTGGGTCGTCCCATTGATGCTGCTAACTTTATACCAATTAAAAAGATATTCCAATAGCTAGCCTCCATCTTTTTTTCTATTGATTTTTGCTGCTCCACTTTTTCCCATGACCATTTTGGAGAGAAAACAATTTCACTTGCAATTCCACCATCTCAATGGGTTGTTTAATATGGTGCTATAGCTGGATTGGAATCAAATTGGAACATTCCTGTTTTCCATTAAATTTTAAATATCTTCATTTCTTTACTCAACTTTCTAACCAATTGTTAAACCCAAGAATCTATCAAAAACAACTTCTAATTGTTGTCAAATATGGAATCTGCTAATATATTTTTCCAGTTAACTTATTTGAACAATTAGACAAAAAAAAAAACATATATATTGAATATTACCTGACACGATAATATTTCTAGATTTAAGCTATGTTTGAGATTTCTTTAGATTAAGAAATAATCACTTATTATAATTTTGCCTGAAAAATAATCAGCTTTAAAAATGAGTAGATGAGTGTTTGCTAAATTCACACATTCACTCCTAACTTAAGTGGTTAGTGCACCACCCTCTCAACTTAACAGTGAGGATTCAATTCCCACCATGTATATTTATCAGCATATGTGTGTAGTTTTCTCCCCTTATTGTGGGAGTAGATGTCTCCCGTTACGAGAGTAGATATTCGAATTGCACGTTTAATGATTGATCTCAACAGGTTCCGACAGTTATTAATTTTTGTAATTGTACTCCCTTTAAAAAAAAAAAAAAAGTGTTTGGAAAATTCAATATTAAACTTGCTTTACTTTTAGAAATAAGGAAAATATATTTGATAAAATTACTAAAACAACAGACATCATTATATAACATAGAAAATAATTAAATAACATAATAATTATATAATAATTTTTTTCTAAAAAGTTTATTATTATATATTAAAAATTAAATGAACAAATAAAAAAGTATAACAAATACATAATAAATTTGAATATTACCAAACTAAAATAAAAATATAAATTATTTGTATGAATTACTGTTAAATATAGTTTGATAGTAAATAATACTCATTCCGTATGATAAAATGTCTCGGGTTTAATTCTTTTTTTTTTGTTTATTTTTTTTATTTGTTTACACTAGAATAGATATTTTATCATCAATAGTTGGCAGCTAAAATAATTGCTATTGGGTTATTTTTTTTTAATTATGATATATTTTATATTGCAAAACACATGACTAGCCTTTTATAACGTGCCAGGTAGTAATAATACTAAAATTAAAAGGTGTAATATATAATTATATTTAAAATTTTTTTAAAAAATTCGTATGTATAACATGATAGCAACTACACTTTTCAATAAAATTTAGATTTCGAGTTCGAAATCCCCTTCCCTCAAGTCACAAAAATAAACTTTATGCTGATTTTTTTTTTTTTTTGTTAAAAATTGATCAAAACCTATTGAAATCAAACACCATCAACCTACTTAGAATAATTATTCCCACAATATATAAGAGATGTACAAAAAAAATTTAATTTTAAATTAGTATGATAAAATTCGAACTATTACAAATATAAATAAAGAAATGTAAAATCACTCAAATAAAAGTAAATGCATTAGGCAAATTTTCCATTCTCCGTTGCATTTTTTTTTTCCATTTTTGACAACATCATGATCTTGAGTTGGCATTGATATCCCCCCATGCTCAAATTGAACTCAACTCAACAAGCTTTGACCATATCAAAGAAATTTAATGATTTCTAATGATTTTTTTTCCATGATTGTAATGCAAATTTTTTGTGACATAATCATGATTTGATATGAAAACTAGGCAGTAACCCAATTCAAATTTAATTATTCGTCTTAGGTTGGTTGGTTAAGGTTTACGATTACTTTTCCTCCAATTTTATATCTAAAATGCCAATAGATTTGGCCTTTTGTAGCTAATTTTGATGGTTTAGAATATTTTTATTTTGTTTGGCGAAGGGAAATTCATTGAACCAAACCAAGCTACAAAAACGATTCAGAAATAATCAACTCTTCCACACAATGAGGAATATCCTCAACCCAAACCAAAGAATCCGAAATTGAAAGACCAAACTTAGCTAGCTTATGAGCCACCCTATTACAACTACGAAAAATGAACTTAATATGCGAAATAGAAAGTGAAATTTTAAGCTGAATAATATTAAAAATAACGAGACCAACATTGGATAAAGGGGGGCTCTCTGCGATGATCTAAGAAACCACAGTGGAGGCATCCGATTCAACACCAACCGACAAAATACCCAACTCCAAAGCTAGTTGAACACCTTGAAGAATTGCCATAGCTTCCGCCACCTCAACCAAAACTAGGAGAGGGTAAGATTGCGTCAAGGCAGCCATAACTTGACCATGGCAGTGGCGAATAATCACACCAAGACCAACTCTTTTATTCAAGGAATCCAGGGCCGCGTCCAATTTAACTTCAAATTTTGTTATATCAGAATTTTCTGGTAGCTTTACATTTCAATTTATTATTAGATAACTATAATATATATATATATATATACAAAAGAAAAGTTGTAAGGAAACCGTTAAAGTATTTTTATTGATTCCTGATGCTTGCAAAAAAACACAGTCACTCATAATTTTAATGGTTATTGTATTTTCCCTTCATATGTGTAACAGGGGTCTCAATTGTTAGCTCTAGACAGGGTTGGCTCAAGAAATATTTGAGGCCTAAGGCAAAAATGTTAAACTAGGCTTTTTAGTATTAAATATTACAAAATCAATTAATTTGTATAATAAAATATTTTATTTAAATTTTTATATTCTTACCTCTTAAAAAATAAGATTATTAATTATATCTGAAGATTTTTATAAGAAAATTTTGTTTTATATTATCTAAAAGTAGTAAGATAAAATCTAAAAAATATGTTTCTTTTTTAGTTTACTTTTTCTTTCTCTAATATTTTTTTTTGGTTAATCCCAATTAACTGAAAAACAGTTATTATTATTTAGTTTATTTTTGTAACTCTTGATGGCTTGGAAAGCAATTATATATTGTAAAAACAAATAACACTGAAATCTATTTGAAATTTGTTGAATTTTAAAATTAAAATTTATAAAAACTTATACCAAATTTTCCTGGTTTAAAACGAACTCTAACTTCTTCCCCAAATAACTATATTACCCATTTTAAAAAATAATTTCAAATACGATTACATCGTTTTTAATTTTTAAAAACCACTTTTAACAAACGATACTAAATGCGTTTGCATTTTTAAAATATGATTTTTACATGGAACTTTGACCATTAATTTTTTGTTTCCTGGAAGTTGCCAAACTCATATTTCTTAGAAAAAAAAAAGTTAAAAAAATAATGAAAAGAAAAGGATACAGTAGTATGTTTATTTTTTTTTTGAAAAGATACAGTAGTATGTTAGTCAGATTAAATTAGAGTTGATCTACTTTGACTAGAAAAGAATGTGTCCAGAATTTGACCTACCTTGGACTCCACATTTTCTTCTAATTACTTGATTCTAATATATTCCTGTGGGGACATTAATTTCTTAATTTCTGAAGTATCTTAGAAACTAATCTCCCTTAATTAATTTTTATTTTATATATAAATATAGCAACATGTATTTGAAATAATTCAAACATTGTTAACATCATAAAGAGTAATTAAACAAGGCTATTTTCCTCTGTGACAACTATATATGTCCCACCACCAAATTAAACAACCATTGTTGGTCCTCATAATTTTGTTTCTGGCTAATAAGTTTATTATTATACTTTATTTGTAAATGTACCTAACATTGTCTACTTATTTTTAAAAAAGAATTAAAACATTTCAATAGATATGCTCTATTTTTTAAAAAATAAACTCATTTTCTAAAAGTTTTCTTCTTTTCTATAAAAACAAAAATTTTAAATTTTTTTTTGCAGGTTTACAACTAATTAAGTTTTTATTTTTGGTTCTTAATCAAATAAATCACTAAATATATGCTAAACAAAATAAGTAATAAGAATGATAAGAGTTTTAAATTTATGAAACGTTATTATTCCTGGGTAGATGAGGTAAGATATTATGTTATTATATATAAAGATTTGTGTGCAAGTGTCTTCAGAACTTTTGCTCTTTGTTTAGTAATTTTAATAAAAGATAAAGTTGTCGTTAACAGAAAAAAAAAAAAATTAAAATAAAGTGTGAATAGACATTAGTGAATTATCGATAGCATCTCTTAGGGTATGTTTGATAGGGTTTTTGGAAGTCTATTTTTAGTTTTTTAAGACTAAAAACTCTTTTGTGAGTGTTTGAATATTCCCATAGAAGAACTTTTAAGCTTTAAAAACTCTTTTAGGTAAAATCAAAATATATACATTTTACAGAAAAAGCTTTCAAGAAGTCAAAAATTTAAAGTAAAAGTCCTGCTAAACACGATATGAATATATTTAAATTTTAAAAGTGCTTTTGTGAAAGATCAATGATGTACTAAAAGCACATATTAATGCATGTTAGGTTTGCTAATTAGGGGCCTTATTTGGTTGTTATGTATATATAATAGGATAATTATTAATTTAGTCCCTAATTTTTGATAAATTATCAATTTTTAATGCAGTTTCATTTATTGGTATCCTTAGGCTCTAACTTTTTGAAAATATATCATTATGATCCCTTTGACTACTTTTCTAACAGTCAAACCTCACAGAATTGGCAAAAATACTGATTTACCCTTGACTCTATTTAAATGAGTCAAAATTACAATTTTAACTTTAAATTTTTAGAAAGATTATTTATAATTAGAAAGGTAATATGATCATTTTATATTAATATTTAAAATATTTAAAATATTTTTTTAAATGGATCTCTAACTAATTTTTTTAAAAAAATTATTTTATTTTATTTAAAATTTTTAACTAGGGGTAGATATTTCATTTCACTAAAAAATTTACTGTTGATCCATTGATAAGTTTAAAGACAAAAATATCCCCGGAACCTTTAAGTTTGACTAACGGTTGACTCACAGAAAGACCAAATTGATACTTTTTTAAAAAGTTAGGATCTAAGGATACCAATAAACGAAACTGCGTTAAAAAATTAATAATTGCTCTATATAATATTGAAGATCTACCATTAAATAGACCAACTGGTTGGCACTAGATATCATAATCTCACCTCCAAGTTGTCATCTTTTTCTGGTTTTGATAGTTAAGTTACATATAGGATCTGTTTGGTTTGATCCTTGCCAATGGGTCAAAAAGTGATTACACAAAGTGGCTTTACAAAGAAAAGTGCTTGTTTAAAAATACTTGTTTTTACAGACCAAAATTGTATTGTGTTTGATTGATTGGTGCCTATATATCAATACATGATATGATGAGAAAAGTTGGGATTTTGATAGATATTTTTAGTACCTTATTGGGTAAGGTAGCTAATTTTAAACAAAAATCACAAATTCTATGATAACTTATAATATTCAGATTTAGGTTGAAATGTTTCCTGCAAGTTTGATTATAACTCTCAATTCACTTTTTCCAAGTTTCAATTTAATTGATCTTGTATTAATTTTTTTAATTGGTTCCTAATTTTCTCTTTAGAGAGAAAAAAAAAATTATCATATGATCACATTAAAAATTGAAAAAAGTGATAAATAAAAAATCAAAAATGACGTGGCCAATATTCCCTATAAAAACTAAATCACATCAGTACAAAATATGGTCATATTAACAACATAAATACTAATGAGATGGGCTTAAACTAATGATATGTTTCGTTACGCTCATATTATGAGGTTATGGTTTCGAAAGATATACGTATCTCTTCCAAACTCCAAACTAACATAGTTTAAAAAATAAAAAATAAAATAATTACTTTATGGGTTGGAAAAAAATTACATGTGATAAAATAATTAAAAAAATATAATCGACTAGATTAATTTGGAAAAATTACTGATATATGAAACTGAATTAAATTTTTTTACCTATTATATTCCCAATTAGGTATGTGTTTACATTTTTATTATATAGATATTCTCTTCTTTCTTTCTGCTTCTTTTGCATATTCACATGTCTGAAGAATTATAATTTTTTTTATTAATTGCCGCATACACACACACACCTGTTTGAAGAATTAGATCCTACTTCCTAACTATTTTTCAAATTTTTTATTATTATTTAATTATGATGTGTTAAATAATTAATCCGTGAATTATTATATATCCCTTTTAAAGTTTTCTCTATTTTTTTTATCACAACAGATGCTTTGAGATTAAAATTCCCATAACTTTTGTACATATTTATTTTATAAATTTTATTTTTAGCACATTCAGTTCACGTATCAGATTCTCCTCATATGAATTTCATTTTTGTAATTAATATTATTTATTTTTTTACTCACTAGATGACATTTGTAACACTTAAAGTTGTTTACTTTGAAACAATGGTAAGAACAGAGAGAAACAGGGAACCCTAGAAGAAGGAGAAGAGAATTCGAGAGAGATGAAATGGTAATCAGATATTTGTTATCTGATACCAACAGTAACAACTTTAATATATATATGTATGGTTAACAAATCAACTGTAGTTAATTAACTAAGGTTAATTTAACTACACTCTAATAATATCTAGTTACATTGTAACTGAATTTAACTAACTACAATTACTATCAAACTGAATCAAATGCTTGCTGTAACATACTTCAAATCTTCAATAATGTTAAGGGAAAAAAAAAAAAAACTTCTTAATAGATAACTAAAAAAGCACTACTTCACATATTAATTTGTACTAAATATTTGATTGAAATAAATAAAATGTTTTGGGATCAGAATTGTTCTTATAAAAAACACCTTAAGCTAACAATGACATTATTATATGAAAATTAATTATCAATACTACTTCTTATATAGGTCGTGTAAAATAGTTTTCAATAACTATATCAACTGTTTTTTTTAAAATTTAAAATAATTTTTTTGTATAAGACTTGTAAAATATTGTTGAAATTTATATAAATTTTTTTATTGTAATAAAAAAACAATAAATAAATATAAAAGCTCTCTTAATTATATTAATTATTGGAAAAAACCCAAAATAACATTGGAATAAGAAAGAAAACTTAGATATGTATATATTTGTCCCACCATTAAGAATAAAAGTGCAATTAGTGTGTGTAGACCTCTCTCTAGTAAAGTTAGAGTAAAGGGTTTCCGCTATAGAAATAAATGTCGGGTTGTGCTAAATAAACAAAGTGGTTGAAAAGTGAAGGGGAGTCTTACTCCTACCCATTAAACCTTAAAATATGGAGAGACTCTTCCCATTATAGTGAGAGTTACCATTTCGGGTTGGATCTCGATAGGTTCCTGACCTAATTAATGTCCGATTTAAAAAAAAATGAATTAAAATTAAAGTCTCCTTATAATGGGACGGTACATATCTATATATCCCATAGATCTTTTATTCTTTTGACTATTGTATTTCGTATTAAAAAAAACATCTTTTCATTTTATTGATTTGATTTCAATTTTTTTTTATTTTTTGCTTATATTGGTGTTTTACACATGCGTATTGTCACAGCAGATAGAGTAGACTTACGTAAATAAATTCTATATATAATGTCAACAAAGGCTTATATATTAATGTATATATTACCCCTTGTTTTCTTCTTTTTCAGGGGGATTTATTTTTACATAAAATATAGAGATGCATTTATTCTGGTATGCGGGATTGGATTGGATTATTTTTGTGGGATTGGATTGAACTAAATTAGTATTATGATGTGTTTGGTGCAGTCTGGACTAAAAATAGTACTGTCTTTTGTTTGGTATAGGATGAGATGAGATAGAATTAGAATAAATTTATTAAATTAATTTTCACATAAATATAAAAATATTTTGAAGTAAATTACATTCATTTTAACTTAAATAAAAAATAAGATTAATTTTAAATTAAATAAAAAATGTATTTAATTAAAAATGTATATTTGTTTGAATAAACAAAATATTTAAATTATTTTTAAAATAAATAAAATCATTTTAAATTAATTTTAAATAAAATAAAAATAAAAATATTAAATTAAATTTACTTAAAAATATTTTTAAATTTAATTAAATATTATTTTAAAAATATTAAATGAGATATTTAATTTATTTTTTAAAATAAATAAAACTATTTAAAATTTAAATAAAATAAAATAAAATAAATTTTTATTTATATTAAATATTATATTATATTAAAAAAGTAAAAAAAATAAATAAAAAAAAGGTGCCACAAATATGGGATTAGGTGGAGCCGTGTCCAATCCCAATATGTTCAAAACATGAGACTAGAAGTAAATAATTCAATTTTACTCTTAGTCTCATGTACCAAATATCGTCTAAATCTTCTAATAACTTCATTGTTCTGTTGGTTGCTTTCCAAAACTTTAGCATAAGAAAATTTTGATATAAGAAAATGATTAGTAAAACCGCCAAAAACTCACATCAAGTTATTGTTACAATAATTGAGAAGAATGATAACTTATAATATTCAGATTTAGGTTAAAATGTTTCCTTCAAGTTTAACTATACCTCTCAGTTCAGTCTTTCAAGTTAATTTAAGAGTGCGGTTAGAATTGTTATAACTTATAAAATAATTATTTATTTCATAATTTATAATTTAAAAAAT
>CM010622.1:8526705-8772383 GCA_003430845.1 Xanthoceras sorbifolium
AAAATTTAATATATTTTTTTAGTTTTATAACAAATATTTTTTATATATGAAAAAAAAAAGCTTACAACAATTTCACTAGTAACATTAACCAAACAGATTAACCGATCAATTTATACTTTCTGTTATATTAGACCGTTAAAATTTTGGCCGTAAAGATTATATTGATATTTTGAAATAAATTGATGTATTTTGAAAATGTTAGGGATAATGTGAGCTCAAAAAATAAAAATAAATTAAAAAATAATATTTCTAAATAAGTTAGGGATCAAATTGATAATTACTCAAGATATGCAATGAATTCGGCTGGCCCTCCATTATATTTTTTTTTATTTTAATTAAAATTAAAATAATTTATTATTTTAATCAACACAATATTATTTAATAAATAGTAAAAATTAGGTCTTATCTATTATTTTAATAATATATCTTAATAATTAAATTCGTAATTAATATAGAAGAAAAACTCATTCATTTTATGATTTAGTTTCCCACCCATAATTGACTAGTCTAATATATATATAGTTAAATATGATCAATCGTTAAATTAGATGGAGTTTAACTAACGACAGAGAAAGTATTTACCAATAAACCCAAAGATTAATTCCACTTGTAAATGAGCAAATCTCAGGGGTTCTAAAAGAAAAAATATTCATCAATAAACCTAAAAATTGATTCCGTTTATAAATGAGCAAATTTCAGGGGTTCTAACTGTCATTTGCTCTTATATATATATTCCTTTTAGGATTTAGTTTCCTAATCATCATTGAGTAGTTTGTTTTTCTTTTTGAATCGATCATTGAGTAGTTTAGTCTATATATATACACATATATAGTTGTTTTTGTTTTTTACTAACATTTTAAAACAAATTAATTTCCTACTGCAACCACTTTTACTCTACATTCGAGATTGTAATATAATAATTTTTTTTTAAACTTACATTATTTATATTTGTTACTTTATTAGGTAATTAGTATGATTAATAAACTAATTTTACTAGTTTATTATTTATATGTTTATTTTTTTGAATTTTTTTATTGAAATTATTATAAATTAATTTGGTTTGACATAAATATGATAATTTAAATTATAAGGAAAGTATGTAAATAATTGTGGTTTTAACAAGCTATTAAAATCTCTATTATATTAGTTAGGAAGATATTACGAATGATGTAATTTTTTTTTAAATTGAAACAACATAAATAACCTTACATGATTTTTTTTGGGGGTTTCAGATGAGAAGTCAACAACAATTGATGGATTTTACAAAAAAATTAAAAACTCGTAACATAGATTATCTTCGTCGGCATCTAATATTAAATTTAATTTTAAATGTTATTATATTTTTATTGTATCAATTTAATATTTATTTTTATCTTTACTCCCAAAGTTAAAATTCTGGCTTCCCCCTATATAAGTACATTTGATATAAAATTTAATATTTATTTTTATTTTTACTCCCAAAGGTAAAATACTGGTTTCGTCCCTGTTTCCATTTATATATATATATATATATATAATATTTCTCAAAAAAAAAAAAAATTATATAAATATTAATCAAAAGGTAACCCAGAAGGCCAGAAGTTCTTTGCAGAGAATCGCTGACAGTCAAAAGTTTCTGCAATGGTGAACAACAATGAGTGATTTGCATGCCTACTTGCAACACAATATCAACAACCACAAAAAGAAAAAAGAATAATTTTGACTTTACATGACAATGTGAAGGAATATTCGGCAGATTCTCTTGACTTTCACTCTCAGTAATCAAAAAATGGAAGGGACAAAGACATCATTATACGCAGCGAGAGGCAGACGTTTCTCTGCTTGCTAATTAAATCCCTACAAATATTGTAAAAGGCAGATTTGAACAAGAACATTTTATTTTATTTTTTATTTTTCAAAAAATAAATAAATAAGCAAGTAATAGTATTATGCATTTGGTATCCACCATTGATGAACCACGTTTAAGGTCGATATCTTTTGATAGAATTCCATTTATTTCGTTTGGGATTGGAAAGGAATATTCTTTTGAGCGATGGAAAGGTAGAGATGGTGTGTGGTCTCATTGGGAATCTTTTTGATATTTGATTGTGGTGATACTTTTTGTTTTTCCCATTCTTTGAGGTCCTTATTTCAACACCTCAATCATCAGTCTCTAAAAGAATTTAATATTAATTCTTATTTATTTTTTAAATAAATTTCTTATAAACAATTATGCATAGTTGATATTATTAGTTGAATTTAGGGTTAACATCCACATTGAAATGGGTATGAGTATGCCGACTCTCCGGTTACTATTAGGATGAATAAAACTGATATTAAACTGATTAAAGGTTTGTTGGGACATCTCAAGATTAATCGTTATGTACGCTGTTCGGATATTTCTTATATAAACTATAAATCGGGACTAATCTACTCCTACAAAATAGGAAGAAAACTCGTCACAGTAAGTAGACCACAAGGTGTCATATTTTGAATTTCATAGATTAATCCCCTCGTTTTGACAAAGCAAAGAAAATGGAGTTGTTTAATTGAATGAAGTCATGATGCTGCAACGCATGTATGCAGGCAGCAGAACCTTGTTTGAGCTGCTTCCAAGAAGTCTATGGAGTAGTATATATATAAACACACATAAGAGTCAACATAGGAGACTAGACTACTACCACTATTGTACCTCACATATGATATATATATATATATATATATATGCTTTTCGAGTTAGTCGTCAACCCACAATATATATATAAACATCCCAACGGGAAATTAGAAAAATTGAATCAAACACGTTTTGTTGAAATACCTATGAAAAAAATGATCATGCTCATGCACCCCACAACCTGTAAACCCACTTTATATATTATAGGGATAATTTTAATGAGAGAGGTCCAAAGTGGTCGGCTCTGCCTGAAATCGCATGCTCACTTTCATTGGTCCAATTTGGAGCATATTTGGAGGCCAATCGTCTACCATTGCAGTCTTTCAAGACAAATATTTGTTCATTATTTAAATTAAGGTTGCTGAAAAACAAAAAAAAAAAGTGTATTGGTCGAGGCGTGCAAACACTTTAGACTGCTTCTATGAGGACCGCTACAAGTGATCACATATGATATGAAAATGACAAGAATATTAAGTCAAAATCAATAAAGATGGTTTCTCTTTTTAACATGTCAAATTTTTTAATGAACAACACTGACAACAAAGCTCAAAAACTATAAAACTGAAAAGAACAACCAAGTATTTGTGATAATACTCGAAGAGACTCCATTGATAAACACAAAACTTTTACAAAGAAAACATTTCTGAAATTGATCTAGACTAGTTCAATGAATTTATAACTTATCATACAAGCTTATATAGCCGTATATAGGGGTGGATGCATGTGGAGGGTAACACGGGCAATTGCCGGTCAAAATTTTTATTTTTTTTTAATATAATTATATATTAACTCTTTAACTTTAATATTATTACTATCTTACCTATTAATAATTAAATTAAATTAAAGAAAATTTCTTATTTTGAGATAAAATGTTCAGAATGTTCCCATTTAGTTTTATCTTTACCGTTAAATTAATTAAATTTCTTGTATTGATGATGTTGACTGAAATTTTTTTATTATTTTGTTTTCGTTCACTCTAATAAAAATTTTTGAATACGTGCCTGTCAGTATACATGCTGAGTCAGCATTAACCAATTTCCCATGAATCACGAGACACCAATCATTACTACATCAGCATAATAGAATAAATAACTTGAAATCTCCATATAAAGGCAAGTTCTTTAAGATCACCATACAAGAAAGCATGTTAATGTCCATTTATTGAAAAATAGACATCCAATGTAAAAATGACCCTTATTATTGATGCCTTGACAACAGAACTGAATGTGTTATAATCTATCCCAGCAGTTTGGTGAAATCAGTTTACAACCAAACGTGTCTTACACATCAACAGAAACTCATCTTGCTTGTATGTAGTTCTAAAAACCTAGCTACTTGCACCCAACCAAATTGACAAAAGCAGTCAGGGGAACCAAAGACGAAGTGTTGTTTCCAATTAAAGTTTTGATACTCTTCTTCCATAACTTTGTACCAATGTGGTTGAGATAAAGCTTCCTTACTGTTTTGCCAAAAAGTGGAGTATACCTTTGGCTTAATAACACCATATTTCAATCTAGTAACCATAGAATGAGAAGATACAAGAGGCTGTTGCTGCACAGGTCTCCTGTTACTGTTAGGATTATTATTTTTTAAAAAGATAAATTTCTTATAAACAATTATGCATAGTTGATTTTATAAGATGGATTTAGGGTTAACGTGTAGATTGAAATGGGTACGAGTATACCGGTTTCGGTTCCAGTTAGGATGAATTATTTAAATGAGATCATTTTTTTTAAAAACTGATATTGAACTAGTAAGAAGTTTGTCATGACCTCTCGAGATTAATTGCTATATACTCTTATCAGGACACATCTACTCCAATATATTGAAAAGAAAACCCCTCACAGTTGCTAATAATGCGCATGGTGGAACTAAAACAGCCACCACTAGCGTGGAATGAGTTGGTGCACATCACTAAAGGAGATCACTGTAACTTGATCTTTTAGATAACTTGTTTTAGTAGAATAACCTAATTAGTTAATCTATTGCGCGCAGTAGGTAGACCAAAAGATGTAATATTTTTTGAATTTCATAGATTAAATCCCCTCGTTTTGCCAAAGGAAAGAAAATGGAGGTGTTTAATTGAATGAAGTCATGATGCTGCAACTCATGTACTCGTGCAGGCAGCAGCACCTTGTTCGAGCTGCTTCCAAGAAGTCTATGGAGTTGTATATATATATATATATATATATATATTGCATATGTGAAGTACAATAGTGGTAGTAGTCTCCTATGTTGACTCTTGTGTGTGTGTGTATATATATATATATATATATATATATATATATATATATATATATCATTCTTTTCTAGTTAATCGTCAACACAAAATATATAAATTAACATCCCAGAGAGAAATTAGAAAAAAGTGAATCAAACACGTTTTGTTGAAATACATATGAAAAAAAAGGTCATGCTCATGCACTCCACAACCTGCAAACCCACTTTATTATATATTATAGAGATAATTTTACTGAAAGAGGCCAAAGTTGTCGGCTCTGCCTGAAATCGCATGCTCACTTTCATTGGTTCAATTTGAAGCATATGTGGAGGCCAATCGTCTACCATAGCAGTCTTTCAAGACAAATATACACTTTAGACTGCTTCTACGAGGACCGCTACAAGTGATCATATATTGTATATATGAAAATGACAAGAATATTAAGTCACAATCAAGAAAATGGTTTTTCCTTTTAACATGTTAATGTTTAGAGGCGTGTATCGGGACTGTCAAGGTACATCAGATAGAAAACTCCATATATATATATATATATATATATATATATATATATATATATTAATAAATATACACTACTAATATGAATTGGAGAAATTAATACATACCATCTTAATTCTCACGAATACAGTTAAATTATAAATAATTTAATAAGAACACAACAAAATTATATATCAAGTATGATTACCCTAATAGGAAATCTATATAAATCCAAAATTGAAAACAGCCCTCTAATTATGATTAGTGGGATGGATCATCAAAAAGTAAGCAAAATGTGCAGACATTTTAGTGGTTGATAATTAAGGTCTAGCTGCCCTATTCAATTGGATGAGCAATAAGAGAATTCATGAATGACATTGAGTCTAGGGCTGTGAGTGGACAAGTTTATTCCTGGAATATGCCATTCCATTAAATCTCTCAACTGCTCCTTTTTCATGTAGCTTCCTAGCTATAATCATGCTTAAATTTGACTAGTTTTTCTGTTTTTTGCACTTTAGTCATCCATATATTTTGAAGTCAACTTGGAGGATCTTGAAATGTTTATATTAAATTAAATTTGCTTCTTTTTATTTGCTGCCATAAAAAATCTCAGTGGTGAAAGCACTATTTGATCGATCTAATTTATGCTATTCTTGATAGATCTTCTGACAAAAATCATGTACTTGTGAAGAATAATCAAGACTATGTAACTCGGTTGCGGATTTTGGGATCACCACAACCATTCATATAGCAATTGAAATTGGATTCTGCTGTGATATATCTTATTTTATCATCTGAACTGGTGACATTTTGGCGGTCTGAAATCAGATGTATATTTCTTGTGATTTGGATATTATAAGTATGCTTTTATTTTTAAATCTATTTTTATTTTGAATAGTTTCAAATCTATTTTTTAAGGGCATAATATTATAATTAGTTTACTTTCAAAATTTTCTTTATGGTGGTCAGTTTTAATTTTTAAGGTGTAAAAATAAAAATGAAAGGAAATCAAGTTTCATTATTAGAAAACGAATTAGAAAAAGAAACTTAAATCCTTACTTGGGAATCAAGTTTCATTGGAAAGGAAATTAAGAAAGATAACTTAATTCCTTAGGTGGGAGGGCAAGCGGAAACTTGATTCCTGATTAATTGTGTGTGGTGTCCATATAATCTGATTCCCAATATTTTTTATCAAGAATACGTATTATGAATAAAATTTAAGAATTTAAAATTAAAGGTGAAAATTTTTTACATGACATGAACATAAAAGAAATTTAGCAGGTAAGAATGATGGACTCTAACATGATTAATTAAAAGGATCAACATTTGAATCGACTCAAAATATTGTATTAGTAACACAAATATTTAAAGCTAGCACAATTTTAATAGTTGTAGATCACACATGTCACAATCTTGAGCTTTAGTTTAAATTGTGTTATTATTGTTTTTATGCGGAGATTGTTTTCTTTGTTTTCCTTTCTTGCTTTTGTTTGTTAGTTGTGAATGGGTGTCTTTTCATATAGAAATTTAAATATAATTTTTTATTTTTAGAGATAAAATATAACATTTTTCCTTTATTTTTATATTTACATAATTTAATTTACTCTATAATTCCCACCTTCAATTCATTAAAGAGCAAATAAACCACAAATGAGTCCATTAAGTTCATGGTGGTTATGATGATTCTAAAGATATTATTTTCATTTGTCTAATGAGTTGGTTAATCATATTATTGTAGGACAAGAAAACACACGCACACACACAGAGGCATTGACTTCTGTTCATGCTGATGTTAAAACAGTGAATTTTCCAAATTATTTGTTGGATGTACATAACAGGCTTTTAATTAATTTGACACTACTGTTCCATATTCTTACATGACTAGAGACTCGAAAAAGAAGAAAAATAAAAATAAAAAAGAAGAAAAATTATGGTGAGCAGAAGAATCCTTATCTGGAACTGCACATCTAATGGGGAGTATGGGACATACCACATTAGATATATATATATATATATATATATATATATATATATATTAACTTGCTTCCTCCACTACTTCTCAAGCAAAAGTTTTGTGCCCATAAAACGAACAAATTCACAAGCTATTGAATATATACATACATCTGTATGATTGAGATAAACACCAAATGCATACATCTATATATCTTCGACTTGGGAGATAACTAGGGATGTCAATGGGATGGTTCGTGATGAGTACATCTTTTTCCCGTACCTTAATTTGCTTTCCATTTTAATCTCTATATCATATCCCTACACTTGTTTATTAGTAGGAATCGATAGAGAATCTTATGCTGCTACAATTTACTGAGTTTCATATATAGCTAGCTAAAACCCTTTTAAAAAGACCAAGAACATTCAAAATAAAAACACAAGATGTATGAAAGTTGAAATTTCCATTAATTTCCTAATTTTATCTAGTCTATTGAATTCACTATAAAAAAAAATATTATATTTACTGTTATTTTTTTACTGTAAATGTTAATTCATAATAAATATTAAAACTTTTAAATCTTTTTTCATAAATTTTAAGTCCTTTACTGTATATGTTCCGCAGCAAAAAGGTTTTTACAACAGCTCTCACTCGCGTCAAAATTTTTTATCATGACAGTATTTACAGCACATTTTATTATAAATTATAAAATATAGTGATTATGAGGTGAAGTACTATTTATCTACATCCGCTTCCCACTCAGGGCATGGATCGTAACGTGGCACCGAACAATATAACACATGATGCCTCTCATGTACATACTACATAGTGCATATTTTGTGAATTATAATGTGGAAGTCCTCCCATTGAGTATTTACCAAAACTCCAACAAAATCTTTTTCCTATCATGTTCTTCGGAACAAATGATTTCATCAATCACTTCAAACGTCTCATGTATGTGGTACTTGCAATTATGCTTATAAGTTGGTCAAACACGAATTTGTAGTGTTTATGCTCATGAAATTATGTGTTACATTGAAAAAACCAACACAATTTTCGAATACACGGTTTCTTTAACTCAAAATGTCTTTTCATGAAATGTTTTGAAGTTGTTGAAGATGGATGTCATGGCAAGTACAAAATGATGAGAAGCCACAAAGATATATAGTGCACCGGCCATTGACATGTGCAATGAATGCATCTGATAAAGTTTTTGTGAAAATTTTATTATTTTTTATAATAATTATTGATAAATTAATGACCTATTAGGAAGTGTATAAAAAATAAGGAATTCTAAAGAGTGGAAGAGAACTTAATTTTTTATTTTTAATTATTGTATTTACTAAAAAAACGGTTGCGAATCAAATTACGTGAACCTACATATAAATTGGAAATTAAGTTCCGGTTGGAAATGAAATTTGATTTTCCCCTCTTATCTAGGGAATTAAATTCTCTTTTCTAATTATCTTTTTTATAAAATTTAATTCTATTTTATTTTTATTTTTAATTAGTAAATGTGCCCAATTTGTTTAGATAAATAAAGAAAACAGTTTAATAAAAGGAGGTTAGATAATGAAAAATAACATAAAAAACAAAAAGAGAGATTTAATGAGAAAAAAAATGTAATTTAGCCCAAACTTATTGAACTTGGCTGATAATGGACTCAAAAGAAAGAAACTGGCCTCAATTATTTTCGGCCCTGAAAGCTCCTGATCCTGGGACTTGTATTTTTTAAGGTCCATGATTCATTTTAGCAATATAATAAGCTTTTACAAATCCAATAATTACACAAATTATCCCTTAAAACTGTTGATTACTAGAAGAATAATACATATTCATATTCATAACTCAAGTGGTTAATACATTTCTCATTCACTTACCTTACACAGGTTCAAATTTAAGAATTATCAATAAATAAAAAATGTGTTTGTCAATAAATAAATAATGCGTGGCGGTACCGATTGATCTGGTTAGGTTCTGCTATATTCCTGACTCAACTAGTATCTGTCCTAAATAAATAGTTGATCTGTAAATTAATAACAATTAACTAAATAAAATTATAATTAATTAAAAATAATCATAAAATATTTTAAATAAACAATCAGAAAAATAATAGAACAAATTTTTTTTTTTTAAAAAAAATATCTCTTTTGCTGCAAAATCAAATTGTCCACGAAGACCTCCCCCATCAGTGATTATTCTTTAATATTAAATAAAAGACTAAATTATTCTTTAATAGTTTGTGATTAACTGTGATGAAAGACTATTTAACAATTTTAAGGAATAATCTGTATGTTAATTATTGGATTTCTACATGTGTGGTACAATTTTAGAAATATTTACAATAAATTAGTGAAAATTGCATGAATAATTACAAAACACAAAAGACAGAAAAAGAAGATATTATAAAAGGGCAATTATGTTCCAATTGATTTGGCTGAAGCCTTGGCCATTCAATTTGGTTTGTCTTTAGCTAAAGATTTGGGCATTTGACCTATCCATTTGGAATCTGATTGTTTGAGTGTTATTGACATTATCAATCAGCAGATTTTTCTTTTGACAGAGGTGGGTTTGTTTTGGAAGACATTGCCGACTCTGCAACTTCTTGTCAGGCCATTTCCTTTAATTTTGTGCCTAATTTGGCTAATTGAGCAGCCCATTCCCTTGTTCAGTTAGGATATTCTTCTCCTGATATTTCAGTTTAGATTGAGGATTTTCCTCTTTCATTGCTAATGTAATCCTGGATGATTCTATATCTTTTTCGGTTTAATGATATCCTTTTCCTTTTAGAAGAAAAAAAAAAAAAAGCAATTATTAATTTGTTTCTAAATTTTGACAAATTATAAATTTTTTAATGCTCTTTACTTTTTATTGATACCTTTGGACTCTAAGGTTTCGTAAATGTTATTAATTTGGTCCCTTTGACTCTTTTTCTAGCAGTCAAACCTCACATAATTGATAAAAAGTCTTATTTACCCATGGATTCTGTTTGACGACCTAAAATGACCGTTTTGCCCCTATAAAAGTCTGATAATTACCAACTCCACCCAACCATCACCATCTTCATCTCCAACTTCACAATTCATAGCCCCCGTCTTCATCTCATCTTATCAAATTTGATCAAATCCTCACCATCAAAATCACACTCATCCACACCATTTCCAACTTTACTCAACCATCACCATCTCCATCTCCAAGTTCACAATTCACAACAACTTCACAATTCACAATTCACAGACAATTCAAAATTCACAATTCACTGTCGATGGAGACCTAGCTAGGTCTTTATATTTGGCGATGGAGACCCAGTTGGGTCTCCACCTCTGTAGATGGAGACCCAGTAGGATCTTTACCTTCTTCTGACGGAGCAGATCGATGAAGACCCATCTGAGTCTGTTAAGAATTATTATTGATATTTGTGTTACAAATATTTAGGCATTTTTTTGTTTATTTTTTAGTGGTGTTGTTATTAGCTTTACATGTTAAAGTTAGTGGAGTTAGTGGACAAGTGATGTTGTTATTTCTTTATTTTTTATCATGATGTAATGCCTATTTAAAGGCCACTATTGCACTTATTCTCATCAATATACTTATTGTGTCTTCATCTATTAGTCCTCTGTTTTGTATTATTGGTATCAGAGTGAAAAAATGAAAAAAGAAAAAAGAAAAAAAAAAGAGTCTTTGACATAGAGCAGTAGCTCACTCTTTTTCTTTCGCAGTACAGTGATCGATGGCTTCTGATAGATCTGAAAATTTTGTGCAGCTAGCTATTCCTCGTTTCGATGGTCACTGTGACCATTGGAGCATACTAATGGAGAATTTCTTGAGGTCCAAAGAATACTGGCAAGTGGTTGATTCTAGGGTAGCAGAATCAGCAGAAGGTGTTGTGTTGACGGATGCACAGAAGACAGAATTAGAAGGACAAAAGCTAAAGGATTTGAAGGCAAAGAACTATCTTTTTCAGGCAATTGATCGTTCTATCTTGGAAACAATTCTTAGCAAAGAAACTTCCAAGTAAATTTAGGATTCAATGAAAAAGAAATATCAAGGCTCATCAAGAGTGAAGCGTGCACTGCTTCAAGCCCTAAGAAAGGATTTTGAGACTCTACAGATGAAAGATAGTGAGCCTGTCATTGATTATTGTGCAAGGACTATAGGGATAGTAAACAAAATGCGATTCCATGGTGAACAGATGAACGATGTTGCCATTGCTGAGAAGATTCCACGTTTTTTGGCCCCAAAGTATGATTATGTTGTCTGTTCAATTGAAGAATCTAAAGATATAGATGCTCTTTCACTTGATGAACTCCATAGCTCCTTATTGGTCCATGAACAGAAGATGAACAGAAGCACAACCACAGATGAACAAGCCCTAAAGGTTTCTACCTTTACTGAATCCACAAATTTAAGAGAAAGGGGTAAAGGTAGAGGTAGAGGAAGGGGAGGTCGAGGCTATAGAGATGGAAACAGACAGTATCAAAACTTCAAAGGTGATGATGATCAATTAAATTTTCAAGGCAAAGGCAGAGGACGTGATCAACAATTTGACAAATCTAAGGTAGAATGCTACAGGTGCCATAAGCTTGGTCATTATCATTCTAATTGTTATGTCAAATTGCCCAAAGACAAAGAAAAGTGGGAAAAATCGAATTTTACAGAGAAGAAGGAAGTAGAAAATTTGTTGATGGCTTATCATGTCAAGAAGGAACTACCTGAATCAGATGTTTGGTATGTTGACACAGGCTGCAACAACCATATGTGTGGTAGTAAGTCTTCATTTTCTTATTTAACTGAAGGCTTTCATACTCCTGTGGGTTTTGGTGATTGTTCTACTGTGAGTGTCATGGGCAAATGTGATATTCAAATAAAAACTAAAAATGGTTATGTAGAAACAATCTCCAATGTTTTTTATGTTCCTAATCTAAAAAGTAATTTGTTAAGTGCTGGTCAATTGCAAGAAAATAGGTATATTATAACTATTTAGAAGGGTGCTTGTAAGATATATGATCCTTCAAGAGAAGCAATTGCTGTTGTTCCAATGAGTACAAACAAGTTGTTTCCGTTACGAATGGAAAATGTCCAAACTTACTTAATGGCTAGGGTGAACGATCCATCATGGCTTTGGCATTTTCGCTGTGGCCATTTCCGTTTTGGTGGATTGAAAACTCTACAACAAAAGAATATGGTGACAGGTCTTCCTCAAATTGTAGCTCCCTTTCAAGTTTGTGAAGAATGTGTTGTTAACAAATAACATCGTAATAAATTCCCGCAAGGAAAATCATGGAGAGCAAAAAAGGTTTTTAAGCTGGTCCATTCCGACATTTGTGGGCCAATAAACCCATCTTCTAATGGAGGTAAAAGATACTTAATACTTTCATTGATGATTATAGTCGGAAAACTTGAGTTTATTTTCTACAGGAGAAATCAGAAGCTTTTAGTGTATTTAAAAGCTTCAAGGCACATGTTGAAAACGAGGTAGAGAGTTCCATCAAGACTCTTCGTATAGATCGTGGTCGAGAGTTTTGTTCAAAAAATTTGAAGTTTTTTATGATAAGCAAGGTATTCGAAGACAACTCATAACTGCCTATACACCTCAGCAAAATGGTGTATCAGAGAGGAAAAATAGAGCCATCCTTAACATGGTAAGAAGCTTGTTGGTAAAAGGGAATGTTCCAAAGAATTTTTGGCCTGAAATGGTAAATTGAAGCATTCATGTGCTGAACAAGAGTCTTACCTTTACTGTTAAGAATATGACACTTAAGGAGGCATGGAGTGGAAGAAAACCAGTTGTAGATCACTTCAAAATTTTTGGTTGCATTGCTTATGCACATGTTTCAGATGAGAAAAGGAAGAAGCTTGATGATAAGGGTGAAAAATGTGTCTTTCTTGGCGTAAGTGAAGTTCCCAAAGCATATAAATTGTTCAATCCACTCACAAAGAAGATTGTGACCCTCAGAGACGCAATTTTTAATAAGGAGAATACATGGAATTGGGCTAAAAATGGTTCTAGGCAGCAAGAAATTCCAATTATTCTTGATGAAGTTGAAGACATATTTGTATCACATATTCAATCCTCTATTGCATACCAAAGAATTGATCAGCAACTGCAAACATCTGATGAAATTCTGACAACAGATAATTTGATTGTTGATCAACCATGCTCAAGGAAGAGGCCAGACTAGATGATAGATTATGTAAGTGGAGATGACTTGTCTGATGATGATTCAATTGCTCACTTTGCTTTATTTGCATATTGTGATCCCGTTACTTTCCAAGAAGCCGACGAAGATACAAAGTGGCAAAAAGCCATGAATGAGGAGATTAGATCAATAGAGAAAAAAACACTTGGGAGTTGTCAGACCTTCCAAAAGGGCAAAAATCCATTGGTGTCAAATGAGTTTATAAAACAAAGCTAAACAAGGATGGCGGAATTGACAAGTATAAAGCCCGGCTTGTTGCAAAAGAGTACAAGCAAGAATTTGGCATTGACTACAAAGAAGTATTCGCTCCAGAAGCAAGGTTAGACACAATTCGATTGGTACTCTTCATTGCTGCTCAGAATTCATGGCCTATCTATCAGTTAGATGTGAAGTTGGCATTTTTACATGATGAGCTGTAAGAAGATTTGTATGTTAAACAACCTCTTGGTTATGTAAAACATGGTAGTGAAAACAAGGTATATAAATTGAAAAATGCATTATACGGACTAAAGCAAGTACCAAGAGCTTGGTATAATCGTATAAATGCTTATTTTTCTAGAGAAGGTTATCATAAATGTCCTTATGATCGCACACTTTTTACAAAGCTTGGAGATGAAGGAAAAATGCTTGTTATATGTCTATATGTGGATAATCTGATATTTATTGGTAATGATAGAGCCATGTTTGATGTTTTTAAGAAAAGTATGATGGTTGAATTTGATATGTTAGAGTTGGGTTTGATGCATTATTTTCTTGGGATTGAAGTTTTGCAATCATCTGCTGGTGTTTTTATTTCACAAAAAAAATATGTTCTTAAGATTTTTGACAGGTTCAAAATGAAAGATTGCAATTCAGTTTGTACTCCATCTGAAAATGGTTTAAAGTTGGTGAGAGATGATAGAGGGAAGAAGATAAATGCTACTCTTTACAAGCAGATTGTTGGAAGTCTGATGTATCTAACTTCAACAAGGCCTGATATTATGCATGCTGTTAGTTTAATCAGTTTATATATGGAGAATCCAACTGAGAATCATCTTTTAGCTGCAAAAAGGATCGTTCATTACTTGAAAGGTACATCTGGTTTTGAAATTTTATATAAAAGTGGAGCAAAGGAAAATCTGCTTAGTTTTTTTGATAGTGATTACGCTGGAGATCTTGATAATAAAAAGATTACTTATGGGTTTGTTTTTATGATGGGCTCTGGAGCTGTGTCATGGTCATCAAAGAAGCAACAAATTATGACTTTGTCAACTACAGAAGCTGAATTTGTTGCAGCAGCATGTTCATGTCAAGCTATTTGGTTGAGGAGGCTGCTTGAATCACTCCAAAATCAGCAGAAAAATCCAACAATAATTTATTGTGATAATGTTTCAACAATTAAGATTTCAAAAAATCCAGTTCTACATGGAAAGAGTAAGCATATTGATGTTAGATACCATTTTTTGCGTGATCTTTGCAATGATGGCATAATTGATCTGGTGTTTTGTAAAAGTGAAAATCAAGCTGCTGATATTCTAACTAAACCGCTCAAACAAGCTGCATTTATGAAGCTTCGAAGTATGCTTGGAGTCTGCTCTTCAAAGAATGTTGTTTAAGGGAGGGCATTGCAAGATTGTTGAGGTTCTTTACTCCTAAACTGATTTATGCAGATATCAGTTTAAGGGAGGGTGTTAAGAATTATTATTGATATTTGTGTTATAAATATTTAGACATTTTTTCTCTTTATTTTTTAGTGGTGTTGTTATTAGTTTTACATGTTAAAGTTAGTGGAGTTAGTGGACAAGTGGTGTTGTTTTTTCTTTGTTTTTTGTCATGATGTAATGCCTATTAAAGACTATTATTCTATCAATATAGTATTGCACTTATTCTCATCAATATACATATTGTGTCTTCATTTATTAGTCCTCTAATTTGTATCAGTCTCCCACGAGTTTCACAGTAGAGACCCAATTGGGTCGCCACTGAGTTTTGCAATGGATACCCAAATGCATACTAGTCAATGACAGCGTTATGGAAATTGTCGTTCGAAGAATATAATTAGGGGTGGGCACCAAACTGAACCGAACCGCGAAACCGGTGAACCAAATCGAACCATACGGTTTGGGTTCGGTTCGGCATGGTCCATTAGTTCGGTACGGTTTACTTTTTGTGGAACCAAGTAATTTGGTTCGGTTTACTGTTTGGAGCCCCAAACCGTGAACCGAACCAACAAACCAACCAATACCACATATAAAAAAAAAATTAAAAAATTAAAAACCAGTCAACAAACCAACTCAAGTGGCAGGGAAAGCCAAATAAGTTTAGTGGGTAACATACGCATTTTAATATTTTTTTTTTTTAAAAACACTTATTGCACTGGTCACTCATTTGACATTTCCACTAAAAAATTGAAAACCAAAATTTTTCATTTCCTCTGCTCTTCGCATCTTCGTTTGTTTCAAGTTTCAACAGATCTTCCACCTCAAGTCCTCAACTGTAAGTTCTGTTTCAACTGATCATTTCGAATTTTTTGTTCAACCGTTCGTATGTTTCAACAATACGTTTTGTGAATCCTTTTGTGTTTTTTCAGGTGCGGAAGTAAGAAGAAGAAGAAAACAACAAAAGAGATAGGTCCGTATGTTGCTAGATTCAATTTGAATATTTGTTTTTTACTTATTCCTATTTATTTCAGATATTTATACACAAAAATATACATAGTAATAGCACCCTTGGCTGACATGGCAGCTACAGGATTTGTGAAGTAAATGTTTTATGTGAAAATTTGCGATTTGTCGTATTTGAATGTTTGAATGTTCATTTGTTACTTACTTAATAATTGAATTTGATAATTTAGCATTTTATAAGAATAAAAATGTTTGATAATTTATCATCAAATTTAAAGAAAGTTAAACAACATACAAGAGACATCAACGAATACAGCCAAAACCTTGTTTGGCTCAGAAATCTATTTTATGTGAAGGAAAAAATTGCTCTGTAATGGAAAAATCATGCATTCAAATTTGGCTTTAATTAGGGGCCCTCTATGTTGTTTAAATATTTAAAAAAAATTGTTGCTGTGAACAAGAATGCTATTGGATTGGCTTTTAACTTAATTAAAAGGGCTTTCAAATATAAAAAATAAAATAATAAAAAAAGCTTGTTTTAACTAACATATTCATTTTAATATAAAAGTCACCTATGCTGATTGGTGCATTTTAATCAAAATTTTAATATTAAATTTTCTTTGTTTAAGGCTTTAAGTATATATTTATTAAGCAAATAACATTTTTTATTAAATATATTTATAAAAATATTTTTAATTAAAACACTTATTAATTATAAAACATTTTCAAACACATTTAAAGTTTCTTTGATATAGATTTTTTTTAAAAAAATAAACCCTAAAAAAAGTTACTTTGATATATGGGTATTATGGTAGTTCAAATAATCACGACTCCTTAATTATTTTGTTCATTTGTTGCTTACTTGAATCGTTGTAATGAATTTGTTAATTTGATGATTTAGCATTTTATAGGAATAAAAATGTTTGATAATTTATCATGTTATTAGAATGAAAATTGATTATTTTGTTTTGGATTTGTTTGTTGATCATGCAAAATATGAATCGTTGTAATGAATTTGATAATATTAATTCATTATTTTCTGATGGTGAACATGAGAATGACGATGATAGTGTGTGTCTAGAAAAAATGGGTAAACAAAAAAAGGATATAAGTTGTGTTAAACCTGAGGGTGGAAAGGGTAGAAAAACATCCGATGCATGGAAACATTTTACACCGTATGAAGAACATAAGACTGGGAGAGTGTGATCACGTTGTAATTATTGTCCTCAAACTTATGCTTGTGACACAGGAG
Organism: Xanthoceras sorbifolium; assembly: GCA_003430845.1. NCBI lineage: Eukaryota > Viridiplantae > Streptophyta > Magnoliopsida > Sapindales > Sapindaceae > Xanthoceras > Xanthoceras sorbifolium. The sequence continues at coordinate 8,544,081 of CM010622.1, forward strand.
GAAATGGTAGTAGTACAACGAATATGCTTAGGCATATAAACAAACAATGCAAAAAACTACAAAGCTAAATTAGCTGGAGAGGACCCAAAATAAATGTGTCTAGTGAAAGTAAAACAAACTCAAATGCCAACATTTGCAACAAAGGATGGGAGTGGGAGTGGGAGTAATAAAGGTTTGAGTTGCTTTAATAAGGATGAAACTCGGAAGGCATTGGAGAAGATGTTGATTGTTGATGAGTTGCCATTTAGATTCGTTGAGAAGCTGAGTTTTCAAGAGTTTTGTCGTGCGGGTATGCTGTTGTTTGATATCCCATCTAGGAGAACAATAGTTAGGGATATTATGCAATTATATGTTGATGAGAAGACATCTCTGATTAAAATGTTTAGAAAGCGTAAGGTGAGGGTTTGTCTTACTACTGATACTTGGATGTTGTAGTAGCCAAAATATGTATGGCCCAAAACATGGCCCAAAGACAAAGCCCATAGCTAAAAGAATGGTACACTCTCATGCAGTACGACAAAGGCTTAGCATAAAGACCAAGTCGCACGACATGGAGCATCCTCATGTAGACGTACCAGTTGGAAGACTATGTCGCACGACACGAAGCACTCGTGTAGTACGACGACGTACCAGTTGGAAGACTATGACGCACGACATGAAGCACTCGTGTAATACGACGACGTACCAGCTTGAAGACCTTGTCGCACGACATCACCCTCATGTAGTGGAGTGCAGGCGCGGCGATCTCTCCAGCCATAATATCAACTGCAAATCGTCGCTCGACGTATGAGATGGGAGTCAGAAATCGTGTGCTGTACAATCGCTCGACACAGTGCCTGACCCTGACAAACTCCACTAAATTTTTGAAGGCAGGGTAGGGGGTACCTGGCTCGTTTATCACGCTAAACTTCCAGAGATGACTCGGCCGCAAGTTTTCCTCCGCCAATATACTCCTCCAACTCCTCTCCTTGACGTCGTACGACAGCACCTTTTCCGTACGCGTCACACACGTCAATCCAACAACTGATTGAGGCGCTCCTGTGTTCACTACAAAACAAACACAAAGAGAGTTAGTGAAGACAATAATAAAAAAACAGCCGTACGACTCGACTAAATTAAAGACCCACCAGCCTTGGACCAGGTCGCACGAACGACGGTATCCCCGAGAAGCCAATCGACAAGCAGGCCCCTCACAAAGAAATACCTGTCCTTCCACAACCTGTCATTTGTTGTTAACTCCGTGATCAGGTGTGTTCTGTTGGGTCGGAGGTTTAAGTTGTAGCACCCATTTTCTGTGTCGTGCTCCCGCACGGTGTACGAGTAGAAAAGATCAGGGAGCTCGAAGACTATCCCTTCCCTCGTACACAACAGATCCAGAGCCAGCAGGATCCTCCAGCTGTTGGGCATCAGCTGCCCTGGGGCAAGCTCGAAGTGATCGAGCACTTTCCTCAGCAGTCCGACTATGGGCAACTTGAATCCTACCTGCTGAAACGGGAACTCGTACAAGCAGGTCCATCCTGGGACGTCCCAATCTGGCCTCTCCTCCTTATACGGCGCCCTCAATGCGACACCATCGGGTATGCCATAACTAAACCGGAGGCGCATGATGTCGTCCTCCGTTAGCACGCTTGCTGGATTATTCAACAGCAAGCCTAGCGGCCTACTAGGTCCCATCAGACATGGACCAGCTGCGTCGCCCGGTAGCTCGACTAACGGAATCCCCATGGGAATGTCGTCCGCCACGCGTGATGTACCCGCGAAAGAGACAGTCACAGTGTTGTACGACGCCACTGTCACCTCAGCACTCGCTGCCTCTAACTCTCCCCACGAGTCGTACCACAGATCTATGGGATCGTCGTATCCGCGCCTAGAGGTACTGGGAGGACTCTCGTCACCTCGACTCGACATCAAAACCTACAAGTCGAACGACAGTAGCCACGGTTAGTAATTATAACCTAAACCAAAGACCTTGCACGACCTAATATCAGCTCCCAAGACTGTTAAGAAGGTCGTGCGACCTATACGTCTTGGCTACCGTCGTGCGACCTAGACTCTACAAACAAGTTGTGTATAAACCTAAGTCTAATTTTTCGATCTAAAATGCTTTTTTCAAGTTCTTCTCAAAAAGTATTCGAAGAACACAAAAAAATACCCAGAAACCAAAACATGAAAACAAGAAATCAAGGTAGCGAAGGAACCAGGAAAACTTACCAAAAGAGCAAAACGACCTCTGCCTCGCCGGAATAAACGCAGAAAAGGCAAAAAACGGGAGCAAAGACGCCGGAGAAGACTCGCACAGTTGACTGGTTTTTGAGAGAGAAAACGAGAGAGAGAAAGCAAAGAAAATTGAAAATGAAAAAGAAAGAGAAAGGGCGGCAACTAAAAAGAAGCATATGCTGACGTGTCAGCTTCTTATTGGACACACACTCCCATAACCTATCATTAGCCATGCATGCGCACTGCTCATAATGACCGCATTTATTTTGGCACAGATATCGAGGAGTCATTTAAAGACCAACCGTTCCTTCTCTAAGTGACATTGTCGCACGACAAATGGCAAAACATTACGCACTGTCATCTACTCACCAACACTGATACACTCTCTCAGAAGGATAGAGTCGTGCGACAATATCGAACCAGCCTTAGAGTTCACACATACATATCCACGTCTACGTGTCGTACGACGCAAACCCATTGGCTCTTCTAAAACCAATGCGTTTGGGGGCAAACTGTAGTAGCCAAAATATGTATGGCCCAAAACATGGCCCAAAGACAAAGCCCATAGCTAAAAGAAGGGTACACTCTCATGCAGTACGACAAAGGCTTAGCATAAAGACCAAGTCGCACGACATGGAGCATCCTCATGTAGACGTACCAGTTGGAAGACTATGTCGCACGACACGAAGCACTCGTGTAGTACGACGACGTACCAGTTGGAAGACTATGACGCACGACATGAAGCACTCGTGTAATACGACGACGTACCAGCTTAAAGACCTTGTCGCACGACATGTACCCTCATGTAGTGCGACCGTGCTACATCACCCAATCATGGTCCAGATTGACAAGAAACCTACATGTCGCACAACATAGCATCCCCGTCGCTCCGAGGGAGACCAGATTGTGATCTACTTTGAAATGGGTCCTACAAAGTCATAATGACACTTGATGGCAGCCCAATCAAAAGGAGCACCCAGATGCTTTCTTAGTGGAAGATAGAGAAGAGAGAATGATGAGATCTCCAAAAGAAAAGAAGAAGGAAGAAGCATCAATCTCCTATAAAGAGGAGGATAATCCCTCATAGGAGGGGGGGCGAAAAACTGAGATCAAGAGATTACTAAGAAAAAGCCACACCCTACGGCCATTGTTGAACTTCTCCGATCACCCTCCGACCTTACACCTCCTTTGATCAGAAAAACCCCAACTGTGAAGATAGCAGGAAGTATTCCTTACTCATTTCCATTTACAAACATTACACTTTTACTAGCACTCGCTAACTTGACCGTCAGAGTGACTTTGGCCGGTACCACCCCGGTGTCCCAGACGTTCTGCGGCTCACGTGCGTTCTGTCTTTGCAGGTTGTAGTGCCCCGTGTCCCCGAGCGATTTTTGAGGACTACAGACGTCAATCCAAAATATCAATTATATGGTTGTGACAGCTCATTACATAGATGATTATTGGCAATTACAAGAGAGAATATTGAGTTTTAGTCAAATAGTTGATCATAGAGGGGAAACCATTGGGAAATGCATTGAGAAAGTTTTGATTGATTGGGGCATTGATAAGGTTTTCACAATCACCATGGATAATGCATCTTCTAACAATACAACTATTCTTTATATTAAAAGAAAGTTGAATAGTTGGAAGGCAGATGGTGCAATTTTGGATGGAAAATATTTGCATTTGCGGTATTGTGCATACATTGTGAATTTGATAGTGAATGATGGGTTGAAAGAGATGAACGATTCGGTGGCTGCCATACGTAATGCTGCGAAATTTGTTAAATCGTCTCCTAGTAGATTTGATAAGTTCAAAAAATGTGTTGAGCATTAGAAAATACAAGATAAAGGTCTTGTTGTGTTGGATGTTTGCACTAGGTGGAATTCTACTTTCCTAATGGTGGTGAGTGCACTTAAATTTGTAAAAGCATTCGAACAACTAGAGGAAGAACATGGACATTATCAGAACTACTTTAAGGAGACAGAAAATGGGAAAAATCGGATTGGGCCACCTCATTCTGAGCATTGGGAGAATGCTAAAGTATTTGTTCAATTCTTAAAAACTTTTTATGATGTAACTGTGTTGTTTAGTGCTTCATTGAGTGTGACTTCAAACTTATATTTTCACAAATGGGGCACAATTAATAACCAAGTAATGAAGATGAGTAGTGAGGGGAATTCGCTTGTGCGTCATATGGCTTCCACCATGAAAATCAAATTTGAAAAATATTGGGGTAGTTTAGAAACTACAAACAACTTGTTGATAATAGTTGTTGTGCTTGGTCCTAGGTTCAAATTGCGATATGTGTATTATTGTTTTAAGATTTTATATGGTGTTGTAAGTGCTGAATCAATGACTGCAACTATCAAAGATGCTTTGGTTGAGTTGTATGATTGCTATCATGTATTGCACGAGGGTACTGATAGGGTCGATGGCATTCCCTCATTTACTGATGTTGGCGATGTACAATGTGATGATGAGCTTGGTGGCTCTAAGTTTGACCTTCAAGATGGCTTTTTGGAAACAGTTGAAATGCAAGATATAATTGGAGGAAAAAATGAGGTGTAAAGGTTTTTGTTGGAGCCAGTTGAACGCAAGCGTCCTACTTTTGATGTGTTAACTTGGTGGAGTGTTTCTAAAAAACACTATCCGATTTTGGCATGCATTGCGAAGGATGTGTTTGCAATGCCGATTTTCACTGTAGCTTCGGAGTCAGCATTTAGCAATGGAGGATGTGTTCTTAATTCGTTTAGGAGTTCACTAAATCCAAAAACGGTGGAGTGCTTGATTTGTACTGAAAATTGATTGCAAGCTAAAAGATCTACTATTGCGATTGAAGTAGCGAGGGCGCTGATGCAAAATGATGATACATTATTAGAAAACTTGCAATGTAATGAAGAAGCGGCGGAATCTGGTAAGTAGTTATTATTTACTAATCAATTTAAATACTTGAATATATTGTTATTTGATATTGTTTCATTTTAACAAATACTGTACTTCTTTTTTTTTTACTTAGATCTTGCAAAGTTGTCAGAATCAATGTCATTATTAACAATGGTGGATGGAGAAGGGATATCATACTGAGCACTTGAGCAGTCAAGTACTGAAGACTTTTATTTTTAATTGTTATTTATACTATGTTATTTTATTTTATGTATTATTTTTGGACTATGAATTATATTTGGACTTATTTGTCAACTATTATTGATTTATTTCTAGAACTTTATTCAGATTATTATAATGTGTTTTTGGACTGTTCAGGTTTTGGATTTGTGTATTTTTTTAAATTATATTTTGATATAAAAAACTGAAGGTGGTGTTTGATATATTAGTAATATTACTATTGTTTGATTTATTTTATATTTTAACATAATTGATTTTGTATATTGGATTGATTATTGGATTGAATTTGTATTTTTTAGAATAAAAATTAATCATATTTGGATATAAAAAAAATTAAAAGCCCATTATTTTTTATAGCCCAATAGGCCCACAAACTAATCAAACCGAACCGAACCAAACCGGTCCAATCCGGTTTGGTTTTGTTTGGTTCACTATAATTCTGGTTCTCGCTTCGGTTCATTTTTTTTAAAACCGTTCACGGTTCGGTTTTTATTGATTTTACCCAAAACCGAACCATGCCCACCCCAAAATATAATTGGAAGTTTCCATGCACCATTATGGAAACAAACAAATGCATACTAGTCAATGACAGCGTTACACTGTCCTATTATCTAAAGTCAAACAATGATGGATGTCGAGTAATCTGCACGTGAGAATCATCAAGGACCAAACCACATCGGATGACAAAGATAAGTTCCAGATTTAATTTCTTAATCTCTAAGCATCCAGAATCCAGATTGTACATTATAAATTGATAAGTTTTGCCTCCATTTTCTCTCAACTCTCAAACCAACAAATTCAATCAAGCTTTTTTGATATCATCAACCATGGCAGCGGTGAGTTAATTACCTTTATTAATTTTATTTTTCTAATATAAAAATAGATACCCCTTCTTATAATTTTATTTTTTATTTTTTGAATGTGACTTGTTGCAGCCTCTCAAACTTCAAATTGAGGTATCATTATTCACTTCATGCTTGGACTATTGCAATTAATTTATTAATTATTATTATTATTCTTGTTGAATCATTAATTATCAAACAGTTTGACTAATTATTTGTTTAAAACAATTTCTTGATATCAGAAAGTATTCCTCCAGACATCTGAAAGAGTGAAATCAGTGGATTTACACCCAACTGAACCATGGTAAAAATTCAAACTTTGTTCAACCCATCATATATATTTTTTTTTGTAATTTTCAATTTACTTGTATATATATTTCTTGATAAATTCTCATGCAGGATTCTGGCAAGTTTGTACTCAGGAACTGTTTGTATCTGGAACTACCATTCTCAGGTATGAAATTAAAATATGTAATTCTCAGGATTCTAGCATGCATTTTTTTTATGTAATTCTCTAACTAAAATATTTTATATGCTACTCTTTAGACTATTGACAAGTCTTTCAAGGTTTCCGACTCACCAGGTACATTTTACACAATTTGGCTTTTCAATGATCCCAAATTGTGTTTTTTTAAAGTTCTAACATGTATCTATCTATATCTATGTTTGCAGTGAGAACAGCAAAGTTTATACCCATCAGAAACTGGGTTGTTTGTGGCTCCGACGACAAATTTATACGTGTCTATGATTACAACACATCGGAAAAAGTTAAGGAATTTCGGGCACATGAAGATTTCATCAGGTGTTTGGCTGTCCATCCCACCTCTCCATTCGTGCTTTCAACATCCGATGACATGCTCGTGAAGCTCTGGGATTGGGAGAAGGATTGGGGTTGTACTCGGATTTTCGAGGGACATTCACATTATGTGATGTATGCGGCATTTAATCCTATAGACATTGACACTTTTGTAAGTGCTTCATTGGCAATGTAAAGGTAATAAAAATTTAACTCGAATCTGAGTCTGCCTTCTCTCTGATACTTTAAAATATAATTATATTTTATTATTAATGCTTTACATATAAGAGTATTTTTTTATAATGTGGTTTCTTTATGTCTACATGTCATTAATTGTAAAATTTAACAAGTAGTTTCTGTGTTTTATTAATTCTGTTATTTATGCTTAGTTTTTTTTTTTTTTTCTCTATTTTTAGGTTTGGAATATACTCATCAGCTGCAAAGTTTAGTTGGGAAGCACATTCAAAAGGGATAAATTGTGTTAATTACTACATGGTTGGTGATAAATTGTATCTCATAACTGGTTCTGATGACTACACAGCCAAGGTGTGTAATAAATGTGTTAGTCTCAATTAAATTTTCTGATATTGGCCTAAATACAGACAAATTATGATAGTTTTGAAATTCGTCAGACACATTCTTGTGCAAAAAATTTATAGATTAAATTTGACACAACTTTAAAGTTTTTAACGAATTTTCTGGGCAAAGATTTCCCACAAATTTCAAAATTTTATATTAATTCTGAAAATAATAAATGAACAGGTGTGGGATGATGAAAGCAAAAGTTGTGTGAAAATACTAGGACACATGCACAATGTGACTGCAGCCTGCAAGCACCCAGAGCTTCCCATTGTAATTACAGTCTCTGAAGATGAGACTGTTCTCATATGGAATGCCTCTACTTACAAGTAAAATGACTACTTTCACTTAGCTAATTAATCTTTATTTTTTGTATGAAAAAATGACTAATGTGTTCTCAATTTATGAATTCACCTAATGATCATTGTGATTACTATTATTTAATTTGCAGGCTTGAGGACAAATTGAACTATTTATTTATTTATTTTCTTCAACAACTTGTTTGATCCCATATATACAGGATTAGGAGTCTGTAAAGTTGTGTCAAAATCTTATTACTACCGACATTTTATACAAACAGTATACAGGTTCAGTAACGTTACAAAATCTCTGTGTTGAAAGAAATTAACTATATACATACTGCTATTGTTTGTGTAAACAGGATTGCATTTGGTTGTGACAAAGGAAGCATTATTGTCAAAATGGGCAGCTCATAGAGTTGGGATTGACGAAGCGAAAGATAATGTGGTGTGTTTTGAAGAAAAAATAAGTTGGTTTATCTTGGAGAAGTAGAGAAATTTACCAAGAAAAAATATGATGTATCACTGCTGGCTGCTGCAAGAGTAATAACTTTTAGTGGGAATATATTATATCAAAGATCTTATAATCTAAGGATGGATTATGGATATAAAAAATGTTGATACTCCATTAATGTAAACCTTGAAGCGCCGCACCCCCCCCCCCTCCTTATAAACAAGTCCAAAGATGTAGAATTATATACAAATCACAAAGATCAAGAGAGAAGAGCTAGATGTCACGGCCTTAGTATTTTCTAAACCAACTGTGCAGCACTTAACACACTTCCTCCCGTTGAAGAGGTTAAGTCAGCCTTGATCCCCACAAGCTAAGTAAGTAACTTGCTAGCAAACTCAAGAAAGCATGTAGGAAGAGAGAGGAGAGCACAAATGTTTAGAATACTTGAATGCTTCAATTTTAAGGTTCTTGGATTCTTGGATTTCTAGGATGGTTTGTACAAATGAGGGGTGCCATCTATTTATTGGCACCAAAGAACATTCTAGGACATTTCCTATCTACCATGTTCTAGATAATTCTACTATGTACAAGGCTTTCCTACAATGTACATGTTTCTAGAGAATTCCAAGTCTTGAACATCCTATAAGTTTCCATACCCTTCTAGAATGTCCCAAGAGCTAGACTTCTTTAGGAGCTTCTCCATCCTTTTAGGTTGCTCCACAAGGTTCTCTATTCTTCCGGGTTGTTCCGGAAGGTTTTAGAAAGATCGTGACATTCCCCCCCACCTAATCCGGCAACGTCCTCGTCGTAGTCTTCTTATGGAACTCCTCGATTTGTTTTGTAAACTGCCATAAAGCCTCAATCGGTTCCTAAGTAGCTTCACTCATAGAAAGTCCTTTCCACATGATCAAGTACTCACTACTTCAGGAAACACCCCTTTTCCGCATAATTTGATCCGCCAGGATCTCTTCCACTTCCTTGTCGTATGAGGTTACAACGGTTGTTGGCGCCCTCGATGATTCTCTTCGGCTGGGGTCTTCCGTGTCCGCATGATAGGGTTTCAAATGACTCACATGGAAGACTAGATGGATCTTGAGCCTCAGAGGTAATTTAACCTTGTAGGAAACTTTTCCTACATTCTTAAAAATCGGAAAGGGTCATTCATACTTTCTTACCAAGCCTTTGTGCACCTTTCTGAAGGCCTTGAATTGCTGGGGCATCAACTTGACAAGTACCAAGTCTCCTACTTGAAATTTCACTCGTCGCTTCTTCTTGTCTGCCTATTTTTTTATTTTTCGTGCGGCCTTATCAAGGTAGGATCGTGCTATATCGACTTGCTCTTGCCAATACTTGGCTAGCTTGTACGATCCTGGACTCCTTCCCGTGTATCCCACCATTACTGTAACATCCCGGATTTCGGATAATTAATTTTGATTATGTGAAAATAAATTTTGTGATTGAACGGTTCAGAACTTATGCATGAAAATTGAAAACCGAGGCAGTGAGTATCGCGACCTGGTCACCGTGACCACAGATCGCGATGAAAAATGGTGATTTTTGGCAGTGAGCATCGCGACCAGTCACCGCGACCACAGATCGCGATGAACTGCTCGCGATGAAAATGTCAAATTCTGGCAGTGAGCAACGCGACCACCATCGCGACCATGGTACCGCGAGGTGTGCTAGCGATGAAGGCGGTGGAAACGCTCCAGTGAGTACCGCGACCTGGTGGCGCGACCACAGGTCGAGACGACGGTCCCGACGACCGAAAAATATAAAAAAAAATTGGCTTCTCGCAGAAGCCACAAAACACAGAACAGAGAAAAGAGAGAGGGAGAGACCGAGAAAAAGAAAAGAAGAAGAAGAAGAGAAAGAAGAAGAAAGAAAGAAGAGGAAGAAGAAGAAGAAGAGAAGAGAAAGAAAGAAAGAAAAGTGTAGGAGAAAGAGAAAGGGAAAGGAAAAGAAACCTAGAACCGCGATAGTCGAAAGAAAAATGGTATCCAGGTTGGTGTACACCTGTTTTCGAAAATCTTTACAAAATTATTAAGTATTTTTAGTTGAATCTGCAATTAATTTGAAGATTTTCAATTTTTATGTGTTTATATTATCTCATTGAAATGATTTTATTGTTGATCGTATTTTGATTATTACGATTCCGCTGAAATTACTTGTTTTCGACTCTTGCACGAATATTGTTGATTTTCCATGAAAAAATCTATGTTGTTGAAATCGTATGTTTCCGTTGATCTGCAAATACAGTGAATATTTGAAAAATAGTTTATCGAAACGGCCCTAGGATACTTAGACATAGAAATGGATATACGAGGTTGGTATACTAGCTGGGTTCAGTGAGCAGTACTGCACTGATATTGATATGTGATTGATGACTATTATGTACCTCCTCACGGATTCGTCCTGGGGTAGGGAGACACGTACCTTCCTAAGGATTCGTTCTTGGGATAGGGAGTTATGTACCTCTCTAGGTTCCGACCACTCGGTCCTAGAGTAGGGAGATACGTACCACTCTTAGGATTCGTCCTAGGGTGGGAGCTATGTTCGACAGACAGTCACTATGGTCGAACGACCCATATTCCAGTCCTAGTTATGTTTAGTATTCTAGTGAGCCAGAATTGAAGTGAAGTGAGTGACTTTATTTATCGATTTTACATGTTGATTTTATTCTTGAAGTTAAAGTGATTATAACTGCTTTATGGTTTGATTTTGAAGTTAAAATGATTATTTCTGTAAATGATTAGAATTGAAATATATATATTGTGATATGTTTCTTATTAAAAGTTATTTATGATTTTCATATTTGAGTTTAGTGTACACCCACTAAGCTATATGCTTAGCGCGTTAGTTTTGTGTCTAACGCGTAGGTACCAGGGATACTGAAGAGGCAAAAGACTGAAGAGGAGTTTCCTGCAGACAGAGGAGTAGAGTCACATTTCTGGGGTAGATATTTATGTTGATGTGTATTATGAATGATATGCATGTATATACAGAAATTTGTAAACGTTTTGTATAATTCTGTTTTGTAATTAAATTGGTTTATGCGTTTTGCTTTTCATTTCTTAAGGACTGTAATGAATTAATATGCACTATTTGATTTTGAAAATTGTATGAAAGTCGCACTAAACGGCAGAGTGCGCAATTGATTGAAAATGAGATTTGAAGTGTTATTGAATTTATATGGATTTGAGATTGATTTGTAAAAACAGGTTTTGGAAAATTCGAAAAATAAAGGAATTTGAAATGTATAAAATGAATTTAGAAAGTTTTTGAAAACCTGAGTGGCGCTCCCTGGGTCGATCCAGCCGGGTCGGGTCAGGGGGTGTTACAATTACCGTCTGCGGAGTGAGGGGTTGTTGACCCGTTGCCAACTCGAAGGGACTTTGGTGGGTCGCCCCACTCTTTTGCAAATTGTAAGAGAATTGTGCTACATCCAGCAATTTTGCCCAATCTCGCTGGTTGGCACTCACAAAGTGCCTCAGATATAGCTCCAACAAATTATTCACCCTCTCTGTTTGCCCATCCGTCTGGGGGTGAAAGCTTGTAGAGAAATGCAAATTCGACCCCAATAGGTTGAAAAGCTCGGTCCAGAATTTCCCCATGAAGCGTGGGTCTCGATCGTTAATGATCGTTCTTGGCACGCTTCAATACTTTACTACATCCCTTAGGAACAACCGAGCTGCCTGCTTCGCCGTGCAATTCATAGGGGCAGCTATGAAAGTTGCATATTTTCAGAAACAATCAACCACCACTATGATCGATCCGCAGCCATCCGACTTTGGTAAGGCCGAAATGAAGTCCATGATGGTATTTTCCCATGGTCTCTCAGAGATGGGTAATGGCTCTAGCAATCCTCCTGGCGATTGCTGTTCGTTCTTGTCCTGTTGGCACACAAGATAAGTCTTCATATAGGCTTCAATATCATCCCTTATATGTGGCCAGTAATAGGTTGCCTCGAGCAAAGCCTTGGTCCTTTATTGCCTCGGATGTCCTGCCCACTTTGTATCGTGGCACTCATTGATAAGATTCTTCCGCAGGTTTCCAAATTTCGGAACATACAACCGGTGTTCCACCTTGTAAAGTAAGTCATCCTGCACCGAAAACTGTTTTGGTCTTCCCATCATTTGCTAGTCCCACGAGACTCTTATCAAGCAAGTCGTGTTGTAGCCCCTCCTTGATGAGATTGATGACTTCTCCCCGTGGTGTACTTTATACAGTTGCGAGCATCGCCTTGCGACTTAGTGCATCTGCCACCAAATTGGCATTCCCGGACTTGTACTCCAGCGTATAGTCGAACTCGGTTAGGAAGTCTTGCCATCTAGCTTGCTTTGGGCTTAGCTTCTTTTGTGTCTGGAAGTAGCTAGTGGCAACGTTGTCAGTCCGAATGACAAAGTGAGAGCCGAGCAAGTAATGTCTCCATGTGCGAAGGCAATGAACAACCGCAGTCATCTCCTTCTCTTGAATGGTACACCTCCGTTCCGTATCATTCAGCTTGCGGCTCTCGAAGGCTATAGGATACCCGTCTTGCATTAGAACCCCTCCAATAACAAAGTCAGAAGCATCTGTTTGCACCTTATAAAGCTTGGAATGGTCCGGAAGATTCAATACCGGTTCTTCCATTACTGCCTGCTTTAACCCATCGAAGACTTCTTGGCACTCTTACGACCATTTCCATGCCTTGTTTTTCTTCAACAGGTCTGTGAGTGGAGTTGCCCTTGCCGAATACCCATTGATGAATCTCCGGTAGTAGCTAACTAGGTCAAGAAATAACCGTAGTTCAGGCACCTTTGTCGGAGGATTCTATTCGCAAATAGCTTTGATTTTCCCTTCGTCCATCATGAGCACACCATCCTTGATCTTATGCCCCAAGAAGTACACCTCCGGTTAGGCAAAAGAATATTTCTCCTTCTTGACATAGAGCTCGTTTTCCCTTAGGAGCTTGAAAACAATTTGTAGGTGTCGAGCATGCTCTTCGAGGGTGTTACTATAGACTACGATGTCGTCTAAGTACACCACGACAAATCGATCCAGGTAAGGATGGAAGATCTTGTTTATGAGTGTGCAAAACGTGGTTGGTGTGTTGGTGAGGCCGAATGGCATCACTAGGAACTCATAGGCACCGTAACGCATCACACATATAGTCTTGGCTTCATCACTTTCCGCAATCCTTACTTAGTAATAACCTGACCTTAAATCAAGCTTTGTGAAGTATCAAGCTCTGCCAAGTTGATCAAATAAATCGGCAATCAAAGGAATATGGTACTTGTTCTTGATGGTTACCTTGTTTAAAGCACGATAGTCAATGCACAGTCGCATGGACCCGTCCTTCTTCTTTTGAAACAATACTGGTGCGCCATAAGGAGCTTTGGACGATTGAATGTAGCCCGCATCCAACAATTCCTTCAGTTGTTTCCTCAATTCCTCCAACTCTGGTGGTGCCATCCGATAATGGGCTTTGATGAGTGGCTTGGTTCTCGGCTCTAACTCGATTTGGTGATCCACCTCTCTGCTAGGTGGTAGTTTCTTGGGCAATTTCGCAGGCATGACATCCTTGTACTTTTTAAGGACCTTGATTTCCTTGGGTAGCTCATTCGTTGGAACTTTACCCTCGTCATGTTTCACCATGGCCAAGTATGTCACCTCCCCATTCTTAAGGCCTTTCTTGACTTGCAAGGCCGAAAGATAAGGGGTCTTCGACCCGGATTTGGCGATGGTTGGAATAATGTAAGGAGTATCCTCTAATATAGCAATATAACGTCGGAATGGTAAAGGAACTACCTTGACTTGTTCGAGGAAGTCCATGCCGAGTATTACCTTGAAGTCGTCCATGGGCGCGACTGTTAGGTCTATCTTCTCATTCCAATTACCCATACTGATGCTTACTCCTCGAGCCATACCAACAAGCGGTCTCACCGTTGAGTTCACCGCTTTTAGCCATCCGGCTTCCTTGGACACCTTCAGTCCCAATCTCTTTGCCTCATCCTTTGAGACAACGCTGTTTGTAGCTCCCGTATCGACCATAATCCGGGTAGCTTTCCCATAATGTGTATATCGAGGTACATAATACCCCGACTCCTTCGGGTTTTAAGGGCTGGCTGGGCTTTGATGGCGGTGAGCATGCGAAGAAAGCCCATTCGAGATTCCTTCATCTCCTTCTCGCGCTTTGGGCACTCTCTTGCCTAATGAGGACTGTCGCAAAGGAAACAGTTGGTTTTCGGCTTGAGGTCTTTCTTGCCTTGACCTTCATTCTGCTTACTCTTGTCTTTCCTACTCGGAGGCTTGTATGGATCTTTCTCTTTGTCTCTCCCACCTTTGCCACGATTATCTTGTGGTGGCTTCTTCTTGGGTGGTTCACTCCTTTAGTAATCAATTAGGGATTCCGCAATGGCTATGGCTTCGGCAAGATTTTGTACATTGCGGCGTTGCAACTCTACTTCCGCCCAAGGTTGTGGGTTGTCCATGAAGTTGAACAATAACTCGTCGTCCGACATGTTAGGAACTTCGAGTATGAGACTATAAAATTCCTTAACATAATCCCTAATTGAACCCATTTGTTTGAGCTTCTTCAAATTCTTCCGAGTAAGATATGCGGCATCTTTCGGGTAGAATTGCTTCTTGAGCTCTTTCTTAAAATCATCCTAAGAATCGATAGAGCACGTACCTCTTTGAATGTCGGCATGTCTCCTCCTCCACCACAGAGTGGTTGTATCGGCGAGGTATAAGGTTGCGGTCCAGATTTGCTCCTGATCATCCATGATCCTGACGGCCTCAAAGTATCTCTCTATGTGCCAAATAAAGTTATCTACTTCTTTGGCGTCTCGTTTGCCATCAAACTCCTTCGGCTTAGGTATCTCCTTCTTTGGAACACCTTGGAAAACCCCACCACTAATAGCTCTCTTACATAAGGCCCAATCGTCCCGTATGTCTTCAAGAAATGTCTCGAACTCCGCGAGCTTCCCCATTACCGTGTTTTCCAACCGCGTCTGGAAGATCTCGTTTCCCTCTTGTGCTTCTTGTCATGACGTATTGACGGACATCATGCTCCCCCAGAGGTCCTCGATCCTTTTCTTCAGATCGCCTATGTCCCTCTCCATGCATTGCTCCAACACATCAAGCCGTTCCCTCAAATCGGCGATGGCAAGCTCAATCCTAGCTAACCGCGACTCCAAGATTGAGGCAACATCACGAGACTTGTCCTTCCTCGACTTGCTTGGGTTGGCATCCCTTCCACGGCTTGGCTCTTGGACAATAACTTCCTCGACTCCTGCTATTATGCTATCTCTTCCTTAGTTGAGCAACCGAGCTTTGATACCACTTGTCACGGCCTTAGTATTTTCTAAACCAACCGTGCAACACTTAACACACTTCCTCCCATCGAAAAGGTTAAGTCAGCCTTGATCCCCACGAGCTAAGCAAGTAACTTGCTAGTAAACTCAAGAAAGCTAGTAGGAAGAGAGAAGAGAAGAGAGCACAAGTGTTTAGTAGCTTGAATGCTTCAATTCTAAGGTTCTTGGATTCTTGGATTTCTAGGATGGTTTGTACAAATGAGGGGTTTCATCTATTTATAGGCACCAAAGAGCATTCTAGGACATTTTCTATCTACCATGTTCTAGATAATTCTACTATGTACAAGGCTTTCTTACAATGTACATGTTTCTAGAGAATTCCAAGTCTTGGACATCCTACAAGTTTCCATACCCTTCTAGAATGTCCCAAGAGCTAGACTTCTCTAATAGCTTCTCCATCCTTCCAAGTTGCTCCACAAGATTCTCTATTCTTCCGGATTGTTCCGAAAGGTTCAAAGATCGTGACATAGAGCTAGGCAGGCATGGCTGGAAATGGGAGATTGTCTGTTTTTGTAATGGTTATGGTGGTGGTGATGATGATGATCTCAGTGACTTCAGTCCAAGCTTAGTCTCCAAGTTGCATATTGAAATGTGAAAAGGAGTGTGGTATTGTTTCAAGAAGATCAATGCTTTGTCTTAGCTTATGCTTAAAAAAACTGCAACATTCCACCATTTGAGCCCCTCTCTGCCTGTACTATTGGCTGTGCAAATTCTAAGTGCACCAACTTCATCACCTCTGGTATATATATCTCTTAACAAATCTTCACTTTATATCATCATCACATTCTTGATTATATATACATAATTTTTTTTCTTTGATGATAGACGACACTTGAACACGAGCATGAGGTTTCTGATATATTTTAAGAGATAATTATGTTGAATTTTCAAATTCTTATTATTATTTTTTTATAATCTTCGGCGATTCAATATAATTTTGTTACATGTGCAAAAAATACAAAATGTAGCAGAAGCAGTAAAAGGGGAAGAATGTGTTAATGCATGCTCAGAGGATTGCAACAAGTCATACAAGATGCATAATTGAGAAAACATCTGCTTGGAGCCCATGAGAATACGAATTAAGCAATTTACAAGCTTCCATTTATCAATAAATTATTGTTGTTTAATACTAATGTATCAACCACACTATCAATTAAATGTCGTTCTGATTTAAATTGAAACCATTACATCCTTCTCTCTTTATCAATCTAATTATTTACCACTAAACGAGGATATATCATTGCAGGGCATTATTTTCTTGAATCAATATATGTCATTTTTTTAAGTGCTAATTACACTTATATGGCTTCTATTTTGCATTTTTTGCACATGCTGACATCTTTTCTTTTTATTGCACAAATCTTCCCTAAAAACAGTTGACTATAAAGTTAACGATTTGTACTGTAGCAATGGCAAACTTGTCTTTTTCCCATTTAATCAATTAAAAAAATTAAAAAATAATTAAAAAACAAATTAAAAAAATATGAAAAAAAACAATAAAAATCTGGAAAAAAAAGAAGAGAAGAAGAAGGAGAAGGAGAAGAATAATGATCAATTGACTTCACTTCCTTCTCACACTGAGGACAAAGGTTTAAGGCCAAGATTTTCCTTTTTCTCAAATTTTCCAAAGTTTTGGGCTATGGATACAAATATTTACGCGAACACCTTGATTCAAAACTAATCTATGAACATGAAAAATGCATGTCAATATTTACTTAATGTTTTGATGGGGGATAGTGGGGCTCAAGCCCCCTCAAAATAAAAAAATAATTTAAATGTTTTTTTTAATTTTGTTACAAGTATCACCAAAAAAAAAAATAAAGGAAAAATTGTAAAAACTTTTTTCCAATTTTAGATAATATTAGTTATATAACTTTTATCATAATTATACAAATATCCTCTACAATCTGTTAACTAATAGGTGAACTAATTGTTGACTAACTGATTCAAGGGTAAAAATACCTTTTATATAATTTTTTTCTATTTGAAGAGACTTTTTACTATGGTTTTTCGATTTATAATCAGTTAAATATTAAATTTAACTGTATTCAACAAATTTCAAAGAATGTTTGTGCAATTATAGAGTTACCTACGTGCAATATTGGCTAAACTCAAAGGAAGTTTGTACAATTTTTTTAAAAAAATATTATATCATATTTAAGTTTTATTTTTATCTAGTTCTAATACCTAAAGTCTAGATAAAATATTTGATTGCCTTGTATAAATATTAATTTATATTGTAAGATGTGTCTGTCTTGTCTTTGTGTTTAGGGTGTAATGATATATGTTCCACTGAAACAAAATTATATTGATGTTTAATAATCAAGGTGAATTCAGTTAAATAAACCCTACTGTTGCATGTCCTCTCTCTTAGCTCACTTCCCCATCCATATTAGTGGTAGAAGTTTCAAGTTTTATAATGCGTATTTATCAGCACATCTAATGAGTTTTCTCCCCATATTTAAAAATAAACGCTTTCCGTTTTAGAAGTAGATTTTCGGACCGTACATGTACTAATTAGACGTAGATATATTTTTGTTATATAGAAAATCTCAAGCCATGGTTTTAGATTTTAACATAATCCAAACCATCGTATCGGACTATATGTTCTATGTGCAAAATGTGAGATTATTTATAAACTGTAAAAGAGAATGAAATTAAAATAATTTCTCATATACCTGAAAATTTGAACAATATAATATAGAGGGTCTCATCCGAAAATTTTGTTTGGGTGAATCAATGTAATAAATACAATATCTAGGAGGAGCCTAGGGAAATTTTTTATAAAATTATATAATAATATATACTTATTTTAATAAACAATTAATTTATTTTTTAGGTGGAGGCCATGGCCCCTGCCAACCACCCTTGGTTTCACCTCCTCTAAAAAAAAATTAATTTATTTTTGTTAAACAAGGTTGATTTATAAAATGATTAAATTAATATATATATATATATATATAACTTTAAAATTTAAATATGTCAATAAAATAAATTTTATTAAAAAATTTATAATTTATCAAAATTTAGAAACTACATTAATAATTATCTTTTAAAAAAAATATATTAATATTCTCTTTTAATCTAAATTTTTTTTAAATTTTTATATCTATTAGAAGTATAAAAATCTTTTAAAAAAAAAAGATAATAGAATATAAAATTCTACCTATTAAATTTATATATCTTTAAATTTATAAAAATTTAAAAAAAATTTAAATAAAGAGAAAATCCTCGTACTAAAAAAAACTTGTGGCTCGAACGGTTCGAGGAATATAATTGGAAATTTCTATGCACCTTTATGGAAACAACCAAATGCATACTAGTCAATGATAGTGTATCGTTACACTGTCCTATTATCTATGGTCAAGCAATGATGGATGTCGAGTAATCTGCACCGTCGTCTATGACGCGTGAGAATCATCAATGGACCAAACCACTTCGGATGACAAAGAAAAGTTTTTCAAACAAAACGAGTTGGGTTTTGGTCAATCACAAATTTAATTTCTTAATGGCTAAGCATCCAGATTCCAGATTGTAGATTGTATATTATAAATTGACAAGTTTTGCCTCCATTTTCTCTCAACTCTCAAACCAACAAATTCAATCAAGCTTTTTTGATATCATCAACCATGGCAGCGGTGAGTTAATTACTTTTATTAATTTTAATTTTCTAATATATATAAATAGATACCCCTTCTTATAATTTTTTATTTTATTTTATTTTTCTGCATGTGACTTGTTGCAGCCTCTCAAACTTCAAATTGAGGTATCATTATTCAGTACTATTCTCTCATGCTTGAACTATTGCAATTAATTTATTAATTATTATTATTATTATTTTTCGTTGAATCATTAATTATCAAACAATCTGACTAATTATTTGTTGAAAACAATTTCTTGATATCAGAAAGTATTCCTCCAGACATCTGAAAGAGTGAAATCATTGGATTTTCACCCAACTGAACCATGGTAAAAGTTCAAACTTTGTTCAACCCATCATATATATATTTTTTTGTAATTTTCAATTTACTTATATATATATATTTCTTGATAAATTCTCATGCAGGATTCTGGCAAGTTTGTACTCAGGAACTGTTTGTATCTGGAACTACCATTCTCAGGTATGAAATTAAAATATATAATTCTCAGGATTCTAGCATGCATTTTTTTTATGTAATTCTCTAACTAAAATATTTTATATGCTACTCTTTAGACTATTGACCAGTCTTTCAAGGTTTCCGACTCACCAGGTACATTTTACACAATTTGGCTTTTCAATGATCCCAAATTGTGTTTTTTTAAAGTTCTAACATGTATCTATCTATATCTATGTTTGCAGTGAGAACAGCAAAGTTTATACCCATCAGAAACTGGGTTGTTTGTGGCTCCGACGACAAGTTTATACGTGTCTATGATTACAACACATCGGAAAAAGTTAAGGAATTTCAGGCACATGAAGATTATATCAGGTGTTTGACTGTCCATCCCACCTCTCCATTCGTGCTGTCAACATCCGATGACATGCTCGTGAAGCTCTGGGATTGGGAGAAGGATTGGGGTTGTACTCGGATTTTCGAGGGACATTCACATTATGTGATGTATGCGGCATTTAATCCTATAGACATCGACACTTTTGTAAGTGCATCACTCGATGGCACCGCAAAGGTAATAAAAATCTAATTGGAATCTGACTCAGTTTGATGCTTTAATGTAATATAATTATGTTTAATTAGTAATGGTTTACATATAAGAGTATTTTTTTTAATGTGGTTTCTTTATGTCTACATGTTATTAATTGTAAAATTTAACAAGCAGGTTTCTTTGTTATATTAATTCTGTTATTTATGCTTTGTTTTTTTTTTTCCCTCTATTTTTAGGTTTGGAATATAGACTCATCAGCTGAAAAGTTTACTTGGGAAGCACATTCAAAAGGGATAAATTGTGTTAATTACTACATGGTTGGTGATAAATTGTATCTCATAACTGGTTCTGATGACTACACAGCCAAGGTTTGTAATAAATGTGTCAATCTCAATTAAATTTTCTGATATTGGCCTAAATACAGACAAATCATGATAGTTTTGGAATTCGTCAGACACATTCTTATACAAAAATTTTATAGATTAAATTTGACACAACTTCAAGGTTTTTGACGAATATTCTAGGCAAAGATTTCTGACAAATTTCAAAATTTTATATTAATTCTGAAAATAATAAATGAACAGGTGTGGGATGATGAAAGCAAAAGTTGTGTGAAAATACTAGAAGGACACATGCACAATGTGACTGCAGCCTGCAAGCACCCAGAGCTTCCCATTGTAATTACAGTCTCTGAAGATGAGACTGTTCTCATATGGAATGCCTCTACTTACAGGTAAAATGACTACTTTGACTTAGCTAATTAATATTTATTTTTTGTATGAAAAAATAACTAATGTGAGTGAATTCACCTAATGATCATTGTGATTACTATTATTTAATTTTCAGGCTTGAGGACAAATTGAACTATGGTCTTGAACGAGTTTGGGCTATTGCATACAAGAAAGGTTCAAACGAGTAAGTGTTGAATTTGGTTATTTATTTATTTTCTTCAACAACTTGTTTGATCCCATATATATAGGATTAGGACTCTGTAAAGTTGTGTCAAAATCTTATTACTACCCACATTTTATACAAACAGTATACTGGTCCAGTAACTTTACAAAATCCAAGTGTTGAAAGAAATTAACTATATACATACTGCTAATGTTTGTGTAAACAGGGTTGCATTTGGTTGTGACAAAGGAAGCATTATTGTCAAAATGGGCAGCTCATAGAGTTGGGATTGACGAAGCGAAAGCTAATATGGTGTGTTTTGAAGAAAAAATAAGTTGGTTTATCTTGGAGAAGTAGAGAAATTTACCAAGAAAAAATATGATGTAGCACGGCTAGCTGCTGCAAGATGTAATAACTTTTAATGGCTTGTATAATTATATAAATTTGTATTGAAGTATGATGTATCACTTTGATTAATAAATAAAATTATTTATTGATGTTTTATTATAAATTTAGATAAACCTTACTCTCAAAAACTCCTATGAAAATGAATATGATTTCACTTTATTTGTGTGTTATAAAAAAGGATTCTATAACCTTATATGAATCATAAACGAACCAATAAATAGGTGTGTGGATTCATTTTTTGTATACAAAACTAATCGGTAGTAGAGATATTATTGTTGAGTAATGCTAGACATATCATTTTGTATCCATATGTATGAAGTGATAATTGGTAAATAAATACGCATTAATGATATTAATTCAGTTGCTGTCACATTTTAAGTTGGGATCAATGTGAGATATAATTTTTGAAAGTCTAACATTACTCATTAGTGTTATATAATTTTGTTTTTTTAAAAAAAGAAGTGAAATAATTTAAAACAAAATAGAGGGGTATTTTTGTCACTTTAGGGGTTAAAATTAACAACAATGAAATATTTTTTGGAAGTGGATAAAATGAAAAGTAAATTATTTTTTGGATATTTATAGCAATTTCCTCCTATTTATGTTTTTAATGTTATGATCCCTCAAAATGAAAAATGCATGTTGGCTGTGGCCGTATTTGCAAATCTGAAATGCGAGCAGTCAAGAGATTTATAATTAGAATCTGAAATCTTCTCTAAGTTGCATAAGATTCTTTTCTTAATTAAGCCTACAAATTAATGTGCACTTTATTACCAAAAAAGTGATTATTTTGCAAGTTTAGTTAGGGAATATATTATATCAATTATCTTATAATCTAAGGATGGAGTATGGATATCAAAAATGTAGATACTCCATTAATGTAAACCTTGAAGAAAGCCTCCCCTTTATAAACAAGTCCAAAGACGTAGAATTATATACAAATCACAAAGATCAAGAGAGAAGAGCTAGAGCTAGGCAGGCATGGCTGGAAATGGGAATCGTCTGTTGTTGTAATGGTTATGGTGGTGATGATCTCAGTGATTCAGTGCACCTGCATTCCACCCATTTGAGCCCTTCTCTGCCTGCACTATTGGCTTTGGCAAATTTCAAGTGCAACAACTTGCTCACCTCTGTAGAATATCTGTCTTAACAAACCTTCACTTTATACTCTCATCATCATATTTATATATTCATAATTTTTTTTTCTTTGATGATAGACGACTCCTGAACACGAGCACGAGGTTTCTAATATATTTTAGGGGACATTTATGTTGAATTTTTAAATTCTTATTATTAATTTTAAATTCCTATGTTTGCTAGCAGCCTAGCACAGGGTCAAGCATATAAAAGTTTTGGTCTCTATTAACTATGTCTGACATGTTTTGGGCTATGGGTACAAATATTTACACGAACCCCTTGATTCAAAACTAATCTATGAACATGAAAAATGCATGACAATTATTAGGAAATATATTAATTCATGAAGCATTTCATAAATCTGCAGCTAGTCTCTATAATTAGTTGTGATTGTGCAATTATCTTTGATTGTGTAATTATTTGTGACTGTATTTCCTTGTACAATTGTACATTAATGTCCATCCTTAACTTTAGGGTATGTATTATTTCTTTCCATGTACAACTGGACACTACATTGTATATATACAATGAAATGAATATCAAACAATGTATTCACCATTTAAAATTTCTTTGCATCTGCTATCAAAGCTATTTTGGCTCTAACCAGCTGTACCGTTCCTCGGATTTTATTTTTTTTCTTTCTCCTTTTTCACCAATGGTTAGTGAAAACTCAGCCACCTCTCTTGCAAATCAACCCTCCACTGGTATAATATCATCTCTAAAACACATTAACAATCTTATTGCCATCAATGTTGCTGCACAACTTCCAGTCAAGTTGACACCCGAGAACTATCCTTCATGGAAGGCTCAATAAAACGCCTTACTTTATGGCTATGATCTCCTAGGCTTCATCGACGAAACAAAGCCATGGCCACCAGAAACCATCAGCGTCGTAGGAAATCACTCAACCCAAACTTTGTCCTTTGGTATACTGCCATGTTGCTCGTTTTTGTTATACTGCCAAGTGGATGTTTTAACAACCCAGTGTTAATCTTGCCACTACATGTGGAAATAGGCCCTCTTCAAATTGGTTGCTTGACTCTGGAGCTTCGTACCATGTGACAGCCGATTTGAACAACTTTTCTCTTCGCCAACCGTATGAAGGCCCATATGATATTATTATTGGGGATGACATAGGCCTCAATATTACCCACACAGGTTCTTCAACTCTCTCCATTCTTCTAATTCTTTTTCTCTCTCAAATGTTTTATGTGTTCCATCCATGCATCAAAACTTAATTTTTGTTTCACAGTTTTGTAAGTCAAATAATACCTCAATTGAATTTTTTCCCTTTCATTTTTGTGTGAAGGATCTAACCACGGGGGCACCTCTCGCACAAGGACGGAGCAAGAATAATGTGTACAAATGGACAAGCATGATGAAACTCATGTCAACGGGAAAGCAAGCTTGTGTTAGCATTAAAACTTTGATTGGTCGTTGGCACGATCGCCTTGGTCACCCGTTATAAAAAATTCTTAATCAAGTTGTCTCTCAAATAAATTTACCTATTCAGTCGAGTCCTTCTAATTTTTTATTTTGTGATTTCTATCAATGTAATAAGAGTCACTGCTTACCTTTTGATGTCTCAACTTTGAAGAGTAGTGGTCCTCTTGACTTGCGCTATACAGATGTTTGGGGTCCATCCCCGATTCGTTCAATGGATGGTTTCTCATGCCATGTTATTTTTGTCGACTACTTCACAAAATACCCATGGTTGTTCCTTTTAGCCCATAAATCTGATGTCTTCTCTTTATTTCCTAAATTTAAATCAATGGTTGAAAAGTTTTTTAAAACATCAATTTGTACCATTTATTCCGATGGTGGCAAAGAATACCAAGGTTTAAAAGCAATGTTTGAAAATAATGGGATTCAACACTTAGTTTCACCACCATACACTCCACAACACATTGCTTTCGCTGAACGACGTCATCGACATATCGTCGAAACTGGTCTCACATTCCTCCACTGTGCATCTCTCCCTTTGTCTCTTTGGTCTTTTGCATTCAAAGCAGCGATTTATCTCATAAATAGCTCCCTTTGAGTGCTTGTTCCAAACCAAACCCAATTATTCTAAACTACGAATTTTTGGGTGTCTATATTACTCCTGGCTTCGTCCCTACACAAAGCATAAATTAGAACCAAGTTCTAAGTCGTGTATTTTTCTACGCTACTTTAACATTCACAACTATTATATTTGCTTTGAACTCATTGCACACAAATTCTATTTTTCTTGGCATCTTCAATTTGTTGAAGATGTTTTTCCTTACCTGTCCAACTCGGACAAAGTCAATGATAATATCCTTAAAAAATGGTCATCGGTATCTTCTTTTCTCAATTCTCTCTATTTGGAAATTCTTATTTCCATGCCTTTATCAAATTCTACTTTTTCAAGTACTCAATCTCAACTAAATTTGTCTCTCTTAAATCAGCCCCCTTTCTCAAATGACTCCCCTTCCTCATATCCCAATAGTTCACCACTTCACATCCCAATAGGTCACCACCTCACACAAATGGCTCGCCTACTTTCTTAAGTGATTTCAATCCACTCCTACACAATCAAATGAAACAGTTCCAGTTATATCGCCGTCGTTCATGCATGACACTTCTTCAACACAAGCAAGCTCACTCCTTTAAATATGGATCCCAATAGTTCTTTTCCATTTGTGAACAATTTTTCAAGCTCCTCTTCACACGAGAAGTCCTCCAGGTATGATGTTTCTTTAACAATATTTACTTAATGTTTTCTTAGGGGATAGTAGGGGAGGGAGCTTGGGCTCAGAGTGAGCTCAAGCCCCCTCAAAACAAAAAAAATGATTTAAATGTTTTTCTTTTTAATTTTGATACAAGTCTAGCCAAAAAAAAAAAGAGGAAAAATTGTACAAACTTTTCTTGAATTTTAGGTATATTACACACAAGGGTAACTTTTATCATAATTATATAAATATCTCCTACAATCCGTTAACTAATAAGTGAACTAATTGTTGACTTACTGATTTAAGGGTAAAAATACTTTTTATATAACTTTTTTTCTATTTGAAGAGACTTTTTACTGTGGTTTTTCGGTTTATGATCAGTAAAACATTAAATTTAACTCTGTTCAATAGATTTCAAGTAATGTTTGTGCAATTATGGAGTTACCTACTGTTAAGACTACTGTTAATATAGTAAAAAGAATCAATGCAGCAGGTGTCACAAAGCCTTTGAACATTAGCACCCTTGTGCAATGCAATAATACCTCAACCTTTACAGTTCACCTCCTATGTGCAACCTCATCATCACAACATTGATTCAACGGTCTTAAAATCATCTAAATGTGATGATCAAAACTGGTCTAGGAACGTTGACCTAGGCTCACGTGGCTGCCACCTTTTATTCTGTTACATTTAGTTACATAATTCTTGAATTAAGGAATCATGTCAGCTGGCACAAAATATCTGTGTGCTAGCTGTCCTTTTTGTGTATATATATTACATTCTTTATTTAGAAAAAGCAAGAATTGAAATAGAATAAGAGAGCAACTCTCATTCCTCCATTAATGGAGTCAAATTCTCTGTTCAAGTTTTTATAGTGTTTGACATCCTATCAAATACCTTGTCTACCCTTATCAAATATTTATAAGACTTACATTGTATCAAAGCTCCCATAGACTAATCGTCATAGAATTCGATTCAACCAACTTTTCCCTGCTTCGACCATATTTCCCTTTCTTGCCACTATAAACGCCAGATCTTACAACAGTTGTTAAAACTCTTAACTTCCATCTCCATCAAACTTGACTCCAGCAACTATATTTACTGGAAAGCCCAAGTCCTTCCTGCCATAAGGGCTCTCGAAGTTGCTGATTTTATCTCGAGTTTGAAATCTTATCCTCCAAAATTCATTGAACAACTAACTGCTGATGGCATCACAACAACAACCATGGTTGCAAAGCCTGCGTACACAAATTGGAGGAAAGCTGGTCAACTTCTTCTTAGCTGGCTTTTATCCATAATCAGTTCAGAGCTT
This sequence comes from Xanthoceras sorbifolium, assembly GCA_003430845.1. Classification (NCBI taxonomy): domain Eukaryota; kingdom Viridiplantae; phylum Streptophyta; class Magnoliopsida; order Sapindales; family Sapindaceae; genus Xanthoceras; species Xanthoceras sorbifolium. Next base: position 8,570,837 of record CM010622.1, read on the forward strand.
ATGGATCAGGCAATCGAAGGCATCATTTCTTTTGAAGCTTGGGGTGTCCAAGAACAGCTGCACTCACAAAAATCTATAACAAAAGTTTTGCAGCTGAAACAACAACTTCAAAACACTAAAAAGGGTTCAATGTCCATTAGTGAGTATTTCTTAAAAATCAAAGCTTTAGGTGATAGATTGAGAGCAGCTGGGCAAACTGTTACTGAATATGACATGGTTCTCAACATTTTGAATGGGTTAGGTCATGACTAGGACCCAGTTATAGTGTTGGTCTCTTCTCAACACAAATCCATGTCAATGGATGAGGCTCAATACCTTATAATGGTGAATGAACAAAGACTCAAACAGTTTAACTCTGTATCAAGTATTGATGTAACTGGAGCTTCAACTCATTTTGCCTCTAGCAACAGTTTTTTAGGTGGTCACAGCCCTAACAACAGAGGCAGTAACAACTCAAGAGGAAGTAGAGGCAGAGGTAGGAACAACAGCAGGTAGAATAATAATAACAGGGTCAGCTGTCAGTTATGCAGCAAATCAAGCCATAGTGCCCTCCAATGTTATCGAAGATTTGACCAAGGATGGCATGGACAGCTTACCAATCAATCACAACAGCCTTTCTTCTCATAGAGTCGGTTATAAGCTGGTTCACACAATTAAAATCAGGCTTCTTACAACCAAAATGCGGCTTATTTTGTAACTTCTGAATCCATTCAAGGCTTGGCCTAGTATATGAATAGTGGTGCCACCAACCATATCACCTTTGAGCTTGGAAATCCATCTGTGAAGTCTGATTATAGGGGCAATGACAAGCTGCAAGTTGGGAATGGTCAACAAGTTCCTATATCTCATATTGGTAACTTTAAAATTTACTCTCATATTGCACTTCAAACACAATTATACTTGAATCACATTTTATATGTTCCCAAAATTTCAAAAAACCTTTTAAGCATTTCTAAATTCACCAAGGATAATCATGCATATGCTAAATTCTATGATGATCATTTTGTGGTTAAGGACAAAGTTTTAAAGAAGGTGCTCCTTCAAGGTCAGCTTAAGGATGGTCTTTACCAACTTGAAGTGTGTGTTCCTCCACCACATAGAAAATTCGAAACCTCTAATGGTCCTATGTCAATTTACCTGTCTAAGTCAGTTTTTGATAACTGTAACAAGCACACTGTTGCTTCTCTTTCTATTAATGTAGCTCTTTCCAATAATGTTGTGAATATGTGGCATGTCAAACTTGGACATCCAGGTTCAGACATTTTGAAATTTATTTTGAATTCAATGAAATTGAATAATAATATTACTTTCCTTGATTTTTGTGAATCTTGTGAACTTGGCAAGTTACATCAATTACCTTTCTTACTTTCACAATCCACCTATAACAAACCACTTGAACTTATTCATACTAATTGTTTGGGGTCCAGCACCTATGATGTCCACTGAAGGGCACCGATATTATATATCATTTATAGATGCCTTTACTAAATATACATGGGTGTATCCATTAAAATTGAAATTTGATACTATCCAAATTTTCATTCAATTTCAAAAAATTGTTGAGGTTCAATTCAATACTAAGATTAAAATTGTTCAAGCCGATATGGGAGGGGAATTTCAACCTCTCATCTCTTACCTCACCAACATTGGTGTCCAAGTTCGATTGTCAAAACTAGCTTAACCTTATTGGCACATGCACATATGCCACTCAAATTCTGAAATGAATCCTTCCAAACTGCATCCATACTTATTAACAATCTTCCTTATCCTCCATCACAAATCTCCATATGGAAGTACTGTTTAAAAAGAAACCTAATTATCATTACTTCAAGGCTTTTGGTTGTGCCTGTTACCTCTACATCAGACCCTTCTCCAAGCATAATTTTGGTTTTCACACAACAAAATGTGTTTTTATAGGTTATAGCATCCATCACAAGGGTTACAAATATTTACACTCTTCTAGAAAAATCTATATTTCTAGGAATGTTGTTTTCAATGAGTTGGATTTCCCTTTTTGATTAATTTTTTCCTCACCTACTGCACCTACTGATTCATCCTCTCTTCCTAGTCTTCCAATGTCTGTTTTACATTTTGTTTCTCCACTGTCTACTGCCCCTACTGCTCCTTTATCTCCATCTATACCTTTATATGTTGCTTCTTCTATATTGCATTCTAATCATCATTTTAATTCTGCTATGCATGACATTGTCACTTCACCTACACCTAGACATTCACCTACTGTCTCTTCACCTTATCTGCACATAAATCTGCCTACTGCCCCTGCTGAAATTGCTCCAGAAATTGCTCCTACACCACCACCTTGCTCTAAAAATACACACCCCATGGTTACCCGGTCCAAGCAAGGTATTTATAAACCAAGAACCTTTTTAGCTTTATGTCAATCCTCTGCCAATTCTATGCATGATATTGAACCAGACAAGATAAAGGATGCTATGCAAAATGCAAAATGGTTAGCTGCTATGAAAACTGAATATGATGCCATGATGACCAACCACACAAGACATGCATGTTGTAGGAAATAAGCAGATTTTTAAAGTCAAGTACAACTCTAATGGCAGTGTTAACAAATATAAAATAAGATTTGTTGCCAAGAAGTTTCACCAAAGCCAAGGGCTTGATTTTTTCGACACTTTTAGCCCGATCATCAAACCTTTTACAATTAGAATGTTTTTAGTCTTGCAGCTACCTTTAATTGGGAAATACAACAGGTTGATATCAACAATGTTTTCCTCAATGGGCAGTTAGATAAGTTAGTTTTCATGCAGCAACCAGAAGGGTTTGTGAGTGCTACACATCCCACTCATATTTGTAAACTTTACAAGGCATTCTATGGTCTCAAACATGCACCAAGGGCTTAGTTTCATTGACTGCAGGCTGCTCTCCTTGGTTGGGGTTTTCACAATGCTACTAGTGATGTCTTATTGCTCATCAACAAAACTGGCTCTCATGTGTGCTATCTTTTAGTGTATGTAAATGATATACTTATTACAGGTAGCAGCTCATCTTTTATCAAGCACACAATTAGCACTATACATTCCACTTTTGCCTTGAAGGAAATGGGTCCAGTAGATTATTTTCTGGGGTTTGAAGCTTTTAGAGACAAAAATAACATCTATCTCACCCAAACCAAATACATCTTGGACTTGCTTGTCAAAACTCAGCTGCAACATTCCAAACCATGTCCTACTCCTCTTAGTACTAGCATTGTTTTATTACTCACTCATGGTGAATCATTCTCTGATCCTACACTGTTTTGGAGTACAATAGGGGCTCTTCAGTATCTTACTCACACTAGGCCTGATATTACTTACTCCGTAAATAAGCTGAGTCAATTTTTATTAGCTCCTACTTCAGCTTACTGGTTGGCATGCAAACGTATCCTTAAGTATCTCAAGGGTATGTTTGGTACGTGGACGGGACGGGACAGGACAAGGTGGGACGGGACAGGACAGAACAGGACAGGATAGCTGTTCCATATTGTGTTCGGTATGTCTGGGACAGAACTGTATACTGTTATATTATGCGTTTAGTATGGCTGGGACATGACAGTACAAGAGGTTCAAATGACCAGAGTACCCTTCTTGTCCTATCTAATGTTTGTTACAACATATCAGTGATAAATGAGACAGTACATAACAAAATTTGAATGTTTTTATTAAATAAATTTTTTATATAATATAATAATAATATAATTAAAAATTGTGCAATTAATAATTTCTATTAAATATAATCCATAGTAAAAGTTGAGACTAAATATTTTAATATGATAATAAAAGTGGTAGTATATTAATGGAATTATTAATATTTATCATATACCTGAATAATTTACAAGTTGAGGCTATTATGAATTGGCTTGGCAAATAAACTATAATCAATCAATTATAATTCACACACAAGTTAGACAAGTTCTATAAAATACATCCGAAATTTTCCACTGATTTGGTCGAAAATATTCACTGTTCTAACAAAATAAAAGTCTGTAACATGATAAAATCCAACCAAATTTAAGTTTCAATAATGTTCACAGAATCACATATGAAAATGGTTACTTCTCTAAAATTGCCTTCACGAAATCTGGATTGTACGAGTCATCCAATCCTTTCCAAATGTGCAACTGGTTTGGCATTTTCCCAAAATACATGCATACACGTATCAATTGCGAACGATCAAGACCTATACCCTCTAGCTCGGCCCCTAAACAGGTCATTACATCCCCTCCCGTAATAGCCTCAGTCAACTTAGCAATTTCCTCAGATGCCCCTTCAATACCTTTTTCAAAAACACCGGTAATGTCTGCTATAGCTAAATTCATATTCCTCTTTCTCTTTCGCTTTGATGTTTGTTCTGAATTTGGAGTAGAGGAAGCGGAGGCAACATTTGAAGGAGCTAACATAGATTAAGTGAAAGAAGCTTCTATTTCTTTATTTTCCAATTCCATTTGATCCATAACATCTGCTGCAGATTTGGCCATATTACATGTTGCTCGATCTTTCCCAAACACTATTATCAGTTGTTCATAGTGTGAGAATGATCTATTAGCCGTATAATTCTTGTTAGGATGTTTCTAGAAAAAAAAACATATATATGTTAGAAATTTTAAATTATTTTACATAACAATAATACTATTAATTGTTTACTTTATAGAATTAATATAACCACTAACCTTCAAGTATGCCTCTAGAATGTTAGGACCGTCAGCAGTAACACATTTGCGTACGTCATCCCAACCGAACCCACTTATGTTGAGCATATTATAAGCTGCTGAATATTTATCTTTTATACATTTCATTTTGTTTTGCACGTGTTTTGCCGTTATGTTAATGTTTTCAATTTTTTCACGCGTCAATATAACAACCTCTAACGAGTATTAACAATTGATTGTCACGTTTATCCATATCTTGACAATGTACAAATTAAACAAAGCAATCATATATTAAAAAAAATGAATATAAATAGTAAAATGATTGAAGGGGCGGCAAATAAAATAAAGTTACGGATTACAGTACAGTTCATTAACAATAAATAATAGTTCATATAAAGAGAAGCAAACATTAACCAACCATCCAATTGTTTTTTTTATCCCATTAATTAACAAGCAGTGTCACAAATTAACCTATATGTTCCACAAAAGCAATTATAACAAGAAGCAAACATAATCATAATAGTTAATTGTATTAGTCAATCAATTGGTCACTCTTGAGTTTAGCTAATAAGATTTTAAAAAATTCTCTCATGAAATTGAATTTTTATTCATTAGATATTTTGATTTTTATTAATTTTTCTGTCCATCTTTCCAAACAGCATGAAGACGTCCAAACTGACCCAAACCCAGTATCACCATTGACTTTCTATTCAATACATGAAAAAAATAGTCAAAGAGTAGCAGCCAATGTCTCGAAAGAGACACATATCCAAATAACGCGATTTCAACTTTCAAAGTTCATGCACTCACTCTCAAAACACAGCTAGGTTCTTATTATATAATCTGTGCAAGATAGAATCTTTATTTTATTTATTCATTTCAATTATATTATAATTCATGAATCAGAAACTATAAAGACAATAATAATAAATACAATATATCTAGATCACAATACAACACAAAAAACAAATAAAAAAAACCTGACCAATAGATCCTAACAAGGAACCGAATCATATAAGCAAGAAATGAACTCTAATTTAAAACAAATTGAAAAAGAAGAATTGACCCACAAAGTAATGGACTGATGTAATTGAAATATCAAATGTTTCAAGCTTTTAGTAAAGTTACCAGTACAGGGGAAATCCAGGAAGGGTTCTTGATGCAAGAGTGGCACTGGTGCGGAAGAGAGGTGAGGTGAGAGAAGAGAGGTGCGGCGAGACTCAATAGAGAAAGAGTTTTGGGTTAGGGTTCACTAGAGAAATCAGATGAGGAAATGGAAAAAAATGATATTTGGGGCTTTTTTTTTCTTTATATATTAAGTTTAATTGTAATTTTTTTAAAAACTAAGGGTATATGGGTCATTTTCAGGCTTGTCCCATGTCATGGGACTAGTTGTTTGAGGGTCTGAGATGGGACAAGATTTTGTGTTTTTTATCCCACCTTGTCCAACGTTGTCCCACGTCCATGTCGCGCCAAATATGGGACATGAACAACTTGTCCCACGTTGTCCTGTCCTGTCCCATGTATCAAACGCACCCTAAGGGAACAATTGGTTTTGGACTACATTTTCAATCTACCTTCATACTTTGCATTACAGCCTACTCTGATGTAGATTGGGGTTCCTCTCTTGATGATCGTAGATCCACCAGTGGGAGTTGTGTTTACTTAGGCTATAATTTGGTTTCATGGAATTCTAGGAAACAAAAAGTGGTTGCCAAGTCTAGCACAAAGGCTGAATACAGGGCTCTCTCTCAAACTGCTTTTGAAATTCTGTGGTTGTCCTTTTTATTTCAAGAGCTCGGCATTGTCATTCCTTATTGTCCTATCATTTGATGCGACAACACAAGTGCTGGTTCCTTGGCAAAGAACCCTGTTTTTCATGCACGTACAAAACACATCGAGATTGATTTTCATTTTGTGCCAGAAAATGTTGCAGCTAGCAACTCAAGGTATAGTTTGTCCTTATATAATTTCAACACGCAGACATCTTCACTAAACCACTTCCTCGCACTCAGTTTGATTTCTTCGTTCCAAATTGAACCTGGTTGTTTCACACCGATTCACTTTGCGGGGGATGTTAAGACAACTGTTAATATAGCAAAACGAATCAATGCATGAGGTGTTACAAAGCCTTTGAACATCAGCACCCTTGTACAATGCAATAATACCTCAGCCCTGCAGTTAACCATTCCTATGTGCAACCTTATCATCACAGCATTGATTCAAGTGTCTCAAAATCATCTAAATATGATAATCAAAACTGGTCAAGGAACATTGACCCAGGCTGACGTGGCTGACACCTTTCATTCTGTTACATTTTGTTACATAATTCTTAATTAAGGAATCATGTCAGCTGGCACAAAATATGTGTGCTAGCTATCCTTTTTGTGTATATATGTTACATTCCTTATTTAGAAAAAGCAAGCAATAAAATAGAAAAAGATAGCAATTCTCATTCCTCCATTAATGGAGTCAAATTCTCTGTCCAAGCTTTTATAGTGTTTGACATTCTATCAAACACCTTGTCTACCCTATCAAATATTTATAAAACTTACACCTACGTGCAATATTGGCTAAATTCAATGGAAGTTTGTATAATTTTTCCAATATATATATATATATATATATATATATATATATATATATATATTATATCTGGTTTAAGTTTTATTTTAATGTAGTTCTAATCCCTAAAGTCTAGGTAAAATATTTGTGTTTATGGTGTAATGATTTATGTTCCACTGCAATAAAATTATATTGATGTTTATTAACCAATGTGAATTCAGTTAAATAAACCCTACCGTTGCATGTCCTCTCTCTTAGCTCACTTCCCCATCCATATTAGTGGTAGAGGTATCAAGTTTTATAATGCGCATTTATCAACACATCTGATGAGTTTTCTCCTCATATTTTAAGGGTAGATATCTTCCGTTGTAGAAGTAGATATTCGAACCGTGCATATACTAATTACATGTGGATATATTTTTGTTATATATAAAATCTCAAGACAAGGGTTTAGATTTTAACATAATCCAAATCATCGTATCGAACTGCATGTTCTATATGCAAAATGTGAGATTGTTTATAGATTATAAAAGAGAATCAAATTAAAAATAAGAGCTATTAACACCCACTTCCCCTGAAGTTTTGTCAACTATAAGTGGAAGTCAACTTTATCGTTTATTGACAACGACCTCCCTTGCCGTTAGTCAAATTCGGTTAGATTTAACAGTTGATAAGGTTTAACCGTTAAAAGGACTTAAATACCCCTGAAATAATATTTAAAATTATTAATATTTATTAAATAAAAAATAGAAATGAGTTTAGATCTCCACCGTCCATCTCACTTGAGATTGACGGTAGAGATTTTTCTCTTTTTAAAAAAAATAAAATTATTATAAAAAATTAATCTTCAGATCTTTATTGTCCATCTTTAAATGGATGGTGGAGATCTGAATTTTTTTTAAAACAAAAAAAAAAGGTGGGAGGAAGAACCCATAAGGTTTATTCGAATAACCCTTTTCTGGGTTCTTCCAATTTTTTTTTTTTTTTTTGGATCTCTACCATCCATCGACGGTGGAGATCCAATCTGGAGATTGGATCTCCATCCACTAAGATTTATTTTTTATTTTTGTTATTTTTATTATTATTATTTTTAAAATTTTTCTAAAAAAAATAAATCCTAACCGTTTATCATCTTAAAGATAGACGGATGAAAATTTTTTTCTTAATTTTTTAATTTTTATTTAATAAAATAGAATTTAAAAAGTATAAAAAGACGAAAATACCTTTGTGCATGTTAAGTTTGACTAAAGTTGACTAACGGCAGGGAATGTCATTATCAATAAATGATAAAGTTAGCACCGGTTGTAGTTAGTAAAATCTCAGGGGAGGTAGGTGTTATTAGCTCTAAAAATAATATCTCATATACCTAGAAGTTAAAAGGGTTAATTGCACTAACATCCCCTGTTGAATGGCGTTATTGCACTCGCTGACAAGTTTTCCATTTATTGCACAAACATCCCCTCAATTTTGTTGATCGACGCGTTGACCGGCGTTTAAAAGTACAATGACCAAAATACCCTTACTGTGACTGATAAGTGCTTAAAAAAAGGTTGATAAGTGATTGATAGGCTGATTGTTGTATAAAGTTAACTTATCACTTCTTTATGTTGACAAAAATGACCTCATTTATTTTGAAAAATACCATTATCAAAATTTTGAATATTGACCATTGGATTAAAGTTTGAAATCTTGACCATTGAAATTTGTTAGACCGTTGAAGTTGCAATGGTCACCTGATGAATTCTCTCTATATATATGGGCAATTTTTTTTCAGCAAATAAAATTCCTTTCATTTGCTAGTTTCATCTCTTCACAATTTTTCATCTGTTCATTTGCTAGTTTCATCTCTTCACAATTTTTCATCTGTTCGTTTCATCTCTTCACATTTTTCCTTCACAATACTGTAATATGTTTTTCTTACAAATTTGTATTGTCTTCATTTATTCAATTTTTTGTCTTGCAAATTATTATATTTTTTTTTGGTATTATTGTATGCAGATATGGAATCTTCAGTCAATAGCAGTGAAGTTAATGGTAACTTGATAAAATTCAAGAACAGACAGTGTAAATGTGATAAAAAGGCTGGTGTTAGAATTTCAGAATCAAAAACAAATCCATCCAAGTTATATTTTTTCTGTGAGAAAGGGAAATGCAATTATTACTCATTTTGGTGTCCCGATGAAGATGAATTTACAATAATGGAAGCTGATGAAGTTCAAAATGCATTACACAAGTCAAGTGTTAAAGGAGAGATAAATCATGCTCTAACAACATTAACTGAAGACAAGAAATTGGTTATTACGTGCTTGGAAAAAATAGAAAAGCAAAATCAAAAGATTGAGGACAGCAACAACAATGTGAAACAATTACAAATTCTGAATTTAGTTTTCACCCTTTTTTTTGTGTTTGCTGTGACAATGTCTAGTGTAATACTTATTATATCTAGCAAATAAAATTGCATACATTGGTAAAAACTCATGAGCATAAATATTATGTATTAATATGTAACATGATATGCTGCACATGTACAAAGCCTTACATAATATTTTTTACCGGCCTTGTACAATTATCAGCATACATTTTAGTAATCAAAAGCATGAAACCTTTGGTACCCATATGTACCCAATGCTGTATGAATAAAAATCCCAAAAACTCTTTCCCCATCAATAAAAACAGTGTGGCCCTATTATTTGTATGTTTAACTACCAATTGTACCACCCAAAGAGATACAACTACCCTTTGTACCAAAACTACCCTTCGAAACACAAAAACAGAGTAATCTTCCTTCTCTGTAACCACAAAAACTGCTTCAAACCAACCATAAATACTTAAAGCAGTCAGGTCTAACCCACCCAATCATGCAAAGTAAGCAAAATATGGACAAACCAATGTTCAAATGTAAAACTAAAACGACAACATACAATTAAAATACTTTAAATAAAGTTCAGTTTAGTACTAAAGTCAATCGGCTTAGAACGGTCCATTCCAGTCAACATCCAACCCAGGCACATTCCCTATTGCAAGAAATAATAAAAAATTCAGTATTTACTAAACACTAGGAGTGGAAACATACTTGTAAGGTATAAACAGTGAGTAATACCTCGATTAATTGAAGTTCTTGTAACTTGCTCTGATTGGGAAGCAGGCTGACTAGCATGCAAGGGTGCAGTTTGGCTAACTTGTTGGGAACTTGGACCCACAACAACATTTGATGAGCCTCCAACTGCTATATTGTTGGTGGAACTTTCTGTGACAATCTTTAAAAAAAAATGGATTGCAAGTTAGACTATATTATTATTATCAAAAACAATAAAACAAAAAATATATTACAATTTTCTTTCGGTTGAGAGCTGATTTTGAGCTGCCAGCAACCCCAATTTTTTGTCTTCTTTGACCCTGCATACAAGACAGAATCATTAAGTAATTAAAAACTGCACAATATGTTTTTTTTTACTTGTATATTATAAATTGTACATACCTTGACAGTTTTTGTTGATGTACTACCTACTCTACCTTCACAAGTCCTAATATTGTGGCCAAATTCCCCACAGCCCTTGCACCGTACAGCAGCACTCTTCTTATGCTTCGGTCCTTCATCAGTCCCCCTCTTTCTATTTTTCTTTGGCCTTCCAGGCATCCGCTTCTTCTCTGGTGGCAGCATAATACTGGGATTATCATCATCAGGCCACAGGGACTGGTCTGGGATAGGGGTTATGGCATGAGAGTAAGTCTTCAAGTAATACTCTTTTGTGAGGTATTTATGAACGTAGTCGTGGCTGTTCAAGCGTTTTGTAGTTATCACGGCCATTGCATGTTTGCAAGGTATTCCAGTCACCTCCCACAATCCACAATCACATGACTGTTTTTCTAAGTCAACAACATAAAATTTTGACCCTTCCTTCACTTCAAACAGTGTTTCTGTAGAGCACAAAACTGTCACAAATCTTCCTTCATCCTGCCTTTTGGCAATTTTTTTTTTGAATTTTTGGAGGTATCGAACTAGACCATTTCTTTGCTCTGACCAGCCTGTTGTGAGACCTCTTCATCAACTTACGCCTTATAGCTTCCATCAGGTGCAACGCAGGAAGAGCCCTTAATTCGTCAACCCACCCATTGAAGCTTTCTGTTATGTTATTTGTAGTGTGGGCTGATTTCACATTGGTGTCAAATGCATGCACACACCAGGAGTGAAGAGGGATTCTCATGACATAGTTATAGGCATCCACACACATAGTCTTCAATTTGTCATTTTCTTCTAAAACATCTGCTTTGTTGCTCTTGTTGGCTGCATCCCACACGTATATTCCATTCAACTATCCTTTCCATTTTGATTGCATGTTTGCAATGATGTGTCGAACACAAAAACGATTTGTCGATCTTGGCCAGAAGAGCTCAACCGCATCCAGTACCCCTTTTTGTCTATCTGATATAAACGTTAATCTCTTGGACTCATCTAGCCCTAAGTGCGAATGCAGGAGGTCTAAAAACCAGCCCCAACTCTATTTTGATTCCCCTTTAGCTACACAACATGCCACTGGAAACACCCTATTGTTTGCATCGATCCCGATAGCTGACATTAACACTCCTGGGAATTTGCCTTTCAAATGACATGCGTCGAGCCCTAACAATGGCCTGCAACCATTCAGAAATCCCTCCTTCTGTGCCTTGAAGCTTACAAATAGCCTGAGGAACATCGTAGGACCGTCGGGAACTGGTGTCACTGTCTTGACCTTCACCAAGGAACCAGGGTTCTTCTCCATTATTATCCTGCCATATTTGTACAACATGCCATATGACTTACAGTTCACAACATCTGTCTTGTCCAGGACTCTGTGTTTCGCCCTATACAATGTCCACATAGAAAGTGTAAGACGGTATATGCGATGAATCTCGTTGCCTAAGAATTTCACTTCTATTTCCGAGTTTGATTCTATTAACTCCTTGAACCTTCTTGCTACCCAAACAGCAGTGGCCTCCTGATTTTTGTGTAATTTTAGGCAGCTATGTTCAGGTTGTAGTGTCTTGATCATGAATGTTTTTCTGTCATCAATTGGACTCGCATGAATCCTCCACCCACATCCCTCATACGCACATTCGGCTGTATACCTATCCCTCTCATTCTTAACTCTTCTCAGTTGAAAACCGTCTTGTACAGCAAAGTCTCGGATTACTTGCCTAAAGTGCTGCAAGTTCTGGAATAACTGACCAACCTCTAATTTTATTTGTTCATTTCGACCTACCCTAAAGGGCACTCCTCTCATTTGTTTTGATGGCCTGTGTTTACTATCAGATTCCTCATTAGCAGCACCATCAGCCATGAACTCATTATCAAATTCAAAAGAGGCAGCATCTGACATTTGATCTTCGTCTAACTCGGTATCCTCAAGGACTTCATCCTCAACGCCAATGTCTGAATTAGATGGCAGTTCATCTTCAGATTCCTCTTCGTCAGAATGATCTACAGCTTCTCCTTCATTTGAGTCGCTGTAGTCTGCTTCTTCACTGATCGATCCACTAGAAATTGGATTGTAGTCTTCATCTTCCTGACTATCTGTGTCTTCAAGACAGTGACTTCTATTGTCCTCACTCATCTCATCATCTGATATTTCAACAACTTCAGGCATAGTGTTCTGGCCTGGAGTTCTTTGGTACGAAGATGATGCATCATGAGGTTGAAATGAAGGCTCCATGGCTAGTGGTAGTAAGTCAATCTCCACTACGACTTTGTCAAACTTTCTCGCAGTCAACATGTCCAGAATCTGTTGAAGATGGATGTCATCTTCCACCACCACGTATCGCCCAGTCCACGGCAAATTAATCTCTACTTTAAACTTCTCCGATGGTTCTGGAAATGTGCTACACTGCAGCATGCATACATTACAGCAAAGTGCATGCAACGTATACTTTTCTGGATTGACAATCGTAAACTGAAAAGTTGAACCTAGAAACTTGACAAAGAAGTGCAATGGTGCCATTTCTTTTATTCAGTAACATAATACATATTAAGTATATTTATTAAGAAATTAAATCCATTACATCATTAATGAAACTATACATCATATTACTTTTAACAAATCCAAGTTTGAACATACAAGTTTACTGTCAACAAATACACTTTACAAACACTACCACTGTCACCATCAGATTACAAACACTACCACACACAGAAAGCAGTTATCAAATCCAAGTTTCAATATCCAGATAATTTTCACCACATGAGAACTGTTTTGTTCTATCAAAATAGGACTCTTTTTTTCAACCAACACAAAATAAAACAAAATTTTTAATTATAGACACAATTTTTTTTCAACCATCCAACTGTTCCAAGGATTCGCACAAACACAAACAAAACCCAGAAACAATCGAAAAATAAACATAAATCTTTTTCTATAACAAAATTTTAGAAACAAAATAATAAAACCCATCTACAAACAAAATTATTCACTAGAAAAAAATATTAACATTAAACAAAATTCTTTTCTTCACACACTGAAATTGAAGAAAAGATTCAATAATCCAACAACTATAACAAAAATCTAAAGAAAATAGCCTCTAATCCATCCATTATAACAACCCAACCATCACAAGCAATTTTTTACAAAAACTAAAACAAAAATTTCAAAGAAAAAGTCGCACCTTTTCAAAGTGGTTCGAATCCTCTATAGTTGTTGGTTCGATTACCCTTTCACAAAAAAAACTGAGCAAAATAACGTCCCTTTTCGGTCTCCAAGTTGACAGAAAACTCAAAAATGGAAGACGAATAGGTTTTTTTCTTGGAGTACAGAGAAAACTCAGTTTTTTGCGTGAGAAACAAATGGAAGATGAATGGGTAAAAAAATGGAATATCAACATCTTCTCTTTCTTCAAGTTCAGAGAAAATGAAAGTCTGCTTCAACACTTGTCCTTCGCGCGATAAACTATGTGAGATGAACCGCCAATTTCACTACCCACTCTCTGAATTTGATTTGATTGCATTAAATGCAATCTTAATATTTTAATATTATTTACTCTTAAAAAATGTGATCTATCATAACAACGGTCTTGTCATCCAGATAAACACTTTTAACAAGCCAAAAGACCACTTTACACTTATCACATAATTTTATCGATAACTTTACCGTCGGTCAACGTGTCGGTCAACAAATTGAAGGGATGTTTGTGCAATAAATGGAAAACTTGCCAGCGAATGCCATAACGCTATTCAACAGGGGTGTTTGTGCAATTAACCCAAGTTAAAACAATATAACATACATGGGCTGAGTCAGAAAAAAATTTTTGGGTAAGCCAATGTAATAAATATAATATTTAGGAGGAGCCAAAGGAAATTTTTTATAAATTATATAATAATATATACTTATTTTAATAAACAATTAATTTATTTTTTGGGAGGAGTTTTTATGCATTTATGAGAAGTAGTATATATATTGTGATAACTTTATAACCCAAAAAATTAGTCTATTGGATTGTGGGATCCTTTCGTATATATAAAGGAAACTTACACCCCTCATTGTTGTAACTAACATGACAGCTCAACAACTGTCACTCTAATAATGTTAACTACACTAAGGGTACATTTATTTATTTTAATTAATAATTAATAGTTCTGAATTTGATCCATGAAATTATTTTTATTTATTTATTTAAGTGGTTAAATATTTTAAAATGACCAAAAAATAACTGAAAATTAAAAATTAAAAATCATGACTTTTCACTTAATTTTAAATCACTGAATTACATTTAAGATCTTTTCTTTTAAAAATATCCTTCCAAAGATAATATATTTCCAATTTATCAAAATTTTACATAATATAATTTCTTTTAAAAACTATTACTTATAATAAATAGCTTCAAAACAAATTGTTCGGATTATGTGGGGTTGAGGCCATCACTTTCAACACCATTATTGAACTTTCAATTTTATTCTATTTTATGTAAGAAAAAAAATACCATTTTATATCATTATTTATCATATTTTAATTATGAATAAAATCTTAGTAATATTTACATGAAAATGGTTAAGGATTTGTTAAATTATTTATTTTTAGTTGTTTGTATGATATCAAATAAAAATGCATAACAACTAATAGTGGTAAGAGTATAAATGTCAAATTATTTGGTTTCAAACATTTTCATTTTTTTTTTTTTTTTTGAAATCAGACATTTTCATTATTTAAAAATAAACAAAGTTGACACCATATTCAGAGGTGAGAAACAAAAAACAAACATGTCATTTAGGTTTTAGTTCTCATTCAGTCTTTAGTAAATTTCAGGACTATTCAGTCTAAAAAACAAATGACCCCTAAATGTCATCTAACTACCCTTCTTTTGCTCTGTACAACCTCAGGAGCTAATGCACCTGATGAGGATGTTCACGATCACAAATATTGTAATGATCATGATCACACATTCACACTTGCTTTTATGTGTACAATGCGCTCTATAACTGCATCTTTGTTCAGCTTGTATTATACAACTGCATGTGCTGCTTGTACCATTAGCTGGATGAGTATGTGGTGCACGTGTGATATCTTTACATTTTCCCGTATACTGAACTAAGGTGAATCAACCAAGTTCAGTTTGGAACACATGCACTGAAAACGATCACGAGTAAGACCTTTAGTGAAGATATATGTAACCCGATATTCAGTAGGCACATATCTAGGTTCACTAATATCATCAATAACATTTTCTCTTAGAAAAAATGAGTGTCAATATCAATGTGTGTTGTTCTAGCATAGAACACATGATTTTTGGTAAGAGAATTTGCTCCAAAATTGTCACACCAGACCACTGCTGGATGAGCAAGAGGAATAGACAATTCGTGAAATGAAGACTGCAACCAAATGGCATCAGTGGTGAGTCGAACCATAGACGATACTCTGCTTCGGTACTAGATCGAGCAACTACATTTGCTTGCTTGAGCTCCATAAAACAAGATTGCCACCTAAGAAAATGCAGTTGGCACTTGTAGAACGCCTGTTATCCAAGCTACATATCCAATCAGTATCAGTGTAGGATTCAATAGACAGGGCTTCTGTTGGTTTGAAACTTAATCCTTTGAATGTAGTCCCCTTCAAGTAGAATAGAACACACTTACAAGCTTGCCAACGAGACTGCTTTGGAGATTGTAAAAATTGACTCAACTTGTTTATAATGTATTCAATATCAAGACGAGTATGAGTAAGGTACTATAATGCCCTATCTTTTGTAAATATTAGGTTCAGAGAAGCATTCACCATCATTTAGAGACAACTTAGTGCTTGAACTAATAGAAGTTTCACAAGGTCTACAATCGGCCATGTTGGTCTTTTTCAAGAGATCAGTAATGTAATTTCTCTGAATTCAATACAACCCAGACTCATTTCTAAAAGCTTCAAATCCAAGAAAGTAGTTGTCACACCCAAAATTTTTTAATGTAAGAAGAGTATTGTGAAGATGATTTATCAGCAGAGTAACAATAGAAGGACTGTCACCTGTAATCAGTATGTCATCAACATATACAAACATAACCAACACATGAGAGCCTCATTGCTTAATAAACAATGAATTGTGTGATACAAAGTTCTTAAAACCCCAAGATTGTAAGGCAGTCTTCAGCTTGTGAAACAAGACCAGCTTGCTTAAAACCATACAACACTTTGTTAAGATGATAAGGAAATTGACCATTGATAAACCCTTTTGACTGCTCCATAAAGACTTGTTATTGTAGGTCACCAATTAAAAATACATTATTTATATTAACCTATTGTGAATACATTTTTCTCCATTATAGTGAGAGTTGTTTGTTAGGCCATACTTGTAGTAGTTAATCTAGCATAATTCAAAGCCAGCCTTTTTACAAGCGGAAATGACTTTATAATTAATTGGCAATAATCTCCTCAAACACAAGTCAAACTTAACGGACATATGTAGGGATAGCAAAAAGCTCTGACCTGCAACAAACCCGTGGGTACCCGCTCTGTTTGGATCAGGTATGGAGCAATAATTTCGAATAATGGATCAGGACTGGGTCAAATTGTTTAACCCGGCCGGGTAATTGGGTCAGAAGCAGGTCAAGTGCTTTTGACCCGCCCCGCCCCATTTGACCCGTTTAAAAAAAAAACTATCCTAGATCTAATTCCCAGTTCCCATGCAGCCCTGCCCACCACACCTCTCACTCTCTCACTTTTTGGCCTCTATTCTTTGGCTTGTCTCTCTAGCACCCCACCCTCACTCTTTTCTGCCGCTCGTCAATCTTCATCTCTCACTCTCTACTCTCTGACTCGTCTCTCCACCGCCGCACCCTTGCTCCGTCCGCCACTCGTCAATCACTACCTCTCACTCTCTGCTCTCTGGTTTGTCGATCTCCACCGGCACACCCTCCCTCATATCCGCTGCTCGATCTCTACCTCTCACTCTCTGCTCTCTGCTTTGTCAATCTCCATGGGCGCTGCTCTCTGCTTTGTCTATCTCCACCGGCACTGCTCTTTGTTTGGTCTTAAGGTAACATTTTGTTTTATGCTTGTGTGTGTGTGAAACCATATGAATTTTAATATGTTTAAATGGTGGTCAGCTATTTGTTTTTGTGCTTGTTAACATATTGTTTTTTGCTAGATTTAAGAATAGAGAAAGGAGATGAATTATCTTCTGTATTTTCTTGTGTTATGCCTTGCGGCTGCTGCCAATATATACACAAAACTAGGTTAATGCTAGCTAAGATTAGTTAGGAAATTAAGCTACAAAACCGGAAAGGATACAACTATATATTCCTAAATAAATGGAACCAGATATTTATGAATAATATGCCTAATATAATATGCTTAATACACCCCCCTCAAGTTGGAGCATGAAGATCTCGAATGCCTAACTTGCGAAGAAGTACCAAAAACTGTGATTTTCCAAGAGCCTTTGTAAAGATATCCGCCAATTGATCACCCGTTCGTATGTATGACGTAGTAATACTGCCAGCCTTAAGCTCATCTCGAACAAAATGACAATCCACCTCAATGTGCTTCGTACGTTCATGGAATACTGGATTTGCTGCAATATGTAAAGCAGCCTGACTATCACAATACAGGCGCATAGGTCGATCATGTCGTACACCAAGACAAAATAAAATAGACTTCAACCATTTTAACTCGCAAGTAGTCGTAGCCATGGAACGATATTCTGCCTCGGCGGAAGAGCGTGAAACTGTGGGTTGCTTCTTTGTCTTCCAAGATACTGGAGAAGACCCAAGAAGCACAAAATAACCGGTTAAAGATCGTCGTGTAATAGGACAACTAGCCCAATCACTATCACAAAAACCATATATCTGCAAGTTGCATTGACGATGTAGCAAAATTCCTTGGCCGGGGCACCCTTTAAGATATCTAAGAACGCGAAGTGCTGCCTCCCAATGGGCGATCATAGGAGAAGACATAAATTGAGCCAATACATGAACCGAATAGGAGAGCTCAGGTCGAGTAATCGTCAAGTAGACCAACCGCCCTATAAGCCGCCTATACTTTTCAGGTTCTGAAAACAACTCCCCCTCAACACGAGCTAATTGATGATTTTGATCCATGGGAGTAGAGATAGGCTTGGACCCTAATAAGCCGGCCTCGCTTATGATATCCAAGACATACTTTCTTTGATTCAAAAACAAGCCATCGGGACCTCGAGCCACCTCAATTCCAAGAAAGTACTTAAGGACCCCAAGATCCTTCATATGAAAACAATCACGTAGATAGGCCTTAAATTTTAGCACCGCATCATGACCTGAACCTGCAATGAGTAGATCGTCCACATATACAAGAATATATAATGACACATCCCCCTTAGTATAGCAAAACAATGAGTAATCTGCAGTGGATTGTTTAAAACCAAACAACTTCAGAGCGGATGATAATTTGGCAAACCATTGCCGAGGTGCTTGCCTAAGACCATACAAAGCCTTTCGGAGACGACAGACTTTACCCGCCGAACCCGATGGTGCATAGCTAGGGGGAAGCTTCATATAGACCTCTTCCTCTAAGTCTCCATGAAGAAATGCATTGTGCACGTCCATTTGATGAAGCTCCCAATTTCGAGCCATAGCAACAGCTAAAAATATGCGGACAGTCACCATTTTTGCGACTGGTGCAAATGTTTCATTAAAGTCAATACCAGGCAATTGTCTATTGCCAAAGACAACAAGGCGCCCCTTCAATCGTTCCAGAGACCCGTCCTGCTTAATCTTAGACTTGTACACCCACATACTACCAAGAGCGACCTTTCCCAGAGGTAAAGATTCCAATGTCCACGTGCCTTGGCGTTCGAGAGCGGCAAGCTCGTCTTTCATGGCATTACGCCATCCTGGGTGCTTGACTGCCTCAGAGTAGGATTTTGGTTCAACCCAAGTTGTCACCGCTGCCAAAAATTGCCTATGTTTCACAGAAAATTTATCACAGTTAACAAAATAAGCTATTGGAAAAGGTGTACCTGAGGACCGCTTTGGAGGAGATGAACTAGTGACAGTGACGGGAGTAATGGTTTGAATTGTGTTGGTGATGTAGCCTTTTAATCGAGTTGACGGAGTCCGTATACGATGTCCTTTACCAAGGGGTTCTTCAGAAATAGGTGGTGGGGTGATAAGTGGCTGCTGCAACGGGATTGTGGCTGGTGCGTCGAAGCCACATCCGTGCTGTGGAGCCTGCTGCTCTTGCGTGTGCTGCTGCGTGGGTAATGCATTCGTACCACACCCAGGCTGTGGAGACTGTTGGACAAGGAGAGTAGTAATATGGCCGTCCTCTTCAACCTCATGACCCTCACAACTCCCCCTAACTCCACTATCTCCATCATTCTCATCAACAACAATTTGTGGTTGGCGATGAAATAACTCATTTATACCAACTCCATTAATTGTCATAGGTGCATCCATGTTGTTAAAAGGAAAATTATTTTCCACAAAAATAACATCACGAGAGACAAAATAGACCTTCCTCTCCAAGTCATAAAGTCGCCAACCCTTTTGCCCAAATGGATATCCGACAAATATACATTTCCGAGAGCGAGGACCAAACTTATCCTTCACTCTAGAACGATAATTAGCATAACACAAGCTACCAAAAATGCGTATAAGAGAGTAATTTGGAGATTTGCCAAACAAAACTTCGTACGGAGACTTGCCATTTAACACACGAGAAGGAGTTCTATTGATCACATAAGCAGCCGTCAAGACACATTCACCCCAAAAACTCAAAGGTAGGTTAGCTTGGAAACGTAAAGCCCGAGCCACATTAAGTAAATGTTGATGCTTACGTTCTACCCTACCATTTTGTTGAGGTGTATCAACACATGACGTTTGATGTAACATTCCATTTTCAGCATAAAAACGTCGTAAACAGGTAAATTCATGCCCATTGTCACTTCTTAAAATTTTAACCCGTTTATTGAATTGAGTTTGAACCATAGAACAAAAGTCTTTGATAATCTGTCCAACCTCACTCTTAGCACTCATTAAATACACCCAAACGGCTCTCGAAAAATCATCAACAATTGTGAGAAAGTAATAAGCACCGCAACTAGAAGCAACTTTGTAATCGCCCCAAATATCACAATGAATCATCTCAAACAAATCAACTGTTTTACTTTCACTAATCGGAAAAACACTTCTAGTTTGATGGGCTATTAAAAAAATACCACAAGGTTCCTTAGAGTCACAAAAATCATTGCTCGCACTATAAGCTTTATTGCAAGAAATAAATGGCAAAAGAGACACCACTTTTCGAGAAGGATGACCAAGCCGACGATGCCACAATTCTTGCTGTCCAACCACAGTAGTTTGATTAGCTTGAATCCGCTTCGTGGGCTTAAACCAATATACTCCGTCACATTGTTCACCTGCTCCAATCAGGGTCCTCGAATTGCGGTCCTGTATGATACATAGCTTATCAGTTACTGTGATAAAATAATTTAAGGTAGCAAGTAATTGTGAAACAGAAATGAGATTAACATTCAAATCAGGAACATATAACACATCCTTCAAAATCAAACCATCACTCAAGACAATTTTGCCTTCCTTAATTGCCGTCGTGTGGTTGCCATTTGGTAATCCAACTGGAGATGGAGAAACATCATACAAACTTTCGAATAAAGAAATATTCCCGGTCATATGGTTCGAACAACCAGTGTCAATAATCCATTGAGTGGCCTTATACTTACCATCATGTGTAGGAGTAGCATCATTGGGTTGAGAGGGTTTTAGCATACCCAACAAATGATGCCACTGTGCATCCGACAGTTGCACCCCATTGCGATCGGGTGCGCCAATTTGTTGGCCTGATGTGCTGCCAGAGGATTGACCAACAGCATTGGCCACATTCCCACGACCACGACCGTTGCCCCTGCCACCACGAGTGTACTTGCCGCCACCCCTAGCTGCTGCCCTATTTTCAGAATACCACCAGTCAGGAAATCCCAGAAGCTGGAAGCAGTTGTCTTTGTCGTGCCCGACTTTTTTACAATGAGAGCACGTGCCGGTGAAGCGAGACTTGTCACCCTCCTTGGTAGGCGTTGCGCCATGCCCACGAGCACTGCTTTGCACCGCGAAACCCACGGCCTCAGCTTTCTTGTCACCTTGACGAACAATGGAATGATGGCGTTCCTCAGTCAATGCCTTGGAAAAGGCTGTGTTCAATGGCGGAAGAGGTTCTTGCATCAGAATCTGAGAACGGACCGTACCATGTATGGATGAGTCAAGACCAATTAAAAATTGGTGAACCTTCTGATCTTCCCTTTCCTTCACCAATGCACCCTTCGCACCACACTTGCAGCTACAGGTACACGCAGGGGCTGAATAGCAAGCTAATTCATCCCAAATCATTCGTATTTTGCCATAATAGTCGACCACCGAGTTGCCACCTTGTTCAAGACGAGTCAATTGACTCGTTAATTCATGGATTCGAGGTCCGTTTCCAACCGAGAAACGCTGCCTAATATCTTCCCACATATCCCCAACATCGTCAGTAATAGGGACAGTAGAACGGATGGATGCATCGAGGGTGTTATGTAACCATGCCCCGAGCATAGAATTCACCTGCACCCATGGAGAATACATCGTCGATTCTGTCGGCTTGGGTGGCTGAATCGAGCCATCAATAAACCCAAGTTTGTTGTTCGCTTTGAGAGCATTCCCGACCGATCGAGCCCATTCATTGTAATTATTCCCACGGAGCACCACCGGGGAGATAATTCGATCCGTGTTCGAGGAAGGGTGTAAATAATATGGAGACGAAGAATCCACACCCTTGTTAGTTGCAGTGTCGCCCATTGCAATGGAGAATTGAATATCACAAAGGAGGGAAAAAATAAAAATAAATAATTGTTAAATCAAACCTTCTCTGATACCATGCTAGATTTAAGAATAGAGAAAGGAGATGAATTATCTTCTGTATTTCCTTGTGTTATGCCTTGCGGCTGCTGCCAATATATACACAAAACTAGGTTAATGCTAGCTAAGATTAGTTAGGAAATTAAGCTACAAAACCGGAAAGGATACAACTATATATTCCTAAATAAATGGAACCAGATATTTATGAATAATATGCCTAATATAATATGCTTAATATTTTTCAATTATTTAGTGAACATATTGTTTTGTAAACCATATGAGTTTTAAAGCATCTTAAATATTTATTATCAAATTATTAAAAATATGGAAAATAAATAGCAAATCCTATATAGCAGTAAATAAAATGGACATTATCTCCAAATATTTTGGACATTAAGGGGGCACATTCAATTTAGAGTTAGTTGGAATTTTAAATTCTATCGAAATCTGGGTATATTCATTTCAGAGTTTTAAAGAATCTATCGAAATTTAGGTGTATTCAATTTAGACTTTTAGGAGTGTCCATTCAATCTAGAGTTGGTTGGAATTTAAAAGTTCATTAAAGAATTCAATGAAATCTGGGTACATTAAATCTAGAGTTTATAGACTTTTAAATGGTCCATCGAAATCTGGTTATATTCAATCTAGACTTTTACAAACTTAAAAAATCCATTGAAATTTATATGTGTTCAATCCAGATTTTTAAGAGTTCCTTCAAAATCTAGGTGTATTCAAAAATTCATTGACCTTGCATTTTTGACAATTTCCACCAACTTTTATGGGAGAAAGTTATTTATTTAGGCAAATTGCAATGATGTATCCTGACATTTAGCTATATTGTAATGAAATCGTAAATTTTAGCCTTAATTACACGTTAGTACCCTACCGTTAATTGACTCAGTCAAAACTAACGGTTGACCATAATTTCTACGTGAAGTGACATAGCTACCCCTGATTAAAAATAAAAAAAAAAAAAATTTTAAAAAAAAAACTAAATGGATCTCCACCGTCTATCATATTGAAAAAAAAAAATTAAAAAGGATATTTAAAAGAAAAAATTATTTTGAGTGGGGATCTAATCTGTCTAATCTATGATTGGATCTCCACCATGAACACAAAATAAAAAAAAATAAAAAATACAATAAAATCTCCAGCAATGGAGATGATCTCCATCCCTAAAGATGAGTCAATTTTCATCACTTGACTAGCGATGGAGGTCACTAGGTCTCCAGCGATAGAGACACATGCAGTCTCCATTGCTGGAGACCAAACGGTCTCTATCAATGGAGACCTTGTCTCTATTGCTGGAGACCCAACAACCTCCATTACTGGTCGAGCGATGGAGATCGCTCATCTCCAGCGATGGAGACGATCTCTATCACTAGATTTGATTTTTTTTTTTTTTTTCCTTGGTGGTGGAGATTGGATGCCCATCCACTAAGAACATAAAATTTTTCTTTTTTAATTGTTGTTGTTTAAAAAAAAATCCTTTAAAATTTTTTTTTTTTCAATATTATCTCTACTGTCCATCAATCTTGATAGACGGTGGGAATCCATTTTAATGTTTTTTTTATTTTTATTAATTTTTTTTAAAATAATATAAAATGACCATATTACCCTTTTACCTAATAGTTGACCATCAATTCTAACGGTCAACCAGATAGTCAATGGTACTAACGTATAATTAAGACTAAACTCACAATTTCGTTAAAATATGGTCAAACGTCATGATACTTTATTGCAATTTGCCCAAGTTATTTTAATAGTTGTGATTGAAAAGTTGTAATTAGAATTGAGAAGCTATGTCAAACAATTAATGTTAGGTATCCCAATTTATATCCTAACAATTAGTGACATTTTAATTTTATTGAGATGTGACAAGAGTGAAAATTTATAAATAGTGTATATCTACATATAAGTTGAATATAATTCCCACAATCATAAGCTCAGATATGCATTGGGATATCTAGCAATATTATAGGACCACATAAAATTAACCAAATATAGAAATATATAAGAAAATTAACTAAATATATAAAAGTATATATAAGGTTAAATTAACAAACTTAGATGTATACAAGTAAATTAACTAAATATGGAATTACCCAAATATAGATTGTAAATTAACAAAATATAAAAGTAAAAATTAATTGTATACTTTTATATTTAGTTAATTTACCGAATTCTAGTAAGTTAAACAAAATATAGAATTAGCTAAATGTAAATATAAAAGCAAATTAACCAAACATGGAAGTATAAATGTAAATTAATAAAAATGTGGATTTGTACCAAGATTTGGAACAATCTTAATGTTATCGATTATGGTAATGTAAAAAGCTTGAAAAGAACCTCTTTATATGCCCTACATCTGTACAATACAAAATTTGAAGTAGCAGAGAGAATCATCAGATACTGAGAAGTGAGATATGGCTGGAAATGGGAGAGTTGTTGCAGTGATGTTAGTAATGGTGATGGTGATGATGGTCTCGATGAATTTAGTCGAGGCTGCTGCGAAAATTGGTTGCATATTCAAATGTACTGCACTTTGTTCTGGCAGAGCATCGTATGCAATTTGCTTTGGCGATTGCATGAAGAAATGCAAGGGTCCGGTGCCTGATCCCTTTTCTACCTGTACTGTGGACTGTGCAAATTTGCAGTGCACCAACTTAGGCTCTGGTATGTATTACAAACCTTGAATTTATACTCTTTAACATTCTTGGTTTTTTTAATAGCCATAGCCACTCATTCACTGAAATAAACCTTCAATATTGGACTATTTTTTAGTGTTACTGGTTTGCTTTTCTAGTTAGTGAAAATATAATTTTAAACATTTTAAACGGAAAAAAGATTTAAAAACAGAATAAGATTATAAGAACTTAGTAAAGTCTTATTTGCCTGCTAAAATTTTTTATATTTTCTGGAAAAATCATCCGTGTCCATTGAAGGCCATGATTAGTTGAGAATGCCGTTTTGGACTGTTGGAATTTTTTAAAATCTATTTTGAACCGGTAGATAAACAGTTTTGAAAGACTAATCTTACTCTTTTATTTATTTAAGGTAAATATGGTCTGAATACAAATCAGAAGTTTGCATTCTTTGTTGATAGACTCTTTTCTAGGGGCAATTTTTTATAAATTTTAGGGAGAGAAATCTGATACAAATTGTTTTTTTTTTATATATATATCAAAAAATCTTCCAAATTGAGTATAAGATTCTTACATGGGTAACAAATGTGGAAGATGCAGCGAAATTTGAAGTATGTGCTGATTCATGTTCCAAGAATTGCTACAAGTCGATACAAGGGCTGCACAATTGAGAGCTGGACTCCATTATGAGCCCATAAGTATAAATTGTCGTAATTATCAATAAAATATTTATTTTAAAATTGAATAAATAGTCTTTATGTCAATCTCTCAATCTCAGCTCTAGTGCACAATAATATGAGTAATGATCTGATGTGGGATTCTGTACGGTTTTTTTTTTTATATAATATGCGATTCTATATTCTAATGTATATCCAAAGTTATGATTTACGGATGGAGTGGCACATAACATATGCTAATAAATAAGGTATCAGCATGCCCTCTAAGGCCTATAAAATGTGAATTTTGTTACCAAATGAAGTCAAAATTTTGCAAGCTTAATTTGCAATGATCTAAATGCTATTATTATTGATTATAGCAATCTAAAATAAAGATTTTATGTAAACCTTTAATGGACAGTTGAAGGAAACAAAAAACCACACAACTTAAAATATGTCCTAAATATTTTAGCATATATTAAATTAAATTATTAATAATAATAAAATAAAAACATCCCAACTCTTAATTAAAATTTTGTTAAAAAATTAAATGATATATAACTAGAATATATCTATTACTACAATAGTAAGTTTATTTCAATTGAAAGCTCATTCATTAGAGTTCATTTTCCCACAACTAGTCCTTCACCATACCACACAACTAGTCCTTCACCACCATACCTGTTGACGGCGAGTGGGTTGTCACCATTGCAACAAGAACATTCCCTAGACACTAAGGAACAAAAACCAAATGTCGGTAATCCTATTCGGACGCGTCGATGAAATAATGAATGGTAGGGATGGGGAAACACATATTCATCTTCATTTCCACAATTGGCATCCCTACCATTCATTTTCCTTTGAAATTTTCTTTTAAAAAGTTGTTTTCTTGTCTCACACCCCAAAACACTCATGTAGCTTTTGTGTAATTTGCTCAACATTAAATATTTAAATATAAGAACCACAATTAACTAAAACAATATTTGGAATAACTTCTCTAAATAGAGCTTTTAGTACTTGATCTTTTAGAGTCCGTTTGGCAAAACTTTTTCAAGTAGAGTTTTTAAAGAAAAGTCGTTGACCGTTTGGTTGTCAATTAAAAAAACTATTTGAAATTATAGGATTACCACAAAAGACGTAATTTTAAGTTAAAAAGATATTGTAAAGTTAACAAAATATAACATAGTTATATTAGATATTTTAATATTTTCAAAAGCTCAAAAAAATCTACTTAGGAAAGTTTAAAATTCGAGTTTATCCGAGGTGGCATGAAATATCTTTTTTAATCGTCCAAAAGCGTTATTGGAATGGAAACCAAATTACACTTAAAAAAACTAAAAAGAGGTTTTAGGAAATAAACTTTTTATACTAGTAGAGAAACTCTTTCAAACGTATATTTAGAAGTAAAACTTTTACGAACAGAACTTTAGAAAAAGAGCTATTAATAATTTAATTGTTAATTAAAAAACCTCAATACATACACGAGGCATAATCAACTTTTACCAAAAATATGAGAACATACTCCTAACTTTGGGTTTAACCGTCAATATAATCATTTAATAAAATTAATTAAAAAAATTAGAGATCTCCAAATGGAGGGTATATATCAGAAGAAGATATGATGCATCATAATGTAGGAAATTAAGGGAGAGATCATATCTCCTCCAAATAGAGATAGGAGGTCAAATGGGAAGCATGATGGCGGCATGGGAGGAACATGAGGGAGGGGATTGGAGACAATGGCTGTACAGTGGCGGTTAGGGGTTTGGTGGGTGGAAGAGTTCTCTAATGGAGAATTGGGTTTTAAGCTATAGATTTTTATTATTATTGTTTTGAGTTTTGCGTTTTTCTAGATCACAATTTTATTTTAAAATAATTAATAAGATATGAAATAAAGGGCATTTTGGCACTGCGAAGAGAATGTTCTTATAATTTTGACAAAAAACAAAGTTGATTATACCTCATAAACATGATATGATAAAGTCGGAATAAATTTATGTAATTTTTCCTAAACATTAAGGTTGAATAGATTTTTTAAAATTTTTATTTAAAAAAAGAACATTGTAACTAATAAAATATTATGAAAATAGTTTTAATATTTTTAAAATATAAAAAGAACATCTTATAAAATTTAAACTTCTTGTAAAACAACAATGTTAGTAACAAACCCCACACACACACAAAAAAACCCTGCTCCAATCTGCACCTGCATTTCTTAAATCTTGAAGGGAGTTTTAGGCTGAAGTCGACTAAAAGCAGTAAATCCCAGTTGCTCTAGAATGAATCGTTCTATGTTGTATGCTCGTACAGATTCAATATATATTTATACAAATATTTGAGACTTAATTTTAGTAAAATATTAGAGGCTTGCAACGTTAAACTAAAACTTTAATTGGAATCATATTCCCTCTTGTCAATTAGAATTCAGTAGTTGAAGAACATAATTGACCTACCATACTTGGTTATGTAAATTAACCAATAACCAACAGAAAACAAAGATCATAATCTCCAAAATAACCAATTTCTATTTCCTAATATTAAGCCTTTCCAAAAATTAATAATAATAATAATAATAAAAAAGAATAGCATACTTTCCATAATATTGAAAAACTCATAATGAATTTTTTTTTTAAAAAAAAATATAACTTTCAGATTAAATTATCTCATCAAATTGTTTACAAGTTACAACTGATGATAATAGTAGAGCATACTGACTAAGGAATCTTCTATCACCACTCCTTTTCTTTTCTTTTCTTTTTTTCAAATTACATCTTTATCAAGATATAATTTGACAATTCATAAATATTACTAGCATATAAATGATGAAATGCTACAAGTTTAATGAACGGATAAAGATTATAATCAACTGCAACATGCTACTCCCAAGAATAATGGATAACTGACCGGATGGATGTACAGGTTTTCTTTCTGGTAGCCAAGACCCTACAGAGACTCAAAAATGATTCAACGCTGTGATATAAATCAGTTGCTATCCTCAACATTCAGAGATGCGAGAGTCGTTTCTCTTTCCTGGAGCAAGCTCAATGGCTCTGCATATCTTCAATGTCACCTTAGATATGGTGGTTCCTGTAATAAGATTTTATATCACCTTAGAACCCCAGTGAAATAAAAGGTCATTAAAACATCACCAAAATACAATGAAAACTAAATAAACAGCCAATTAATAAAAATTTTACATTTTAATCCTAATAACAGTGAGACATAAATTGCTTTCCATTTTCTGTTTTCTATCTATTTTCTACAGAATGTGCCTACAGGAAGCCACCAAAGTACATGTAACATACAGAGGAAGAAACATAATTTCCGAAACTAGAAAATAAACAGTACATAACCATCATGGGTACAAACTTTTATAAGACACCTATTTTTTATTAGTTGACGCTGAGCCCAAGTAGTTGGGATTAAGCTGTTCTCTGTATGTGTAAATTTGTGCATGGACATAGTATTTGTTTAAAAGCCTGTATTATGCGATAAAATTGTTGAATATACTCCATGTATTATGCATGCAAACAGGATGGACCAAACCAAAACCTTTAAACAACCAAACCGTTCAGCAATTCAATGGTTTCATGGCTTTATGACAAGTGACAACTCATGTCATAAGCATCAAGCTTGCCAACAATCACTTTTTATGTCCCTTGTTCACATTCCAATTCTGGCAATTAGTAACTAATCACAATTACACAACTATATGACACAGCAGGTTAGCAAAACAAGATTAATTATTGAATCCACAAGAAAATTTTAATTGAATTGAATATTCAACTTTTTGTCTAAAAAATCTGATATAAAACCTATTTATAATATTATAAACTATTCCTAATCCTACACAAATACTACTTTGCTAAAATATAATCTTATGCAAGGTTGCAGAAAACCCTAAGCGCTAGTCAGACGGCGACCCACCATCTAGACCGCTTAAACGGGGTTAAGTGGGGATTAAGTGGTCTGCTGGAAGTCGGCTGACCGGCCGGCCGGCCAAAGGCAGAGCAAAGACGATGGGAACGAATCTGGTCGAGGGGAAGAAGAAGAAGATGGAAGTCGGCCGACCGGCCGGCCGAAGGCAGATCGGAGGCGATAGGAACAAATTTGGTCGAGGGGAAGAAGAAGATACTGCCAGAAGAAGGAAGAAAAAAGAAAAGAATATACTGCCAGAAGAAGGAAGAAAGAAGAAAAGAAAAAAATATTTAAAACATAACCCCCAAAACGGCGTCGTTTTGGGGGTTATGTTTTTAAAAAAGAAAAAACCTGAACCCCCAAAACGACGCCGTTTGGGGGTTAGGTTTTAAAACATTTTTTCTTTTCTTCTTCTTTTTCTTCCTCCGCCACGACCAATCCCCTTCATGCGACCTCGCCGTCCCCTCACCGCTTAAACCGCCGATTAACTCCTAATCTTAAGCGGCGCTTTTTCCAGCTTTCTTCAACCTTGATCTTATGCAAGCAAGTAATTAAACCCTATCAAAATAAGAAAGCAAATAAAATAAAACATACAGTAGGAAAATAAATTAAACAAATAAGAAAAATATTTTCCTAATCTAGTTATTGTTCTAAATCAGTATATCTCTCTCAAAGGAAAACTATTATCCAGTAGAACAACGTGGTAAGACACAATTGAAATGGCTAAAAAATTATTGAACAAATGCCTTCCAACCATTATGACTGCATAACTATTAACAGTGTTGTAAAAATCGG
Organism: Xanthoceras sorbifolium; assembly: GCA_003430845.1. Classification (NCBI taxonomy): domain Eukaryota; kingdom Viridiplantae; phylum Streptophyta; class Magnoliopsida; order Sapindales; family Sapindaceae; genus Xanthoceras; species Xanthoceras sorbifolium. Next base: position 8,601,410 of record CM010622.1, read on the forward strand.
GATTAAGCGCCGATTAAGCAACGGCGAGGCGCCGTGAGGGTGACGTCGGGCTAGCGGTGAAGGTGGATTTCTGGCAACTCGCAGCGGAGGAAGAAGAAGAAGAGAAAAAATTTTATTATTTTTTTTTAAACCTAACCCCAAAACGGCGTTGTTTTAGGGGTTATTTTTTTCTTTTCTTTTCTTTTCTTCTTCTTCTTCTGGCAGAGTGGACACAAGTCAGTTCTTCTTCTTCGTTTTTCTTCTCCAGCAGCTCTTCTTCTTATTCTTATTCCCGCCGTTTCCGTCCGCTGTCGCCGTCGCCGGTGCCATTCCCATCAGCCGTGACCTCCTCCTCTCTTGGCAGTGAAGTGTTTTCTTTGTATTTCATTATTTCCTCTCTTATTTAGGGTTTTGAAGTTTATTTTGGGGATTTTTAATTTTTCCTCTCTTAATATTTTTGGTATTTCATCCTATCTGCCTGGCAGACCGCTTAATCCTCGCTTAAGCGGTCTAGGCGTTAGGCGGTGGGTTGCCGCCCGACTAGTGCCTAGCGCCTTCTGCAACCTTGACTATTAACATGTAAACTCATTGAATTTGCAACATATTATTTTGTCCAAAAGAAAATCTGAATACTACTGCAAGCATTCTACACCCGATGTATATGAAAATTAGAAACTAACCCCAAATTTGTGTTCACCCAATTCACAGTATTCATATTGATAATTTGCTTTAGCAAAAGCTAAAAACTTGTACTAAAATTGTGAAAGTATATATAAAAAGCGGAAAAGATATCCACAGCAAACCGGTGACTAAAAGAGACTCGTAAATATAGCAATCCTCTTTCAAAGGACCCAAAAACGATACATCAGTATTATGCACAAAAGATACACCCAACCAAAATCTAAAACATAAAAAAGACTCCAAGTCTTCAAATGGATAATTATAATGCAGTAAATTAATCACTCATAATTAAGAACAAATTGCATCCATCTCACACCAGTACCCATTATAAAATCTAAGAGAATAATGCAATATTGATAACTCCACATCTTATACTGTCTGTAATCATGTGTTAATCTTCCTGCCAAATCCTTTGAAGTTAAATAAATCAGACCGGAATTGAGGATTGATCATATAAATTTATGGCCACTTCATGTGACACATCCATGGATTGATTATAGATCCCCCATCTGGTCATATAGTTTCAATATTTTGTACTTTTCTGTATCTTTACAGTATACATACATACTACTCTGCAAATATAAATTGTGACTTGATGAAACATGATTATCTTTGCTAAGCTAATAAAAAAATTGAGTACTTATTTCCTTCTAATGCAATAAAAAAAATGAAGACAGAAGTACCTTGAATTTCATGTTGATCACCAAAAATCGTTGCAAGTGCACATCCCATTTTTAAAATGGTGGAATCTCTTGGCATCCCGTATGATGAATTCTCTGCCAACAATTTTTGACATTATCTTCAGCGCATTATGGCAATCACCACAAACACGAAGATTCTTAATTATCCGAATTGTAGCACGAGCTGGGCTGGTAAGGAGACCATGTGATAAAGCAAGTCTCTCACTGTGAGCAAGAAGTGCTTCCTCCTTTGATTCCTGGTCTATGTCATGCAACACAAATCTAGGATCTGGAACGTACCCAGCCTCTCTCATGTGAGCCTTCAAACCCCTAATCTGTGCATATATCCTGTCAGTCTCGGGATGAGAAGTATCTCCCGCTCGATATTCATGGACCGAGTTCCTAACTGAGAGAAGGTCTTTATTAGCCAGTTTACCCTTTTCTTTTTCCACTGGAAGATCTGAAGAGTCAGCCGGTATGAGGCCTGCCTTGGACTGTTCATTCAAACGGGCAGGATCTAGCTGCTCAACAAGTTCAGCACAACGATCCCCGAGTTCCAAATCACCATGAATTCTACAGAGATTCATCAATTTCTCCCAAACATCTACACTAGGATCCACAGGCATCTTTTCAATGAACTCCAGAGCTTCATCTAGATGTCCTGAGCTTCCTAGCATGTCAACCATACTCACATAATGCTCCATGGATGGGGCAATACAAAAATCCTTGCTCATTGATTCAAAGTGCAACATTCCCTCAATAGTATCGCCCAAAACACTACAAGCAAAGAAAACTCCAATGAACATTTGACCATCAGGTTTCAATCCTGCTTGCTTAAACCGAGAGAAAAGATCAATTGCATCCTCCCCAAAATCATTCTTAGCAAGCCATGTTATCATAGTGTCCCAAGATGTCAAGTTCCGTTGTCTCATACTGTCAAACACGTCAAATGCATCACGCATGGAGCCACATTCCCAGTACATCCTTAAGATCCTGTTATAGGTGCTGACTTTGAGAGGGGACAGTGATCTTACAATATGTTCATGCACAACTTTTGCATGCTCTAAAGCTTTGACCTCTCCACATGCCTGCATTAGCTGTAAAATTCGAGGCAAATCCACAGGAACACATTGTCTTTCTAATAAACCCAAAACTTCTACAGCTTCCTTCACTTTCCCTTCCTTGACAAAATTATCCAGTTCCTCAAGGGCAGCAATACTTTTAGAGGCGGCTGTTTCCTCCTCAGGTTTAATATCGGTCAATGCTTGAGAAGCAACAATACTAGTCTGAATATTGTTCAAGTTAGGCTGAATTTGTACTACATCAAGATTCTGTTGATATTGCTCAAGACTTTTGGCAAACTGATATTGTCCAGCTATTTGGTTCTGTTGATAGACACTTGGGCTATTCTGATAAGTTCCAACATTTCCTGTATAATGATAATTTGAGAGTTGTTGACGTTGCCCAACATTCTGGATTAAATTCATGAGAGGGTTTCGTCTCGCTCTGATTTCCAATTGCTTTACAAGTAGAAGTACTTGAGGCTTTCTTCTATACATACCTAACCTATAAAGAAAAAAATAAACTTAAATCTACAAATTGATGGAAAAAAAAAATTAAACATTGAATTAACTGAAAAGGAATTAAATAAATCAACCAAAAATTCACAATTGTCCAGTAATTGAAGTCAAATCTCTTACTTGAGAAAGCCTACAAGCCACAATCATCTAACAAAAGAAACATTACTTAATAATGAATGTAACAATATATATATATATATATATACACACACACACACACACAAACAGGTGTTAGGTTCATCTAATACATCTAACAGTCCCTTTTTTGGTAAATCCGAATCCCATAAGTATAGCTCTCTTTGGCATTTTATCAAACAGTTGTTAAATTAAAGAAGCAAATCAAAATGGAACCGGAGATGAATAGCAACACATGCCCATTCACACTAATACACAAATCAAATAATTTATTTATGTTGCAAGAACATATATTCCAAAAGCTAAAAGCTCAAAATTAGCAAGAAAATGTGAAAGACTACCTGCTTGGAGAAGATTGGGAGAGCAAAGCAAAGTTAAAAGAAGAAATTGAAAAATGAAATGGGCTCGTAAATCCTGAGCAGAGAAAGAGATTGGTGAGTAAGTATGTAGATGATATTATTCAGTAATTGAATGTTCAATTACTGAATTTATGAGGAGTAGACTGTAGAGAGGAGAGAGAGAGAGGGGTTTAGGGTTTTTCTTTTCGTTTTCAGTTTCAGAGAAAGAAAAAATGAAGACCAAATTAGAGCGAGTGGGCTTAGTGCTTTGGGCTGTTGTTACCAACCTTAGCTTTAGGCCCGCACAAATTACCTAAATTTTTATTTAAATGTGTTATTTTCAACGTCACTCTATTCATTTTTTTACAATTTAAGAGTTGTCAATCTACTTTAAATTCATTTATACTTCTTTACAATTGAAAATTGTAAGGAACTAGATGGAGGAATAAATTTAAAATCAGGACTTAGGATCTTTGCTCATCTTTTTTAAATTATGTGATTAATTATTAATAAAATAATAGTAAAAAGCACATCGTAACCACCCATTTAAGGATGACGGCAGGTCAGGTTTGACCAAATCTACACTCGCTGCATCATTTTTTTGACATCCACACCCGCTCGTAAACCCACGAAATTAAGTAGGTTTGCACCTGCATATTTAACTTATATCCACACCTGCAAAATATAAAAAAAATAAGAAAATATAATTAAATTAAATAATTCCCTAGTATTATATATACCAATGTAAATCGAAGGTAAAATTAAATCATCTTTAAATCTTCAAGTTCTACCATTTTCAAATCCATAATAAAATAATAAAAATATTCATAATAATCTTGATCTTATACCATAACTCCATAAAAATTATCAAGTCCTACCATAACTCACAAGTCCATAAAATAGTAAAAATATATTAAATATAAATCTTGAGTATACAGCACAATAAATCTCTCATTTCGTTGATATCCATTTTTCAAAAAAGGGATTTTTTTTATATTAAAAAAATGTATTATATATATTTTTAATTTATGAGGGTTTGTGGGTTCGGGTGTGAAATTTTTTTGCAAATCCACACTCGAACCCTAACCCGCATTGGATTTCAATTTTGTATCCACACTCTCCCTGTAATATACCCTCCTGATAGTTTGTACTATACATGTACAGGTATTGTAATATATTTTTTCAGAATTTATTGTACGGTACACATATGAATTAATATGCTTAATATTAAAAGTATTAACGGTTCATTTTAGTATTTTTAAAGATTTGTTATTATGTAATCCAGTACAGATTTCAGGAAAATAACATTCAGTTCAGTATATAATCAGTTAAATTGTTTAGAAACCTATAACACTCACTGAGCTCATTTAGCTTATTATATTTTTATATTTTATAAACCAACCTCCCAGGTACAAGTGCAGACGTTGCAGGGACTCCCAGGACCAATAAGACTAGTCATACATTGTTGTGATCGTTTTTGTGATTGATTTTCTATGTAATTAACTTTTTCCTAAATCCTTAGTCATGTATATAAATATGGTAGCATATTTATTTTGAACAATTATCGATGCATAGATTTGAAATTAAATTTGTTAACTAAATTATAAGAAAATATGTATTTTTTTTTTAAAGTTTAGTAGTTTATAATTAAATTACAACTAGTTTTATTGTAGTTGAAAACGATACTGCATTGTTGTGATTGATTTGAGACAGATCAAAGGTCCTGTGGTAGTTGAGAAAATAAAATTTTGAAGTGTACAGTTTCTTATTACAGGTCTCCCAAATTTGGTAAATTTTAGAAAAACAGGGGAGACTCTGCCGTATTTAAAAAAAAAAAAATTTCTATTCAGCTTCGCTAGGTTAAGTAACGGCTTAGCTTTACGGAAGCCTTTCAGCGGGGCGAGCCTCCACTGGGAAGCTACCGTGGGGTTGCCGACAGGTCACCCAGCGTAAGATAGTAAGTTAGAGGCTTGTCAATCCCACAAACCCGATCAGTAAAATTCACACCCAAACCCTACCCATATGGAGTTTCAAATTTTGCATCCAAATGCGCCCATGAACCTTATTAGTAAAGTCCACACCCGCCCACCGCGGATGGGCATCCGTGATTTACGGGTAGAATTGTCATCCCTACACCCATTCTTATGATGTTTTTGTATCATAAGATCGTTAAAAGATGAGAAAGAACTGAGGCAAAGAGAGGATCTAATGATGAGGGATCAAATTCATTTTTCGTCCTTCATCTACGTGATTCTATCTTGACACGTGTCACGTGAACTTCCACTGAAAACGTTTTTTTTTTCCTTTTAAGTTATTCCCTAAAAATGGTTAAAAGACAAAAATCAGCCCTAAGGCCATCTTCTCAAGAGAATTGGACATGCTTGAGATGGATGAACTGAGGAGAGATACATGCCAAATTGAAGGTTTTAACTCGAGGAGAGATACATGCCAAATTGAAGGTTTTAACTCAACATCGACCTAGGATCATATCTCCTTAGTTAGCCTCAAAATTGAACCATTCACCTCTTTTAACTGGACCTTTTGGGCAAAAATATAATATGTAATGTGCAATAATAATAAGTGGTGAAACTAGTGAATAGGAGAAGAGTTTTGCATACAAAGATGAATATGTTGGATGAATTTTCTTTGTCATTAAACCCTAAGAAAAAAAATATAAGATTCATGTGAAACCCACAACCATTCGCATATTCTGTTAAAAATACAGTTGTTATGAGAGAATTGATATCCTAAAAATTATAAGCACAATCTTGAGGTCTGTTTGACATTTTAAAACACTTAAAAGCTCTTTTTAAGCTCAAAAGTGGCTTTTAAGCATGTTTGGATTATTTAGGAATTTAAAACCTCTTTTATAAAAACCGAACCGCATAAGGCTTCTTTAGGAAAAACTTCCAATGAAATAAGGGAAGTCAAAATCCTTTTAGTGAAACTTTAATATTTCTGACTTTATCCTTTTAACAACTAATAACAAAACAAAATTTTCACCCATATCCCTTTCTAATTTTAATTTTTTTGATTTCATTTGTTTAGTTTATTTTAAATTTTATTTTTATTAAAATAATACTATTTTAATAAAAAAAATTAAATATAAATAAAACTATAAATATATTAATGAACTTCAATTAAAGTATCAATGGTCAACTAGAAGAAATTATAATTTTTTTGTTTAGGGCTTTTAAGTTTTTTTAGTATAAAATCTCTCTTAAAATACAAAATTCAATAGTAACTAAAAAGTTCAAACTTTTACTTCTTCTGTTATCAAAAGCTGAAAATAAAAATTATTCCAAACAAACCCTAAGCTTTTGGAACACCTTCCATCCATTATTCAATTTAAATTTTCACAACAAACTTCTCAATTAGCATCAGTATCACTAACAGCGGGTCAACGAATGTGCAGAAATTAGCATCAACAAACATTTTACCCATCAACTAGTCAACCCATGTTTTAGGCTCGTCTTAACATTCAAAATAACAGATTTGGGTTCATTCGATTATTGCAGAGTGGTGGATTTTATCCCACAGCTTGTAACTAAAAAATGTATGCCGAGTGAACATCAACATTATTTCTAACTACAAATGTAATCCAAGAAATTGCACGTTCCAGCAAATTTGGTCCATTTGCAATATATATCTATATTATATATGATAGTTCTGAAGACATGTTACAATTCAAGTTTTTATCCAAAAAGAATTCCCAAAACAAAACCAGAAAAAAAAAAAGGGGAACCAACCAGATATCTAAATTTGAAATTGGGTGACGATCACTAACTCAATATTTTCTACATTCATAACACTAAAAAGCTTTTTAAGGGGTGAAAACGGCCTCAAAGAATATGCTAAAACAACTATTACAAAAGGCAATTAAAATCATAATTGATGCTAAAAATTGTGTACTATGCGTGCCCATGGCAAAATTCAATGTGCTACAAAGCCACACCATCAGAATTTGAGACAACCGGCTCTACAATCACCTCTCCAGCCTCCAGCAACAACTCTGGTAGCTGAAAATTGAAATAAATAATAAATAAAACAAAATACCATCATGCAAATGTACACTCATTGACTTAAAAAATAAATTCATGACAAACGAATTATATAAAAAATTAAAAGCTGTTACATTTCAGATTCAACAGACACGGCAGATGGCCAATTGTACAAATGAAAACCAGCTAGGGTCGCACAACCTATTCTCCAAAGGAATAGTACACAAAAATATAGATTCAGGATATTATTATCTTGGCTTCTGATGGCTCCTATCAAACTTAGAAATCTCAAAGAGTGACCAAGCTTATTAAAATTCTTCAGAAATTTTTCCCCATACAACTAGGCAATAGCTGCATGCACTTCATCCAAACCTGTGCAAACATCTTTGTTCAAATCTATCAAGATGTAGTAAACATGTTTCTCACCTTCAGTAAGGGACTAATACAGCTGGAACCGACTATCTTCAGGCGTCCTGGTGACGTGGTGTAAGCACTGCCAACAGAACAAGAAAATGAAAGAATTAAGAAACAAAACAGAAATAAACCAACACAAATAGCAAATGACAACAAAAGAGAAAAATAATAAAATACTTAATTTCAGACTACATAACATAGATAAGACATCATGAAGAACTCTAAAGCATGTGATTAAAGTAGAAATTTAAAAATAAAAGTTCCAGAAAAACTGGAATAAAGCTCACAAAATGATCCTAAAGTACTGCCTCAAAGTCGATGTGTAAAAATGTTACCATTTATAAAAGATTGGAAATTCATCACAGACAATCAATTCTCCTTATATCCAAATATAATCAGGCTAACATGGTCTTGCCAGTTGAGTATACCACATCATTTTCCACATATGAACATCTAACATGAAACTACTTTTGTAATTGCATTACAATATACAAAAGTTAAGGGCAGGGTTAGCAACTATATGCTTAGACAGATGCTGTCAGTGCAATCACAACCAGTCAGCCAGAAAGTGGTCAATTGTTAGTATTAACAAAACCAGACTATTACTGATGATTCCTGGAGTCCTTCCTAAGAGATGGGGCAGTGATAGTAGTGTCAAATTACAGAGATAAAATAGTATTTGTAGCAAAAACTTGTGAAATGGGAGTTAGAAATGGCACTTTAGAATCATTAATCACCAGAGACAAAATTTGGATTTTCACACTGCCCCAACTGCTTTTAGGCTGACGGGGTTCCTTCATTATTCGTACCCCACTGTTCTTCAGCCTCGTTACCGTTAACGAGTACTGCACCATCTGTAGAATCAGCATCTACCACGACAGCCTCCTCTTGGCTCCCTTCTTCTCCATTATGTTCCTCTGCATTCTGTTCTCCATTTTGTTCAGTAACCTGTGATATAAGAGGTAAATGAAATACAAGTCTTCATGCCAGAATTACAACCCTGGTTCACTAAACTTAAGGTAAATCAGAAATCAATAACAGAATTTAAAACAGAAACAAAGAATTTTCCCAATTTAAAAAGCTAAACGTCACCAACCTTATGGCTTAACTACAACAAGCAACTAAACAAAATTTCAATTAATAGAACACAAAAATGTGAATGTTACCTCATGTTCAAAATCTCCATTGTCAAGAGTTTCCTCTTCTTCAATTTGCATGTTTCTGAAAGCATCCACAAGGGTCATGCGAGATTTATCAACATGGTTTACGTAGTCATCTGCAGGAGGATACACAGTCCTGAAAAGCAATTGAGAGAGCAATTAAATAAGCACATCAAAGTATGACTAACATAAACTAACAAATCATGAGCTTAGCATGCTAAATATAGAATTTGTAGACTTTGTTAGGCCAAGAACTGAAAATTGAATGTAACAAAAATCAGAAAAATAAACCAAGATAAGTTGACAAAATGCATATACACACAGAGAGAGGAACCCAAAAATGCATATACACACAGAGAGAGGAACCCAAATTAGTACCTTGTCTCAGCAAATTTAGATTCAACAGAAAGGGCAACTTGCCAATCATCAAACAAATTAGAATACTCTTCAGGATCGGCCAAAGATTCAGCAGCTTTTGGATTCACCTGTAGTTGGCATAATATCAGGTTAAAAGTTTCTGTAAAGCTCATATTTCAAAATTACTGTCAAAACCTATCATATATTCAAAAAGATTAAATGTTGATAGAATTCGAATGAAAAAGCACACACTAACAAGTACTATGAAAGTATTAACTCTTTCACTGCATTTAGAAAATATAGCAGGAATCAAAAAGAAAATAAAAAAGAATGACACATCACAATAGTTGTTCTTTTACTAGGATATTACATTACATGTGTTTGTGCACGCACGACTGATGCATCCACACACACATTACAGCTCATACAGTTAAAAAAGGAGGTTAAAAAAAAAAAAAGCAAAGAAAGCCCATCACAATGGTGGAGGTTTCCGCAAGCATGTTTACAGAATTTGTACAGTTAAATTTTCTAACTTGTTTAGAGTACAATCTTACAATTTCTAGCACAATCAACTGAACCAGTTATTTATTATGCTTCATGAGTAGAATTTTCATTCTGAACTTTACTAGAAATAATTCAAGGACAATTTAAGAAGTTACCTCTTAAAAACAAACTAAAGGAACAGATCATGCATTATTTGTCTATAAAAAGAAAAACTTGGAGGAAACAAGAATATCAACCACATTGTATGAGGCATGCCAAGCAATCACATGACATTGCTGACAGGTGAACAAAACAAGAATAACAGTCCATAAAAATAAAATTTATATGATGAACTCAAGGAAGTGAAATTTCTATACTTAGTAATGGGACCTAATTTTTTTTAACACCATAAAAGAAACCCAAAACAATGTAGGCTAGTTATTTCTAGCATGCAATAACTAGGAAGCTCCATCTTTTCATACTTATAATCAAGCAATGCAACAACTAGGAAGCTTCATGTTATCATACTTATAATCAAGCAAACCAAACAAGGCATGAAAAAAGTAGAAAACATGCAGAAGAAACAAGTAAATGACAAATAACCTTATGAAGGTCTTTTCTCCAAATAGCGACAATCTCTGAAACCTTGCTTGGCAGATATGATCGTGCCATCAAAGCAGCCTCAGGAATCCGATTGCTGCAAAAAGAATGCTTCAATACATCTACAACATATAATTGAATGAATTTTTGTCATCACTTTCGAGCATTCAAAATGAAATTACCTTTCCACTAACAGCTGGAGGCAGTCTTCCAATTTACCTAACATGAATAAACAAAGGAAAGCAACATTGTTCTTCCCTTGCTCTTTAGCAAGAGAAGCAAGTTTTGATATTCCTTCAGCATCTCCCAAAGAAGAGTAAAGCAACAATAAACCACTCAAGTCCATTGCATATTTCATGCAGTCCTCAGCCATTTCTAACTGCATTACCATAACTCACAATTAAGAGAAAAGTTCAAAGGAGATTGATACACAAAAACGGGGAAAATTTTGAAAAACAACTAAGTGTCTAAAACATGTGCAACTTAAAAATCCAAAAATAAAAGTCCTAACTAAAATTAAACAACACCTTTCCAGTGGACATAGCTAATTCTCCCAATTGCTTCCATTTAGACTCGCTGTGCACTTCTTTAGCAATTTCCTGCAGGAAAAGGGAAAAAGCTAAATGTATCCTTAAACTGTGACACAGTGCAAATAACAGTTTGAAAGGAAGTGAAACAAAGACAAAAAAAGAAAGAACGAGAAAGAAGACACTGAAGTTCAATTGATCAAGTAACAAAATCTATCAAGTTAAAAGCCTCCCACACAATGTCTGGACTTACCTGTGCGACCTCCAATCTTCCAAGCTGTATGGCTAGCTCAAATCTATAATCGGGGTCAGTAGCCACTTCCAGAGCTTCCTCTATCATACCTCGTGACTCCAGGAACCGAGCCACACTAATAAACAAAGCAAATTTTTCATTAAAACCTAAAAGGTGCGCAGTCAATAGATGTTCATCTGTATCATAAGTGACAAAGAGATGAAACATTGTAAAAATTCAAATACAATTTTCATAGCAAGAAAACATTATCTTAACAGTACAAGTAAAAATTATATAATCTACCTACCAATATACAGAATTTGTCACTTAAAAAATATCACACACGTATATTATATTATATATACTTACACCAGCCAGAAAAATTAATCAAGGCAGAAAGTGTAGCATTATTAATTACCAAGTTTTGAAAATAAACATAACATATAAGATTTCTGTATTTCAGCATGGAAAGAAACAGGCATTACTGGATTAAAAGCAAGAAGCATCCAAAACCTTTAAGCTAAACACAGTGGAGATGAAGAAAAGGAACAGGAATGCAACAAAAAAACATATAGCAACATTAATCTATATCTGTTTGCTATTATTTACAGAGGAGAAGATCATCAATACCTGTTATACTGTTCTTTAGGAATTGAAGGCAAAATCTCATTGGCCCTATCGAAATCTCCACGCATCACAAGAGTTTTGTACTCAATCAAGCTGAGAAGCAATGTGTATCCCATAACACTGCATGACAAAATATATATGATTAAAATTTTAAATAATGGAGGAAAAAAAATATACCATATCTTCTAAATGAAGATACCAAAAATAAAAATAAATAAAATAAAAAACACTTACTTGAACTCCTTGTCTATTAAGTACACCCGGCTTTGGTTGGCAAGATACCCCAACAAGTACATAGGGCGATCCAGATGAAACATTGTGGTCACCTAAAATAATAAAATTATTTATCAAGAATTCAAGATGGCACAATGATAATCCTAAGAATGGATGACACCTTATCATATAAATTATTATCAAACCAAGAAAGACAAATCCACCATACCTCACCACCAACACAGTAATTAAGTCTCCAGGAAGAGTTGTTGTAAATGAAACAATCCCCAACCCATATACCAGTCCTCACACGTTCATTGGTTTCATGAAGAAGCTCAAAGGCATCCTCAACACCTTGTTCATCCACTGGTCTTCCACTATCCAAATAAGATGATACTACATCGCGCTGCAAAGTAAATATCACAATAATGTTAACAAAGCATAATAAACCACTTTTACAAAATCATAAGATGAATCAACTGCCTACAAAAAAAATTTACAAATTCAAAACATTATTGTGTTAATATAAAACCTTACATTGTACTTCAGGATGTAGAATGATGTATCACTAGAAATTGCCACTAAGTCGCCGCTATCAGCCCAATAAAGATTCTGACATGTTTAAAAAGAATAAGTGATGATATACAGCAACCAGTGCGGCTACAAATAATAAAAAAATAGATCGGTCTACTGTAGGAACATGAATGCTTACTTTCACAGTAACATCAATTCGTCGGATTAACCTGCACTCAGCCCAATCATAAAAGCAAATAAAATCATTTGAGCACATTGCCAATAGAGTTCCTCCATAAATACGCTCTGCTGAAAAGGTTGGTCGGACACTCCTTTTTTCCTGAAATTTGTTATCCCTTAAACTTCATTATATAGTCCAAACAGAATATCAACTAGAATTGTTTATGTTATATCCTCTGAAAGCCAAACAAATAACCCTGAGAGTCCAGCCATGCCACCAAACCCTTTGGCTTTTTCTCAAATAAACAAAAAACGAGAACGAAAAATCCAGCTACCCAACAGAAAAGAAACAGAGATGCTTCCAGTCTCTCAACATTAAATTATTTATTAAAAATAACAAATACATTTTCATAGAAAAAACAAACCTGAAAGTTTTTACTGAAAATCTTAATCTTTGAAGAGCTTTCTCTAACAGCATATTCTCCATCAGATGACCAAACAAATTCCAATGCTGAACCAAACGACCTATTTCTCCATGCTAAGGCTGTATAAATAATGTACTCCCCATCTCCACAGACAACAACAAACCTTCCATTGGGATTGTGCTTTAAGCTCTGGATAGACAAAATGAATGTGAGAAATAATAAATAGAAAACACACATCATACAGGCACACAAGATTAAGAAATAGAACAGATTCAACACAGTATTCCTTTACATTAATATGATATTGTGCATGCATAAATTGTTTCACACAAAAGCAGTTACTTTTGATTGTGCCTGAAAGGACTTCTCAGAAGTTTTCTGTGTAAGTGTTACAATACTACTAAATGTATATGTAATTTAGCAAAAAGGAAGTGTAAAGAAAACATGCATCCAGCTAGAAAATAGGCAAACTAGAACAAGCAAAAATGAGAATTTTAGCTACAAAAAAAATAAAATTACAGATCCAGCATATCTCACAAAGTCCATCTCTTGTCAAGAAAACAGGGGTAGCCCTATAAAAATAACAATAGTAATAATAATAATCACAATAGCAGTAGTAGTAATAGTAATGGTAGAATAGGTAGGCTATATTACTGACTTATAGCCAACACTTACTGTCTTGTAGAAATACATTTATGCATGCACAATCAGAGAATTTATCCTAATTACATGAAACATACACAAGAAGCAGCAAGCAGAGTAGAAACAATGAGTTCAAGACATAAAACATCACAGAAATTAAAATAACAACTCACTTGTGGGTAAAGATCACAGGTTCCCAACTCCTTGACAGCCAAAGGCAATCTTTCTCCATCAGTAACCTAAGATGTAAGCAAAACCAATAACTTAAATTGGCACATCAAGTGAGATCACATCATGCAGAAAATGAAACAGTCGGTCTAAGACCAAACCTCATAGTCTGCTCCCACACTCTTGATGTTCACAGTTTGAATTTCATTATGCTTAGCCCATATGATCTTTCCACTATTATCCATACTAGCTACAGGTTCTTCTCGACCAATTTTGACCATGATAGTTCCTTCATCATAACCAATCACAATCCTGTGCAACAAAAATTAATAATAGTAAACACTTAACTTTAGCAAATCAGAAAAGTCATTAACTATATGTTAGGTATGCTTTCAACAGACATTAAGCAACTTCAGCAGAAAGAGTGCAAAATTCGAAACCTCTGCAAGTTCGTCAGACACAAGTTTTGAGCATGAACAGAAAAAAAATTCAATGCAGAAATAAAAGTTGAGAAGGATGATGACAGTATCACATTCATGATTTTGAACCACCAAAACATGTTTAAAAATGTCTAGGTACAATGTCTCTTAGGACCCAAACGTAAAAAAGATAAACATCTCTACAATTTATTCTTAAAACAAAAATCACGAAGACACTCACCTGCGTGAACTTCTCATGTATCCAATAGCCCATACCCTTTCAAGACCATAATTCAATGTGTTCTCAAGCCTGAAAGTCAAAAATATTGGTTTAAATGAATTTGGCAGAACTCAACCGACTCAATCAAATATTTGCGAAGGTTCAAAAACACTGAAGACTACAATGAAAAAGAAACCACAGGATCATAGAGAAAAGATAAAGAAACATAATAACTAAAAACAGAATGAGTTCAAGCTTACAGGTTCCCGCAATTTGTTAAATCCCTTTTTCCATAACACATTTTGTCTCAATCCTTAGTACACCAAAAATCCTAAATTTGAGAATTTCATACCAACTTTACTTCTTACTAAAGATATTATCGGATTTCGACATTTTAACTATGTATTACACTATTACTTGATATTGATGCGTCAAGTAAGCAGCAATTCGTGGCATATGTAAAACCAAAGCACAACAAAACAACTAATACATGAAAAAGGTTTTCTTGTTCTTGATATGTGAGCAAAAAGTTTACCATTTATTCATGCATGTAATATACTGGAACAAAATAAAGTCAAAACTATTTGAAATAAACCTCACATGAGGAAAAAAAGATTTATAGCATGCTTTAACACATTCTTTGTTCTTGTAGCTTATCTTATCTTCTACCAAAATCTCAAATTGATTACAGCACCATCAAGCTGACACTTTATTAAACATGACATGTGCTGTAGAGATAACCGTATGCTTAGGCTAAACTGATAAAAAAATCTACATAGAATACCAGAAATTTTAAAAAAAAAAAACCCTTAAAAAGGTTGGAAAATACAACAGAAACAAGCTTGACCAAACTTTTCCATACTTCACCTAAACTGTCATAGAATTTATCATGGAGCTTTCAATCCAAAAAAAAATACACAAATTTAAAGACAATCAAAAGCAAAATAATCAGTGGATTTAACAAAATTTCATGTTGCCAAAGCACCAGAAGAGTAAGAGAAACCATAGCTTGCATTGAATTTGAATATTTAAATCCCATTTGTGAATAAAAACACTAAGATGAAAGGGCCAAAAAGAATCCACAAATTATACACCTTTAAAGTAAAGACAGAATAGCTCAGAGGTTACCTATAAGTGGTTGAATGCCAAATGCGAACTGTCCCATCCTCAGAACCTGTGATTATTATAGGAAGCTCGGGATGAAAACATACTGCAGATACATTGTGTGTGTGGCCTTCAAGCGTCTGAACACAACTTTTGGTTTGATAGTCCCACACCTGCTTATAATAGATTCATTATATTATATATCAATATAAGTGAGCAATCAGAACACAACAGAAAGGGAAAGAGAGAGAGAGAGAGAGAGAGAGAGAGAGAGAGAGAGAGAGAGAGAATTCGAACCTTAGCAGTGTGGTCATCTGAACCAGTGATCAGATAAGGTTTATCACCACCAGTAAAGTAATCAACACAATTTACTCCTTTCTGATGAGCATCCAATGTAAAATTTGGGTCGGGGGAACCAAGGTTCCAAATCTGAAGAACAAATAAACCGTGCCTAATCAGCATTATTACAGCAAATGGTTCAATTAAATCTTACACATTATCAAAAGAAAATTCTCTATATACCTTTATGGTGCGATCAAGAGATGCACTAGCAAAAGTGTTGGTGTCTTTTGGATTAAAAGTAACTTGCATTACATAGTGGGAATGTCCCTCAAATATCTGAGTACACATCCAACCCTTTTCCCAGTCCCAAAGCTTTATGAGCATATCATCAGATGATGAAAGCACATATGGAAGGGTAGGATGAACAGCCACACACCTAATGTAATCTGTATGTGCCTCAAATACTTTAACTTTGTCCATTGTATTGTAATTGTATACACGAATAAACATGTCATCAGCTCCAGCAACTACCCATTGCTTGCGTGCTACAAACTTCGCTGACCTAACTGCATGTGCAACCTTTAAACATTAGAGCACAGTACAAGAACACGGCATATATGCAGTGACCTCATCAAGCAGAGGAAAATGCCAACTGAAAATGTAGAAATATATCAAACATACCAGGTAACTCAGTGACCTCAAAAGACTTAGCCATAGTCTGGAGAAGTAACAAGAAGAATTATATTATTAATAAATACTAGGAGAAAGCCACTAAAGTGATTGTTAGAAAAAACAAACCCCAAATGTTCATGGTAAGTCCAATACAAATTTACAGAGAAAAAAGAAAGGGAGAGACATAACAAGAAGAACTATATTATTAATAAATACTAGGGGAAAAGCCACTAAAGTGCTTGTTAGAAGAAACAAACCCCAAATATTCATGGTAAGTCCAATAAAAATTCAGACAAAAGAGAAAGGTAAAGTATTTTAGTCATAAACAACTTAAAACACATGAAATTATTATTATCTCAGAAGAAGCAATAGGGGTATCGTATAATCAAGTAGCAGGAAGCTGTCTGAACACTTCATTACAGCTGAATAGTATTTATAACAAAAAAGAAATGGCTGAAACAAATTCTTACACCCATGCAAAAAACTTAAGGTTCAAAACAGCAAATATTTCGTATAAATCAATGCTGCAAGAAAATTTTAGACATATCTCTGGCCAGATCACATTAACTCTAATTAGAAATTAAAATCAGCAGCATCCGTTAGTTGACATTGTAAAAACACGACCAACATAACAGGTTCTTTGCATGTATACATGCTTGGGGAATTTTTTGGGAATAGCAAAGCATAAGAAAACAGCATGCTTCTTTACATAACTTTATTACTACAAGGTTTTCTATAAAACCGTTAAGCCAAATTTTTATCAGAAAACAGTTTCATCATTTACAATTACTAAGCAAACACAAACTACCCAAGAAGACAGATAAAACAAGAAAACTGCAAAACCATGCCTACAAATTGAGTGACAGGTTTCCCCAAATTGTCAATATTCTCAACCAAATAGAACAATCATATTCAAAAGACCAAGAACCCATAAATGAGCACAGCGTTTTGCAACGTATATAACATTAATTAAGACTTGTTCATTTGAGGTCAGCATACAATTGTTTCTTGTTCATAACTCAGAACTTATATCATTTGTGCAACAACTGTGTTATTTTTTATGAAAAAAAAAAAAGGGAATAAACTTGATATTGTTAGAGAAAAAAGGAAATAAGTACAAGATTGTGAACAAGCAGTCTGCTAAGGCAGAAAGAAGAAAACCTATTGGGGATCAGCCTCCAAAAACTAGCTGATACAAAAAGAATATAAAATGGACCCTCCAAGACCACAGGCTCCTAGGCAGACCACAAAAGGAGAGAAAAGACAATAGAAATCCTTAACTACAACAACACAGCCTCCTATTGTTGAGGATGAATAATAGAGGACTACCTCGAAATTCTGAGATAACCAAAGAACAAAGAGATGCCCAAAATTTAATTTAGAAACAGCTATACTACTATACTGACCGCCATTGAAAATGATCGACATTTACACTTTTTACAATGCTAATAGCAGTCAATTGGCAAAGGCAATAACGTCACCATACCTGTGACTGGTAATTCCAGATGCACACAGTTCCTGAATACAAACTTGCTAGAATCCTGAAATAACAACCATAATCGACTACATTTCAGCAGCTTCTCATAAAATTACAACAAGCATTATATAAATTATACAAATTATAGCTCTAGCTACCAACTAACTAGAAATTATAAAACAAGATGCTAAATATCTAAAACAGATTATAATTACCATGGTTCAGTTGGATGCAGATCCACTGATTTTACCCTCTCTGATCTTTGAGCAAGTTTTCTCTGATCCAATTATCATTATTAACATAATTACTCACAAAATTAACTATCAATTAAAAAGAAAAAAAGAAAAGATTGAATACATAGAAATGAACAACCGTACCTTGATTTCAAGTCTGAGCGGCTGTTGACACATAACAAAACCAAATAGAAATCCATTAGTGCCAAACTAATAACCAGATCTCTAACTAATCCAAACCACTAAAGCTTCAATTGAATTGCTTAAAATAAACATTGAACAAGTGAAAACTATAACCAGCTGCCGTGTTTTTTAAAATTTCTCTCATTCTTGCTCCCTTCTCTTGGAAACCAAACACGGACACAAATCAAACAGATCCAATCAAACACCAGATCTCAAGTCAATTCAAATTCCTAAACACCGCGTTTGGTTGCCAAACTAACACTAAAATTAACCGAAGTGTTCAATTATTCTACAAGTTGCAACAATTGGCATAATTTTTAACGCGAAATGAAATCATAGTAAATACTGATCAGATCTAATGTTTACATATAACAATCAAATAGATCGAGAGACTCACCATTTTGAATCGAGATCAAATTCGTTTCGATGAATTTTTAAATACAGATCCAGCGAGAGAGAGAGAGACAGAGAGAGAGAGAGGGTGTGCTTGGTGGTGTAATAGAGAGAGACAGAGGGGGAGAGAGAGAAAGAGAGCGCTTGGTCTCTGTAAATATGAAGAGCGAGTGAGGGAGAAATGCTTTGTAGTTAAGGGAGGAGAATTACGAGAGTGCCACTGCTTGAGTGGCAATCTGGTGCGTGACGTCCTATGGTAAATACCAGACGACCCTGCTGGTGGATCTGAAACTGCAAGGGATTGATTTGTAGCGCGAGTCTCTTATACGCTCTCACTCACTTGTCATGTGTGAACAACATGTTTTCAGGAGTTGGAGTGCCAGTGACGCGCCTGCCACGCTGGCAAATTGGGCCCACGCTGTTTTAGTATTTCGGGCAAATTGCGCTAATACATCTAACTTTTTTCACTTTATATTATCATACCATACCATAAAATAGTTTCTTCTTCCCACTAAACGCCAGTTTGTGATTGGGTTTTTTTTTTTTTTTATTAAGGCTACTTGCCTTAGTGGTTGGAGACTCAAACCCCTACATACAACTAAGGTTCAATACCTAATATATATAAATATTTTGTCTCACCATTATCTATAAAAATACAATCGTGTGGGTACACCCCTCCTGTTGTTGGAAGTAGTAGTTCGGGCCATTAATCCCGGTAGTTCTCGTCTCCCATTATTGAGAGTAGTTGTCCGAACCGTGCTTATATAATTTTATCTCAATTAGTCCCAGTAGTCCTCTAACTCAAAATGTGTTAGATTTCAAAAAAAAAAAAAAATTATGGTAGTTTTTCTAAAATCATTTGTATAGCTTCTTCTGTATTTAAAAATAAATAAATAAATAAATAACTTCTTCGTAATGCTCATCTCATATTTTTATATCATTTTATATTATAAAAATAGCTTCTTCTTTTAAATTCATATTTTTATGTTTATATATTATAAAAATAGTTTCTTTTAAAAATATATACGATAACTAAATTAATAATAATTGTTATATTTTTTGTCCATTGAAATCTCTCCAATTATCGTTACTTTTTTTTCAATATATTTTTTTTTCTTTTTGAGATGAAACTTTCATCTTTTAAAAAGTTGTTAATTTCAACTATTATTTTTCTAAGAATTTTAGCAAGGGTAAATTATAATAAAATACCTAACCATATTGCAATGAAATCATATTTTTACTTAAACTGCAACTAATTATTTCGAATAATTATTAATTTCGTTCTTAATATATTTAAAAATATTATTTTTTTAACTTATTTTTACTATTTTAACTTATAAGTTCTTACTTTTTCAAAATATATAATTTAATTTTTATGACCAAAATTTTGAGAGTCAAACCTGATATAAACTATACACTGACATAAACTATACACCAACCATTTTACACTTTTTTTATTAAATTAGAATGACGTTCTTACCCTTTAACTTTTTAACAACTTTACCTATGCAGAGAGTCTAATAAGAAACTGATATATTTTATAAAAATTTAGTTTTTTTTATAAAAACACTTAAAATTAAATAAATATGATAAAATTTATTATAAATAAATAAATATAAAAATTAAAAAATCTTCAAAGTAATATTATTTATTAAAAATAAAATAAAATTTAAAATTAAATACTTATAAAACTTAAAATGTAGTATTTTAATACATACATATATATATAATAATTTATATATAATGTAGTTTTATTATTATATTTTTATTTTTATAATATAATAATAATAATAAAGTGTATATATATATTATAATAATGTTATTATTATATTTTATTTTTATAATGTATATATACTATATAATATACTCTAAAATATGTATATATAATATTTTAATATTTTAGTTTTATTGACTAAATTTTGAATTTTATAAGTATTCAATTTTAAATTTTATTTTATTTTTAATAAATAATATTACTTTTAACTTTTTTAAATTTGAATGAATTTTATCATTTTTTTATTTAATTCTTTTTAAATTTTTTTAAAAAAAAATTAAATTTTTATAAAACATATTAATTTCTTATTGGATTATCCAAAATTAGGTAAAATTGTTAAAATGTAAAAAGTTGGAGGATAAGATCATTTTTCTAATTTAATAATTTAATAAAAAAGGATAAAATGATCAATTTATACTTGGTGTCAGGTTTGATCTTCAAAAGTTTAGTCATAGAGGCTAAAATAATATATTTTAAAAAAGTTAGGGATCATATAAGTTAAAAAAGTAAAAATAGGTTAAAAAATAATATTTACTAATAAGGTAGGGACTGAACTAATAATTATTTAAAGTACTAAATTATAGTTTAAGTAAAAATTTAATTTTATTATAATATAATCAAATATTATGATATTTCATTGTAATTTACTCTTTTAACAATTACTTTGATAGGCCTCCTTCCCACTTTCATACCTCCCCTTTTCGTTCTTCCTCCCTTAATCTATTTATCTTCCCTATTTTTCAGTTTTTATTTTTCTATTATATAATATGTATTAAAAATTTAAGTTTTTTCCATTTTCATTCTTTTCTCACCCGTTAAGTCATCTTTATCAAGTACGACGCTGACCAGGGTGAACAGAACAATTGCCTAGGGTCCAACAATTTTAGGGACACATATTATTAATTTTGAAAGCAATATTAGCCTTATATTTAATTTTGAGAGGCCAATATTTTTTTTTTGTTCAGGACCACAAAAAGTTATGAGCCGACCGTGATCCTTATCATATATACCATAATTTTTCATTGTATTAAGTGATTTATTATACAATATTTTTGTTTATTGCATATGGATTGAGATTTGATAAGTTTTAGGATGAGTTTTTTAATGAAACTAATTCATTGCTTATTGGTAATTTATTACATTGCTCCTTCAAATTCATTATTGACTTTTTCGTATTTTTTGTTGTAAGATTTGACGGTTATTATTGCTTATGGTTTGAGATTTGACAAGCTTAGAGAGTGTTTTTATATGTTCTTGTTTTTTCAATTGGTAAATTATATAGATATTTTTTTTTATATTGTTATTCATTTATTGTAATTTCATGGAATGCAGCAGAGAATCCTATATTTGATATTTTTCCAAATTGTGAATTTACTTTCACTCTAAAACCATCTCTAATGCAGCTTTAAAAGTTTAAAATGAAGTAAATTTTTACTCCAATGAAACTTCAAACGAAAACTCTAAAACTTCAAAATATAAAGTTCTGAATAGTGCAACTTCATATTTGATGCAATACTATTCATAAAACTCAAATTTATTTAATAAATTTTGTTTATACCATTATTCAATCAAATTTATTCTAATTGTATCCCTTTTTATTATTTAATTTATATTTATTTTAAAATAATTATTATTTATTTTAACATTTATAATAAACTAAAATTAACTATTTATTGAAAAAAACTAATTTAGACAAAGATAAATTAAAACAAAATACAATATTAATAAAAACATAAAAAAAAAAAAAACTTCATACTAACTTCATAATAATAAAATAAAATACCACTAAATCACTAAAATAAAGGTAAAATAGAATATAAATTACAACAAATAATTTAGTGGTCCGGGAGATCATTTTTGGATCCTCTAAGCTCATTGAAATATTAGCCAAAAGAAGTAGAGGTATTTTGAGATGCTAGGCCTTGTTGTTGAGCTCTTTTTTCCATAATTCTTAATTGTTCCCCGCGAATAAACTCACATAGATTTGGATCACATTGCACTCCGAAATGCTTTAATTGATCATTTGTGGGATGAATCTACTACTTTTAGAAAATTAAATAACAATCAATATGTAATATTATTTTTGTGTTTTTTATTCCTTATATGAATGTAATGTAAAACTTAATAATAAATGTAGTATTTTAGTTAATTAAATTTAATATTTTAATTTACTATTTATAGTTATTATTGTAAATACTATTTTAAGTTACTTAAATGTAATATATTACTGTCATATAATATTAATTAAGGGGTAAAATGTTAATTATTGATAAATAAAAAAAAGGGAATATAAGAGGGAATATTCTTTTAGAGTAAGATTTAGAGTTGTACATTGGAGTTGAAAAAACTTTTGGCGTGAAAGTTGTACTAAAATAGAGTAAAACTTACGCAATTTTGAAGGAGTACATTGGAGATGTCAAAATTCATTATTGACATTGTGATTTTTAGATGTAAAATTTGTCAGGAGGTGTAACGCCCCTAATTTTTCGTAATTATAAAAAATATTATTAATAATTATTATTAAGTATGCGACAGTTAAGTATGCGATTTAAATTGGTAGAATGTAAAATCTCACTTTTTAAAATTTGTTTTTAATTTATTACTAAGGGCGTATTTGAAATGTTTTTAAAATTTTTGACAAATTTGTGAGGACTTAAAGATATATTCTAAAGTTATCAATTAAAATTATAAATTACTAAAAGTGAGGGACAAAACAAAAATTTTACATTTTTATATGATAGTCTTCGTCTTCTTCCCCGCATTCAGACTCCATTTTTTTTTTCATTTTCTCCATTTTTCCATCCAACTTTGACTTCAATTTTTGGCCAACTCAAACCTCCGTTTCGGTCGATCTTGGCATCAATAGAAAGCTCTTACGACATAGAATCTATTGATACCAATTTTGAAGATCTTCGTGGCCGTTTGAGTCTCCGATTTGGTAGAAGAAGTTAGTGATTTTTCAATTTCGAAAATCCTTCGATTCCGGCGATTCTAGCAGTTTCCAACTCCGGCCACCGTTATAAACTTTGACGAGGGAGACGAGACAAACAAAACCCGACCAGTTTTGGAGGTCGCCGAAAAATCGCAGCCGGCCGCCACGTACGGCGGAGGTAAGTTTCCGACCTCCTGAACTCAGAATTTGGTTTCGAACACATTTACGGACTCGTTTTAAAGTGTAGGATATTATTTTGAGGCTAATTTTATGATATGGTAGCCGTATAAAAATTAAATAATTATATTCTCGTGTAGATTTTATCGATCGGGAGAAGGAAGAGGAAAGAGAAGGTTTTAGGAAAAATTCAGGTTCGGTGTACACTAGTTTTAATTTTTCCAGAATATTTCCGAATAGTCGAATTTTATTAATTTTGAATTATTTGAATTATATTGATTAAAATTTATAGTTTGAAATTGATTTTGGATTAATTTGAATTACGTATTTTCGAAATATAGTTTATATCTGAAACATTGATCGTGAATAATATTACGAATTAGTTTTAATATGTTATGATTTTATTATTGAGATGTGAAATATCATTAAAAGTGATTTGGAATATATTGTTTTGTGAAATGTATAAAAAAAATATGATTTTGGGGCATTTTGATTTAATATGGATTTACAAAATATATTCGAATACGATTTTGAATTGATTTGATGTAATTAGTGGTTTCAGAAATATATTTGAATATGATTTTGTATATATGAATATTGATGAAATTTGGATTTTGTAAATATGTATATCGATTTGGATTAATTGAAAGTTGATATTGAATTTGAGAAATCATATTATGAAATGGCTCTGATATATATGAACATAGATATGGATATAGGAGATTGACATGTCAATTGGGTTCACTTAGCAGTACTGCGTTGATATTTATGAGATTTTGATGATTATGATACCACTCTTTGGATTATGTGTAGCCACCGTTGTGGACAGTCCTAGAGTGAAGACATTTCCGTCAGGCAGTCCCCGTAGGGTCCGATGTCGGAAATGACACCTGTATAGGGATACCATTTCATACTAAAATGGGAAACCTGACTGCATAAACCCGTAATCTAGTCCTGAAATTATGTTTTGTATGTTAGGAGCTCGATATGAAAATAGAAATGTGATTTGAATTGAAACGTAAAATAATTTGAAAAGTGATTTTGAGATTATTAGTGAAATTATGAAATTGATATGTTATTTAAAAGTATTTGACTTGATTTGAGCCCCATAGTTGAATATTTATTTGTTATTATATTTCTGATAAATTGATAGAAATTGTTATAGTATTTGTAAATTCAATTATGTGTACACCTACTAAGCAATATGCTTAGCGTGTTGAGTTTTCTCACACGTAGGTATAAGAGGTTCTAAAGGAGACAAAGACAGAGAAGAATAGAGACTGCAGGAGCAGAGTCCGGAGTCACATCAATTCTATATATTTGGTAGTCCTTTTATTTTACTAGAGCATGCATATACATAAAATGTTTGTATATATTTAAAGAATTTTCGTTGTGTAAATATTTTATTATATGTTTATGTTATTTGAATAATTATAAATTATATTGTGGTAAATTGATTTGAAAAGTCGCATTACATTTGGAAGGGTGCGCAAAAGTGATTTCAGAATTTAGAAGTGTGGATTTTTATGAATTTTAAATTGTAAACAAGTTTTGGAAAGTCAGAAAAACAGAGGAAACTCTGACGAAATTTTTAGAAATTTTTTCGGACCATTTTCAAAAGGTTTAATAAAATTTTAAAGTTGTGATTTTATAAAAGTAAAGCAAAGATTTCAGTATATGGTAGCGTTCCCTAATTCGGTCTGAGCGGATTGGATCAAGAGGTGTTACAGAAGGATTCAAGTTCGGTTTCAAGGTAATAAGAAGATAATCTTTTATTTTCTTTTGCCTATGTACTTGGTGAATGAAGACATTCTAATAATTTTTCATTCAAAGTACGAAGATTAACGGAGTTGGAACATTCATTCTTACTAACAACCAAGGAATACCAATTGAGGTTATCATTATTTAGTAAAATTTATTTCTACTTGGAATTATTGATAGTAATTAAAGTAAAAATCACATATTTATTATGTCTAAACATATTCGTTTCTGAACATTCGGTATGAAATTTTACCACATAACGTATTTTAAATATTTTTTGAATAAATAACACTCAACTTACCTGAGATTTGATGAATTATATTCGAAATCAAAGTTTGCAAAAACTTACACTGACCTCCCATAATATTAAGTTTGACCAAAAATTACTAAAGTTGATCGTCTAAAATTAATGAAAAGATAAAAAAATATCCTCAATTTATGAAATTAAAAAGTAAAAAACTAACTTTAAATCTCCACCATCCATCTGCCATCTTTTCATATGGACGGTGTAGATTAATTTATAAAAAAATACATTTTAAAATAAAATAAAATATAAAAAAATATTGAATCTTTCAAAAAAAAAAAAAAAGATTTGGATCACCACCCTATCAAACTTAGCTACCAAGATCCATCCATGGCAGATCCATCCAGTGGATGGATCTGCTGCGGCAGGGGAGACGAGCCTCCCCCGCTGCTGGTGGAGGTGGCTCGCCCCCTTCATCACAAAAGCCTCAACCACGATAGAACTCGCCTCCCTTGTATGAGAGGCTTGATTCGACGGCGAAAGAGGCTCTCTCCCGCTGTCGAGACCCATCTGTCATAAATGGATCTCGAAGATCCATCCATGGCAGATGAGAAAGATGGGGTGCATATCTTTCATATCTCTTTTTTTTATTTCTTTAATTTATTATTTTTTGGTATCAAATTGGATTTTTTTAATAATAAAAAAAAAATCTCTACCATCCATCTTTTTAGATGGAGAGTTAAGATTCAATATTTTTTTATATTTATTTTATTTTAAACTGTATTTTATTTTATGAATTAATCTCCACCATCCATCTGAAAAGATGACAGACGGATGGTGGAGATCGAAAGATAGTTTTTTAATTTTTAATTTTATAAATTTATTTAATTATTTATTTTTAATTGAGGGTATTTTTATCCTTTTATTAATTTACAGTCAAATATAATATTTAACGATCAAACTTAACGTCAGGGGAGATCACTGTGAGTTTTTACAACTTTGATTTCGAATATAATTCATTAAATCTGATAGGTTGAGTGCTTTTTATTCTATTTTTTATAACAAACCCCGTGCGGGCACACTAGTATGCATAATAGTTGTGCTTTGACCTCCGTCAAACATAAGGGTTGACATTTAGAGGTCAAACTTGTCCATATTATCACAGATAAAATAAATAACTTTTTAAAATAAAAAATAAATATTTATTATCAAATAAAAATAATTATCAATTAATTTGTTAACAAATACAAAAATATTTTAAATAAAATTATAAAAATAAAGAAACAATCTTCTCTTATCACGGATAAAATAATCAAAGAACTTCAAAAGAAAGAGATTGAGATCTCCTCTTTGGTTGAGATCTCCTCCACTTTATGGTGATACTCCACCCACAGTCAAGTTCATTTGTTTCATTTTTTTATTTGGAATAATATTATTTTCCCCTTCTTGTAACACCCCCTGACCCGACCAGTCTGGATCGACCCAGGAAGCATTACAGGGTTTTCAAATACTTTCTTAATTATGTTATAAACTGAAAATCATACAAAATCATATAAGTTTGTAATTTAAAAATATATTTCTAGTGAGTCCATCTAAAATACAGTTTTAAAAATTTCGGTAGAGTTTCCTCTGTTTTTCTGATTTTCCAAAACCTGTTTTAAAATAAAACTCAATTCAAATAAATTTCACAACAACACTTCAAATCTCATTTCATTCAAATGCGCACTCTGCCGTTTAGTGCGACTTCCAAACAGTTTTAAAATAAAATAATTCAGAATTCAATAGTTACAAACCTTTTAAAATAAAAACAAACAGAAATCATAAATTATTTACAAAACATATATATATTTTATCAAATGTACAGACTTCTGTATATGCATGCTTATTGAATATAACATACAAAATTTTATATCTACCCAATCAATGTGGTGACTCTAAATTTTTCTAGCTGCAGGTACATCCTCTCTACTCTTTATCTGCCTCGGTATCCCTGTGACCTAAGCGCGATAAAAACTGACGCGCTAAGCATATAGCTTAGTGGGTGTACACTAAACTCATTTATAAAAATCATAAATAACTATGCATAATATAATATCACAATGTTATCAGATCTAAACATGATTTACAGAAATAAGACTGATGAAATTGATTCAATAGAAACAACTCAACTCAATACAATTAACAATTAATAAGCAATACCAAACCAAATCATGAACTCTTTTGTAAACATTTCTTGTTAAAACAATTTCAATTCTGTTACCATCAGTTTAACTTCAATACTGAAATAAACGTATAAACTCAATTTCTAAATTCACTTATAAACATATCATTTAATTAACTTCAATTCTGGCCCTCTGGAATACTCAACATAAACCAGGACTGGAATATGGGTCGTTCGACCACAGTGGCTGTCTGTCGAACATAACTCCCACCCTAGGACGAATCCTACGAGTGGTATGTATCTCCCTACCCTAGGACCGAGGGTTCGGACCCTAGAGAGGTACATATCTCCCTATCCTAGGAACGAATCCTTAGGAATGTACGTGTCTCCCTACCCCAGGACGAATCCGTGAGGAGGTACGTGTCTCCCTACCCCTGGACGAATCCATGAGGAGGTACATAAGCAATCATCAATATCAATACCAATGTCGGTGCAATACTGCTCACTGAACCCAGCTGGTATACCAACCTCCGATATCCATTTCTATGTCTACGTATCCTGGGGCCGTTTCAATACAATATTTTCATATAACAACTGAAATTCACAAATCGAATTTAAACGTAACTAAAATAAAAATTTCGATCAATATTCGGAAAACATATATACACAATATCATAAAAAAAATTCAACGATTCGGTCATTCGAACTTCTGAAACAATTGATTCAATCCTAATCAATAATCAAAATACGATAAATACAATTAAATCGAAATTAGTCAATAGAAAAATAATATAAACATATATTTACTAGATTATCCAAAACTCAAATGTAAATCAAAACACATAAAAACGTTAAAAACAAGTATACATCAACTTGGATACCGTTCCTACACTTTTTCCTTTTTTTCTTTTTCCTTTTTCTTTCCTCTTCTCTTCCTTTCTCTTTCCTTCTTTTCCTTTTTCTTCTCTTCTTCCTTCTCTTCTCTTCTTCTTCTTCTTCTTCTCTTCTTCTTCTTCTTCTTCTCTTCTTCTTTTTCTCTCTTTTTCTTTCTTTCTTTTCTCTCTTTTTCTCTCTTCTCCTGTTTTTTTCTTCTTTCTGTTTTTGGCTTCAGCGAGAATCTTTTTTTTTTTTTATATATATACAAATTCGGTCATCGCGACCTGTGGTTGCGCCACCTGGTCGCGGTACTCACTGGAAGACTTCCACCGCTTTCATCGCGATCACCCATCGCTGTACCATGGTCGCGCTGGTGGTCGCGTTGCTCACTGTCTGAATTTGATATTTTTCACCGCGAGCTAGTCAGCGCGATCTGTGGTCGCGGTGCTCACTGCCAGAAATTTCATTTTTCATCGCGAGTAACTCATCGCGATCTCTGGTCGCGGTGAGAGGTCGCGGTACTCACTGTCCACTTTTTCCTTCACTTTATGCAATCTTTCTGGACCGCTCCATCTGGTCCATCTGGAAACCATAAAAATAAACATACTTTTAATTACGTTTTACACCCCTCAAATCATAAATTTTTATATCCACATATTCATAATTAATTATTCGAAATTAGGGATATTACACTTATGATGCATTTGGTATACGATATTGGATTGGATTATTTTTATAGAATTAGATTGAATTGAATTATTTTTATGGGATTGGATTAGATCGGACTGAGCTAATTAGCACTCTGAAGTGTTTGGTGCAGAGTAGGATTGGCGTAAAAGTAATTATGCCCCATATTTGGCGTTGTATGGGATTAGATTATAAATAATTGTGTTTTATATTTGATAGGGTGAGATTGATTAGAATAATATTAGCTTAAATTAATTTTTAAATAAAATTAAATCATTTAAATTCAATTCTAAAAACAATAATTTTTTAAAATTTTTTAAAATAAAATAAAATAAATTTTGTTAAAATTAAATCAAATTATTTTAAATTATTAAATATAATATGAAATTATTTAACTTTGAAATAAAATAAAATATTTTAAAAGAATTAATATTATAAAAAATAATGTTATTTTTGGTTGATATTAAAAAATTTAATTTTAAAATGTTTTAATAAAATATATTTAATTAACTTTTAAAGTATATTAAATCAATTTAATTTTATATATAGTTTAATAAAATAGGAGAAATTTAAAAAAAAAAAAAAGAAAAGAAACAAAGAGTGGAACTATAGAGAGAGAAGAACGGATGAAAAAGTTGGAAAAACAATTTGTTGTGTGATAGACAGGGAGAGAGAGAGAGAGAGAAGGGATAAATTAGTCCCCTTAATTTGGAGGTGTTTATGTTATACCACTCTAGAGGGATTACAAATTAATAGGACTAAATATAATGCTTGTTGATTGGTATTGCTAAATAAGGGATCAGACTGTTTTTTGTCAAATCCCAAGCAACAAACATGCCCTTAAGGTTTCACTAAATGTCATTTTATCTAGGGGTGGGCATGAAACCACCAAACCGAATCGAACTGGTGAACCAAACTGATCCAATCGGTTTTGAACCCGTTCGGAATACTTTATTAGTTCAGTTGCTTTTTTCTCAAAACCACCAAATTGGTTCGGTTCTTGGTTTAGAGCCCCAAACTGACGAGCTGAACAGGAAATCGACCTATATAAAAAAAAAACTCTAGTCTCAATTTTCTTCTTCAGCCCCAAACGGCCAAACCTATTTTTTCTTCTTCACCTTAGACCACCCACTCACCCACGACCACCATCACTTCTTCTTTAGACCACCTTTGCCTATACCGCCATCCACATTTAACTCATCTTCCACTCTACCTCCAAGACCCCTCGTAGAGTCCGCAGCGCCCCGTCGCTCAAAGTCTCCGACCTTCGCGCTTTCCTAGAATCTGACTGCTCGGAGCTATTCGACCAGGACCAACAAGACTGCCTTGTGATCATGCGCAGTCAGGTGGAAGTGAAATCAGCCATAGACAACAAGAACTGGAACAACTTAAATAAGAGTAACGGTGTGTTGGTGTCTCCAAAGAGTGGAGACAAAGCTGCTATTCAAAGAATGCAGACTGTATGTACCAAAATTGCATTTTTATTTTATTTTAACAGTTAAAAATTTATGTTATTCGTGTACATGTATTAGTTGAAGTTGTACATATTATATATATCTATATATATGATTATAAGTATTTTAGTAAAAATTTTGGTGTATTTGATTTTATTCTCGAGAGTTTGAGAATTTTGTTGATTTGCATGTAGGAAAGGCGATTACTACTGTCTACTATTATCTTGCTGAATTCAAGACTAGTAATGAAAAGAAACAGGCTGGTGATAATTCAATGAAAGCATATGAGGTATACTAATGTTTGATTTATTTTGTAATTTGACATAATTGTGTGTTATTGGATTATTTGATTGATTTTGTATTATTGGATTTTGGATTACTGGATTGATTTTGTATTATTTAGAATGAAAATTGATTATTTTGTTATGGGTTAGTTTGTTTGCTCATGCATAATATGAATTGCTGTAATGAATTTAATGATATTGATTCCTTATTTTCTTATGGTGAAAATGAGAATCACATTGATAGTGTGTGTCTAGAAAAAACGGTTAAAAGAAAAAAATATATAAGTTGTGTTAAACTTCAGGATGGAAAAGGTAGAAAAAATCTGAGGCATGAAACCATTTTACATCGTATGAAGAACATGGAACTGGAAGAATGAGATCACGTTGCAATTGTTGTCCAAAATCTTATGCTTGTGACACGGGAACAAATAGTAGTAGTAGAATGAATATGCTTAGGCACCTACAAAAACAATGCAAAAACTACAAAGCTAAATTAGCTGCTGAGGATCCAAAGCAAATGTGTCTAGTGAAATTAAAACAAACTCAAATGTCATCATTTACAACAAAGCAGGTGAGTAGGAGTGGAAGTAGTATAGGTTTGGGTTGCTTTAATAAGGAGGAAACTAGGAAGGCATTGGCGAAAATGTTGATTGTTGATGAGTTGCCATTTAGATTTGTTGAGAAGCCAAGTTTTCAAGAGTTTTGTCGTGTGAGTATGCCATTATTTGATATCACATCTAGAAGAACAATTGTTAGGGATATTATGCAATTGTATCTTGATGAGTAGGCATCTCTAATAAAACTTTTTAGAAAGAGTAAAGTGGAGGTTTGTCTTACTATTGACACTTGGACATCAATCCAAAATATCAATTATATGGTTGTGACAACTCATTACATAGATGATTATTGGCAATTACAAAAGACAATATTGAGTTTTAGTCAAATAGCTGATCATAAATGAGACACCATTAGGAAGTGTATTAAGAAAGTTTTGATTGATTGGGGTATTGATAGGGTTTTTACAATTACTATGGATAATGCATCTTCCAACAATACGACTATTCTTTATGTTAAAAGAAATTTGAATAGTTGGAAGGTGGATAGTGCAATTTTGTATATAAAATATTTACATTTGCAGTGTTGAGCACACATTGTGAATCTAATAGTGAATGATGGGTTGAAAGGGATGAATGATTCAGTGGTTGTCATATACAATGCCCTGAAGTTTGTTAAATCATCTCCTAGTAGATTTGATAAGTTCAAAAAATGTGTTGAGCATGAGAAAATACAAAATAAAGGGCTTGTTATGTTAGATGTGGCCGCTAGGTGGAATTCCACTTACTTAATGTTGGTGAGTATGCTTAAATTTATAAAAGCATTCAAACTGATGGAAGAGGAAGATGGACATTACCAGAATCACTTCAAGGAGATTGAAAACGGGCAAAAGCGGATTGGGCCACCTTATTTTGAACATTAGGAAAATGCTAAGGTATTAATCTAATTCTTGAAAACTTTTTATGATATACTGTATTGTTAAGTGCTTCACTGAGTGTGACTTCAAACTTATATTTTCACAAATGGAGCACAATTAACAACCAATTAACATCAATGAATGGTGATGAGAATTTGTTTGTACGTAATATGACTTCCAGCATGAAGACCAAAATTGAAAAATATTGGGGAAGTTTGGAAACTACAAACAAGTTATTGATAATAACAGTTGTGCTCGATCCTAGGCATAAATTGCAATATATGTATTATTTTTTAAGGTTTTATATGGTGTTGTTAGTGCTGAATTAATGACTGCAAGTATGAAAGATATTTTGGTTGAGTTGTATGATTGCTATAAAGTATTGCACGATAATACTGCTGGTGTCGATAACATTCCCCCATTTAGTGATATTAGCTATGTAGAATGTATAAGTTAAAATTGATTATATTTTGAAGTAAAAAAATGAAAGTCTATTATAATTTGTATGGCCCAATAGGTCCACAAACCAACTAAACCGAACCTAACTAAACTGGTCCAATTCAGTTTGGTTTGGTTCAGTTCACTTTATTTTCGGTTCTCGATTTGATTCATTTTTTTAAAAATCGATCAATTGTCGGTTTTTATCGGTTTTACCCAAAACCAAACCACACCCACCCATAGTTTTACCCTCTGATTTCAAAATATTCCTCATTTCTCCCTATGTCGTTATACATCTATTAAAATTGTGTATTCCTTGTTAGCCATCAAAACCAAGATGATAATTGAACAATTAATCAGATAAAATTATTGTGAGTTAAAACCACTCACTTTTTTTTTTCAATCAAGTGGATGGGATGAAATAAAAATATTAATTTCATATTTAAAATTAAAATAATGAAAATACTATTATTAAAAATAATAAACTAATATTAAAAAAATAAAACCTTTTTTCTCTTTCTCTTCTTCCATTTTCTCCTTCCATCCGTCTCTTATTCCACTCTCTCCTCGTTTCTCTCTTTCTCACTATCTCCTTTCTCTAATATCTCTCTATATGTGTATTGTTGTGCAGGGGTGGGATGGTTGTGGCTAGGTGTTTGTTGAATTTTTGTTTGAATTTGAGTTGTGTGAACGGTTAATGAAAAAAAATTGGATAAAGGAGATTAGGCGTCAGAATATTCTCGCCGGATCTTATCACAATTAGGGTTTGGTATTAAAGTTATTGGTTAGGATTTAACATTAGGGTGGTGAGTTAGGGTTTGGTGTTAACTGATGATAGGTTGAATATACGTTTGCATATGGATGGTCATGATAATAAAAGGAGATAGACTAGTGATTAAATGTGTTGAAGACGGATGACGATGATGTTAATAAAGATGAGACTTTTTGGATATGGTTGGCCACCTCTTTTTTTTAAGCTGGATGATGATGATGATGATAATATAAGGCATTTTTTTTTATTAAATTTAATCGTTTATTATTATTTTTAAAGTATATGAAGGGTGTGATAGTCATTTTTCGCTTTCATTCATGGGCATAATGGACTTTCCAATTTTTCAATTAAATACCCAAAGCCTTGTGCAAGCTTTCTCCAAAATGCAAAGGTGAATTTCGAATCCTTATCCAAAACAATGGACATAGGCACCTAATGAAGTCTAATTAACCTATCAACATATAACTTCAGATACCTCTATTAAAGGACCAATTATACATTGCCATGAAGTGCGTAAAATTTGTCAATATATCGAAAATCACCCAAATAACATTATGGCCTTTTTAATTTCGTTGCAATCCTACAATAAAGTTCACAAATGTATTCAACAATTTCCACTTAGGCACAAGCAAAAATTTTAGCAAATGAGAAGATCTTTAGTGCTCTGTAAGGGTTTGTAGGATCAAATTCGATCCAACCCATTAGATCGAATATCAAATCGAATTTGAGAGCAAGATGAAATCGTATTAGATAGAAATTTTAGATATCCATTGGATTTGATCGAAGGATGACGAATTTTTATTAAGACCCGATTAGGGATGAATATGAGGGAATGGGGATGAATATGTGTTCCCCTATCCCTATCCCTATTTCCTTGACCCCCTGTCCATCCTTATTTGGGGAAATGAGGATGGGGAAATTTTGGGATGAGATATCCCCCTCCCCCTAATTTCTTCTGTTTAACCTAAAATAAAATGATTTGACTTAAAATAAAAACATTCATTTATAATATGAAAATAGTCTATTAATTGAAATAGTAAAATAAAAATATCCGAAAATAACAATCTCAATCTCATCAAAATTAGGGTTATTATTGTTAGGGGGATTATCATTTGGATCACTAAGTTTTGGAGAATTATCAGTTTTTTAAATGAGTTATGGTTAATGGTATACTTGGTCCCTAACTTTTAGAAAATGCATCAATTTGGTCCCTCTAACTAAATTTCTGTGAGTCAAACTTGATAGAATTGGTAAAAAGACAGTTTTGCCCTTAACACTATTTAAATGAGTTAAATGACAATTTTAACTTCAAAATTTTAAAATGATTATTAATAAATAGAAGGGTAATATTGTCATTTCATTTTTAATATTTAAAAAATATTTTTTAATAGATCTCTACCGTCTATTAATCTTGATGAACGGTAAAAAATATATTGAAATTTTAAAAAAAAAAGTGAAAATTTTATTTTTTTTAAAATTTTATTATTTTTTTTAAATTGAATTCTGAATGGTGAAGATCCAATCTGGATCTCCACAAAAAAAAAAAAAAATGAAATTCAAAGTTTGAAGATCAATGAACCCATAAGGGTTCATTGATCTTCAACCTCAACGAACCTTGATCTGGGTTCGTTGATGTGCAACGAACCTCTTTGTAATGAACCCAGTCTTCTGGGTTCATTGCATCTGTAAGAACCCAGTTTTCTGGGTTCATTGACAACGAACTCAGAAAACTGGGTTCGTTGAGGATCAACGAACCTAGATCTGGGTTTGTTCTTTGGCAACGAACCCAGTTTTCTAGGTTCGTTGCAGATGCAAATCATCAACGAACCCAGATTTGGGTTCATTGAGGTTGAAGATCAACGAACCCTTCTGGGTTCGTTGATCTTCAAACTTTGAATTTCATCTTTTTTTTTGGTGGAGATCCAGAATTTCAATTTTTTTAAAAATAAAAAATAAAAAAAATTAATTTTCACTTTTTTTTTTAATTTCAATATAATTTTCAACATCCATCAATCTTGATGGACGGTGGAGATTCATTAAAATTTTTTTAAATTTTTTATTTAATTATTTTAAATTTTTTAAAATTTTAATTTAATTTATTTTAAAATTTTAATTAGGGGTAGATATGTCATTTTGCTAAAAAATTTACTGTTGAGTTATTGATAAGTTTAAAGATGAAAATACCCCTGGAACCATTAAGTTTGACTAACGGTTGACTAACAGAGGGACCAAATTGATACATTTTTTAAAAGTTAGGGACCAAGTGTACCATTAACTATAACTCATTTAAAAAACTGATAATTCTCCAAGCATTAGGGACCAAAATGATAATCCCCCCTATTGTTATTATATATGTATTTAAAATTAGGAATATAAAAAAAATATTTATAATATTTTATATAAATATTTTTAAAATAATTATTTCGAAAAATTGGGAAAATTTGGGGATGAGGGGGACCTATCCCCATTACAATCCCATTTAAAAATGAGGATGATTGACTTTTTATTTGGAATTTTTACCCCAAAGGAGATGGGGATTTGAGG
The DNA here is from genome assembly GCA_003430845.1 of Xanthoceras sorbifolium. Classification (NCBI taxonomy): domain Eukaryota; kingdom Viridiplantae; phylum Streptophyta; class Magnoliopsida; order Sapindales; family Sapindaceae; genus Xanthoceras; species Xanthoceras sorbifolium. The sequence goes on from CM010622.1 coordinate 8,637,903, forward strand.
CCCCATGGGAAAAATGCCCATCTCTAGACCCAATTGATATTTTTTTGACCAATTTATGCTAGTTACCAATAGCCCTCTTTTCATCATCGCCAATCATATATGGCTATACATCCATGTCAGCACAAGTCTCCTTAAATTAAGGAAGTAAGTTATGAACTACACTAGGATTCTATAAATAAAGCTCTCTTGTAAACTGTTTCCAGTCAAGAAATACACAAGTTTTTGCTTTCTGTTTTCTTTAGTTTTCAAGCTTTCATGGTATCAGACTTACATTGACTAACTGTCAATGGCAGCTATAAGAAATCAATCTCAAGGGACTATTTAGTGCTGCAATAGAACCTGAGCAAACTGTTATTTGATCCAGACAAACTCAGGTTTCTCTCCTTTCTTCGAATCTGAACTTCAAGCTTCCATTGAAGCTAGATCATAACAATTACAACTACCAGTGACTTCAAGTTCTACATGCTATACGAACTCTTGATCTTGAAGACTTTGTGCTCACTCCAAAGCAATGTCCTCCTAAATATGTCAACACTTAAGATGTTGGATATGGTGAAAGCTCACAATTAATTGATGAAGATTTCTCATCTGTAAGAAGACTGATCAACTCCTGGTATGTTGTCTCTTCTCAACACTTAATGAATCCATTTTTTGGTCAGGTAACATACGGTACCACTTCTCATAAAGTCTGGAAAACGTTAGAGTCCTTTTATGCTCAACAATCCAAGGCTAAGATCTTACAAATCAAAGCTGAAATGCAAGCACCCAAGAAATGTGTTTTATTAATTAATGAATATGTGTTAAAGATGAAAAAGCTAAGTGAAAGTCTATTAGTTGCTAGACAACCTCAATCTGATGGTGAGCTGATTTCTCAAATCCTAAGAGGTCTTATAGGAGAATATGATTCAGTTGTTGTGAATATCACTGTTAGGCAAGAAAGTATCACTTCGCAAGAAGTGCAATTTTTACAAATGAGCTATAAGAGTAGATTAACTCAGCTTAATGTTTTAGCATCAATGATCAAGAATTCTATAAAAATAATAATGCCATGAGAGGAAAGAATTATAGATGGAAGGTCAAGAGGCAGGGGCCATGGCAAAGGTCACAACAACAATATGTTTGGCAACAAAATCATATGTCAGCTTTGTGGCAAAGAAGGTCATATGTTAACTACTTGTTCTCACCCCTTTGATCAAACTTTTCAAGGGCAACAACAACAACAATCTCATCAGAATTTTCATAATCAAGGAGGACAACAACTTTAAGCTCATAATAGTCAGCTGACTAATCAATACTTTCAAGCAAGACCTGGTTCATTTCCAACTAACTTTGGTCAAGTGAAAGCAGATTTCAATACTAATACATCTGTTGCATCTCCTAGCACTATGATAGACCCTGCCTGTTATGTAAACAGTAGAGCAACTGACCACATTACAAGTAATTTGAACAATCTTTCTCTCAAGTCAGACTTCAAAAGGCAAGATAGAGTGACTGTAGGTAATGGAGCACAACTTAACATATCTCATATTGGTTCTTCAATTGTTAACTCACACACTAATCCACATACATATTTACTCTTGAAAAATATTCTTCATGTGCGTACAATTATAAAAACGTTACTCAACATATCCTAATTTACAAAAGACAATTATGTGACAGTGGAATTTAACTATGATTTCTGTGTAATCAAGGACAAGAAATCGAAGAAGGTTCTGTTGCAAGGGGATTTGAAAAATGGGATGTATCACCTTGATCTCTCATCAAATGATGCCAAATTTCTTCATAAGCTACCTTCATTTAAGCTTTCAGCTTTGTTCCTGTCAAGTTATGCTGCTAATGATGACTACTCAAACAGTTGTCAGTATCCCTTAAATAATTTTGTCAATTATATGACATGTAACTCTGTCAATAGTTATGCTTCAAACATTGCTAAAGTTGTTGGTCATTCTTCAATCTGTCACAATGTACACGATGCTTCAGCTTTTGTTAATAGTTTGAATTCCATAAAACATTATGCATCTTTTGCTATCAAAAACCTTTCTAAAATGCAACTTTGGCACACAAAACTTGGACATCCATCATTTGCAATCTTAAAACAAGTTATGATGAAATTAAATAAATCATGTACAGCTTCGCAAGCTCTTGACTTTTGTGATGCTTATCAATATGACAAACTTTGTCAATTGTATTTTTCAAAATCTGATATGCTTTTAAAAGACCTCTTAAGCTCATTTACACCGATGTTAGGGACCCTTTCTCATTTCATTAAGTAACATTTTTATAATTTTATATATTATGTGAGCTTCATTGATGCTTTTACTAAGTATACTTGGATCTACCTTTGTGTTCAAAAGATCAAGTCAAAAACACCTTCCTTTCTTTTTAAAATTGTGGAACTAGCTTTTGATATGAAATTAAGTTGTATAAAGTGATTGATGAGGAGAATATAAACCTTCTGCTAATCATTTCAACAACATAGGCATCTTTGCCCTCATACATGTCAACAAAATTACTTAACTAAAAAAAAGCATCGCCATATTGTAGAAGTTAGTTTTACTCTCTTGGCTCATACACATCTACCTTTATCCTTTTGGTGGGAGGCCTTTCATACAACTATATATGTTATCAATAGACTCCCCACTCCTTTCTTTGTAATACACCCTCCCGATAGTTTGTACTGTACACGTACATATATTGTAATATATTTTTTTAGAATTGATTGTATAGTACTATAGTGGAATTTATTGAATAGATCCGGAGATTTTCGAAAGAGTGTATCAGAGACTCGGAGAATATCTGGAATGGTTTCAGATGATTAATAAGGTTCCATAAAGTATATGAGAAATTTAAATTATAAGTTTTGGAGAACATAGTAAGGATTACCAAAAATTGGAGTATGAAGAATATTTATTGAAAGTTAAAATATATTTTTATGATATGAGATTGTGATTTAATTAATTGATAGAAAAGTAAATTGAAATGGATTTTTATGAAAAAGAGTTAATGGATTGTTATGGATTAAATTGTAAATCAAAGGATTGTTGACCAAGATTATGTAATTAAAGTTATGGTTGTGGTCATATTATAAATTTAAAGTATATGGGGCAAGTTGTTGTAAATATAAGAGTGTATATATATATATATATATATATATATATATATAAATGGAATTAGAAAATGAAAGAGGAAGAAAAAAAAAACAGAAACAGAAACAGAGCAAGAGGAGAGGCAGTGGAGGAAAAGAGAGAGGAGAGAAAAAGAGAGAGAGGGAAGAGAGGAGCTCCGGCCAAAGAGAGAGAGAGAAGAGGTCCGGTCCAGCAGAAGAAGAAGTAGCAGCTGAAGGAAGGAAGCAGCAGCTCGACCAGAAGAAGAAAGAAAAGAAGAAGCTGCGGGAGAAGGAGAAAAGAAGAAGAAGCAGCCATGTGAGGTGAGAGTATTAGTAAATCTTAAATGTATATTTGACTATTAGGAAATGTTAGGTGAGTGTTAGGTGTACTCTTGACTTTATGTAATGTTAGGTGAGTGTTAGGTGTACTCTTGACTTTATGTAATGTTAGGTGAGTGTTTGTTGTACTCTTAACTTTATGTAATGTTAGGTGAGTGTTAGGTGAATATTAGGTGGGTGATAGACTTTATGTGTTATATCTTCATGTATATATACCTCATAAGATTAATGAAACAGATGTACATTTTTCCTCCATTACATTTTCTCTCACTTTCATCATTTTACACATTTCTTTCATTATATTTTCAGACATTTTCATTATTTTACATGGTATCAGAGACAGGTTTCTGATCCGGACAACGTCTTGCACAGAATTTTCATCGAGCAACTTCAACAGCTTTCTTGTCTTCATCAATGATGAGTTCAAACCATGGTGCTGGTAATAAATACACTTATGCAAATGCGACAGGTCTGTATCCATTTTCCAATACTTCAATTAATTCTGTATTTACAAAGCCATGGATTTTAGATAGTGGAGCCACCGATCATATCACTTCTGATTCCACACTTCTCACCAAAATACAATCATCATCCATACCTATTGTTAATTTACCAACAGGATCTACAGCATCAATCACTTCAACTGGCACTGTATCTTTTAATTCCAACATCACTTTAGATGATGTTTTATGTGTTCCTAGTTTTCGCTTAAATCTAATTTCTGTAAGCAAACTTACCTCTGCCCTAAACTGTTGTGCCATTTTTTTTCCCACCTTTTGTGTTCTACAAGACTTGGCTACGGGGAAGATGATTGGCTCGGGTAAACAACATGGTGGTCTCTATTACATGCCTCCCTTACAAAGGATGTCAACCTGTCATCAAATTTCACAGCCTTCCAATCTATGGCATATGCGTCTTGGACATCCATCACCATCTCGTCTTAAATTAGCTTCTTCCTTATTATCTTCAAACAATATTTCTTATGATAATAATTGCACTGTTTGTCCCATGGCAAAACAAACAAGACTTCCATTTCCATTAAGCTCCATATCAACTCATGCTCCATTTGATTTATTGCATTGTGATATCTGGGGTCCTCACAAAGTTCATACACACTCAGGGGCACGATTTTTTCTTACCATTGTAGATGACTTTACAAGATGCACATGGATATTCCTTATGCAGCACAAGTCTGAAACTCAAAACATTTTGAAATCTTTTATTGATTTTGTTTACACTCAATTTCATGCATATGTCAAAGCAGTTAGAGTAGACAATGGTTCTGAATTTTTATCTATGAAAAACTTTTTTAGACTTCATGGCATTGAATATCAACGTACTTGTGTTTACACCCCACAGCAAAATGGAGTCGTTGAAAGGAAACATCGTCATATTCTCACTGTGGCACGAGCACTACTTTTTCAATCCCATTTACCTTTACATTTTTGGGGTGAATGTGTTTTAACTGCAGTTTATCTCATTAACCGGTTGCCATCACCATTGCTCTCAAATAAAACACCTTTTGAAATGCTATATAGTCGCCCGCCATCACTTGATCACTTAAAGGTTTTTGGTTGTCTATACTATGCAACTATTGTACATCCCATTCAAAAATTTGAACCTCGTGCCAAGTGTTGCATCTTTGTTGGATATCCGACTGGGCAAAAGGGATACAAATTATATGACATGGAAACCAAGAAATTTTTTGTCAGTCGTGATGTCAAATTTCATGAATCCATTTTTCCTTTTTCATCTATCTCAACCCCATCCACTTCTGATTTTGTGGTGCCTAATTTCATATCTGAGACCACAGAAATGCAGTCTATCATACCACCATGCTCTTCTAACACCAATCCGAGCAAACAACATCTAATACACATGAACCCATCTCACCCACACCTGTTGTTCCCTCCAGCATTGATCAACCTTCCACAAACACACCAGATGCCGAAACCTTACCACCACTTTTAGACCCATCAAATATTCCTTCTGAAACTACTATCATTCCACCTCCGAGACAGTCAACACGGCCTAAGCGACCTCCGGCATGGCATAGAGACTTCCTAATGTCATCTCAGGCACATCAATCTACCTCTGCAGCAAGTCCTATACCAGGTACTCGATATCCACTCTCTAATTTTCTTTCATACTCACGTTTTTCACCTTCCCATTCTACTTTTCTAGTTAACATCACAGATCACACTGAGCCTAAAAATTATACTCAAGCTGTCCTTAATCCACATTGGCGACAAGCTATGAATACAGAATTAGAAGCATTGCAGCTCAACAACACATGGAGTTTAGTCCCTTTGCCCATTGGCCACAAACCAATTGGTTGCAAATGGGTCTACAAAATCAAATACAAATCTAATGGCACCATTGAACGCTACAAAGCTCGTCTTGTTGCTAAAGGATACAATCAAGTTGAGGGCATTGACTATCAAGAAACATTTTCTCCAACAGCAAAGCTTACAACACTTCATTGTCTTCTTACTGTCGCTGCTGCTCGCCATTGGCACATCCACCAATTGGACGTTCAAAATGCTTTCCTCCATGGTGACCTTCATGAAGTTGTCTACATGGAACTTCCACCTGGTCTTCGCCGACAGGGGGAGCACACTGTATGTCGGCTCAACAAGTCTCTTTATGGACTTAAACAAGCATAAAGAAATTGGTTTTCCACATTTTCAGATACTATCAGAAAGGCCGACTATCAACAATCAAAGGCTGATTATTCCCTTTTCACCAAAACTCAAGGTACTTCTTTTACAGCAATTCTTATATATGTCGATGACATACTTCTCACAGGAAATGATCTACATGAAATGGAACGTCTCAAAAGATTCCTTCTTAAACGCTTCCGTATCAAAGATCTTGGAAACTTGAAGTACTTTCTCGGTATTGAATTTTCTCGCTCCAGAAAAGGCATTTTTATGTCACAAAGAAAGTATGCGTTGGACATTTTACAAGATTCTGGACTCTTAGGCGCATGTCCCAACAATTTTCCAATGGAGCAGAATTTGAAACTTACTCCTACTGATGGAGCATTGCTAAATGATCCAACAAAGTACAGAAGACTAGTTGGCAGATTGATATATCTTACAGTGACAAGACCCGATATAGTTTATTCAGTTCGCACATTGAGCCAGTTCATGCAAGAACCTAGAATACCTCATTGGGACGCTGCCATTCGAATCCTCAAATACATCAAAGGTACACCTGGTCAGGGATTATTACTTCCCTCCATAAACAGTTTAACTTTGAAAGCTTTTTGTGATTCAGATTGGGGAGGTTGTCGTGCCACAAGAAGATCTGTAACATCCCGGATTTCGGGTAATGAATTTTTGATATATGTGAAATATGTGAAAATGAATTTTACTATTTGAGGGGGTGTAAATGTAAATATGTGAAAATGGATTTCGGTTGTCCTGTTTGTGAAGAAGAAGGATGGGTCCCTGAGATTATGCATTGACTACCGGCAGCTGAATAAACTGACTGTGAAGAACAAGTATCCGTTGTCAAGAATCGATGATTTGTTCGATCAACTGAGAGGAGCCTGTGTCTTCTCAAAGATAGACCTGAGATCGGGATATCACCAGTTGAGGATAAAGGAGTCAGATATTCCGAAAACTGCATTCAGAATCAGGTATGGACACTATGAATTTGTAGTGATGCCTGTAGTCCTCAAAAATCGCTCGGGGACACGGGGCACTACAACCTGCAAAGACAGAACGCACGTGACTCGCAGGACGTCTGGGACACCGGGATGGTGCCGGCCAAAGTCACTCCGACGGTCAAGTTAGCGAGTGCTAATGAATGTGTAATGCTCGTAAATGGAGATGAGTGAGAAATACTTCCTGCTATCTTCACAGTTGGGGTTTCTTTGATCAAAGGAGATGTAAGGTCGGAGGGTAATCGGAGAAGATGAGCAATGGCCGGAGGGTGTGGTTCTTTCTCAGTAATATATCGATCTCAGTTTTTCGGCCGTCCTCTCTTTATGAGGGATTATCCTTCTCTTTATAGGAGACTGATGTTTCTCCTTTTTGAGGGATCTCATCATTCTCTCCTCTCTGTCTTCCACCAAGAAAGCATCTGGGTGCTTCTTTTGATTGGGCTGCCATCAAGTGTCATTATGACGTTGTAGGACCTGTTTCAAAGTAGATCACAATCTGATCTCCCTCGGAGCGACGGAGATGCTATGTCGTACGACATGTAGGTTTCTTGTCAATCTGGACCATGATTGGGTGATGTAGCACGGTCGTACTACATAAGTGCTTCATGTCGTGCGACATAGTCTTCGGACTAGTACGTCGTCGTACTACATGAGTGCTTCATGTCGTGCGACAAGATCTTCGAACTAGTACGTCTTCGTACTACATGAGTGCTTCATGTCGTGCGACAAGATCTTCGAACTAGTACGTCTATATGATGGTGTTTCATGTCGTGCGACTTGATCTTCATGCTGAGCCACCGTCGTACTACATGAGAGTGTAGTCCCACTTTTAGCTATGGGCTTTGTCTTTGGGCCATACTTTGGGCCAGACATATTTTGGCTACTACAGTTTGCCCCCAAACGCATTGGATTTAAAAAAAAACCAAGGGGTTTGTGTCGTACGACATGTAGACATGGATATGTATGTGTGAATTTTAAAGCTGGTTCGACATTGTCGCACGACTCTGTCCTTCTGAGAGAGTGTATCAGTGTTGGTGAGTGGATGACAACGCGTAAGTTTTGCCATTTGTCGTGCGACAATGTCACTTAGAGAAGGAGCGGTAGGTCTTCAAATGACTCCTCGATATTCGTGCCGAAATAAATGCAGTCTTTATGGGCAGCGTGCATGCCTGGCTCATGATAGGTTATGGGAGTATGTGTCTAATGAGAAGCTGACACGTCAGCAATGCTTTCTTTTAATTGCCGCCCTTTCCTTTTCTTCTTCATTTTCAATTTCTAGCTTTCTCTCTCATTCTCGTTTTCTCTCTTAAAAACCAGTCGCCGTTTTTCGCCATTTTTGTGTTATTCCGGCGTCTTTGCTGCTCATTTTTGCCATTCCGTGTCTATTCCGACGAAGAATTTGCATACCTTCGCTATTTTGGTAAGTTTTCTTGGTTTCCTCGTTCTTTTAATTTCTTATTTGTGCTTTTTTCTGGGTTTTTCTTTGAATAGTTCTTTAAAAAATTTTTAAAAAGTTTTTTTTTTTTTTTTTAAAGTTTATTAGATCGAAAATCTAGAGTTAGGTTTATGCACAAATTGTTTTGTAGAGTCTAGGTCACACGACAGTAGCCAAGACGTATAGGTCGCACGACCTTCTTAACAGTCTTGGGAGCTGATATCAGGTCGTGCCAAGTCTTTGATCTAGGTTATAAATACTAACCATTGGCTACTGTCGTTCGACTTGTAGGTCTGATGTCGAGTCGAGGAGATGAGAGTCCTCCCAGTACCTCTGGGCGTGGGTACGACGATCCAACAGATCTGTCGTACGACTCATGGGGAGAGTCAGAGGCAGCGAGTGCTGAAGTAACTATCGCTTCCTCGTCGTACGACACCGTGACAGTTTCTCTTGCTGGTACATCGCGAGTGACGGACGACGTGGCAATGGGAGTGCCTTTAGTCGAGCTGCCGGGTGACGCAGCAGGCCCGTGTCCAATGGGACCCAGTAGGCCGCTAGGGTTGCTTTTGAATAACCCGGCTAGCGTGTTAACTGAGGACGACGTCATGCGCCTTCGATTCACCTATGGTATTCCTGATGGTGTCGCGCTGAGGGCACCTTATAAGGAGGAGAGGCCAGACTGGGACGTCCCAGGATGGACCTGTTTGTACGAGTTCCCGTTCCAGCGGGTGGGATTCAGGCTGCCAGTAGTCGGACTACTGAGGAGGGTGCTAGATCACTTCGAGCTTGCCCCAGGGCAGCTGATGCCCAACAGCTGGAGGATCCTGCTGGCGCTGGATCTGTTGTGTACGAGGGAAGGGATAGTCTTCGAGCTCCCTGACCTTTTCTACTCGTACACCGTGCGGGAGCACGACACAGAGAAGGGGCGCTACAACTTAAACCTTCGACCTAACAGAGTGCATTTGATCACGGAGCTAACCACAAATGACAGGTTGTGGAAGGACAGGTATTTCTTCGCGAGGGGCCTGCTTGTTGATTGGCCTCTCGGGGATACCGTCGTCCGTGCGACTTGGTCTAAGGCTGGTGGGTCTTTATTTTAGTAGCGTCGTACGACTGCTTTTGCATTTTTTTTTTAATTTAATCCTTTGTGTTTGTTTTGTAGTGAACACAGAAGCGCCTCAATCAGTAGTTGGGTTGACGTGTGTGACGCGTACGGAAAAGGTGCTGTCGTACGACGTCAAGGAGAGGAGTTGGAGGAGTGTACTATCGGAGGAGAACTTGCGGCCGAGTCATCTCTGGAAATTTAGCATTATAAACGAGCCAGGTACTCCCTACCCTGCCTTCAAAAATTTAGTGGAGTTTGTCAGGGTCAGGCATTGTGTCGAGCGACTGTACGGCACACGATTCCTGACTCCCATCTCATACGTCGAGCGACGCTTTGCAGTTGACATTATGGCTGGAGAGATTGCTGCACCTGCTGCTGATGACGCAATGAAGAGGTTGAGGGAGAAGAGGAAGGGCAAGAAGAAGGCTGAGTCGAGCGACCAAGCGGCCTCCACTCCTCCACCTCCTCCTTCTAGTCGTACCAAGTCCTCCCAAGATGTTTCTTCTGCTGGGAAGAAAAGAAGAAGGGAGGATTCGGCATCTGGAGTCAACGCTTCGGTCGACCTAGTCTTCCCACAGGATGCCTCTGCATACTCCAATGTGGGGTCGATCCTTCCACAGGTCGAGCGGCTGCTGCTGCCTGAAGACAAGAGTCGCCTAAGGGAGATGGGTCTTTCCCAAGCTGCTGACTGGGGACTTGGTCATCTCTTCCAGGTATGGTCGTGCGACATATTCATTTGTATATTCTGTCTTAACTATTTTTATAATTTGTTTTGACTTGTATTTTTATTTTGTGTAGGCTCTTCAGTCGCACATCCACTTGAAGGAGGAGCTGGGCATCGCCCTCAAGAAGGTGAGGGACCTGAAGGTGAGCAACCAGAGCTTGAAGGCTGACAATGAAATGCTGAAGGCTTCGAACGTTGAGGCCAAGAAGACTGCCCTTGAAGCCTCGAGTCGAGCGGTGGAGGCCACTTTGGAGTTGAACAGGCTCAAGTCGAGCGTCGACAAACTGGAGGCTAAACTGAAGGCTAAGGAGGCTGACTATGACTCCCTGTATGACAAGGCAGAGGATAACGTCCTCAATGCAGTCATTAAGACTCGCGCGGATTTGATGAGGGAGTACAGGGACGGTCGCGCGACCGAGTGGAAGGTTGATAGCTGGATCGCCGACCACGAGGAACTGTCGCGCTATGATGAGGATGAAGCCGATGAGAAGCCTGGTGAAGAACCTATTACTCCTCCTCCAGAAGGTTCGACCGTTGTAGCCTTGGCTGCCCAGCCGACTGGAGAGCACCATGACCTTGCCCCATAAAGGGGTTGTGAACAAAATGTTTCGTCAAAAACGTTTTTAGTTTTTTTTTTTTTGTACTGTATGCTTTGTTATGAACAACAATTTTCTAAATACATGAAGCATGTTAATTTTCCTTTATGTCTTAAGCCTTTTATGAAGATAATTTTTATTTATACTTGTTTGATCCGTTTGGAGATGGAGACCGTGAATGCGGGTCGCGGTCCATGACCTTGAGTGCGGGTCATGTGATCGTGTGAAGATGGCGAGTCCATGACCTTGAATGCGGGTCATGTGATCGTGTGAAGATGGCGACCATGAATGCAGGTCGTGGTTCATGACCTTGAGTGCGGGTCATGTGACCGTGTGGAGATGGAGAGTCCATGACCTTGAATGCGGGTCATGGTCTTGTTTTGTCGTAGATTTTGTTGTTTGTGATATTGAATTCGACCATGAATGCAGGTCGTGGTTCATGACCTTGAGTGCGGGTCATGAGACCGTGTGGAGATGGAGAGTCCATGACCTTGAATGCGGGTCATGGTCTTGTTTTGTCGTAGATTTTGTTGTTTGTGATATTGAATTGCCCCAGTTGGAGTGCGTAACTGCTCAGTTGCACACTACAACTTGTGATGTAGTTCAAGATAGACTGTGCAATGCTGACCTGCGTAAAAAATATTGTAGAGTGATAAAATTCGAAATATATATATAGATAGATAGATATATATATATATATATATATATATATATATTTTTCTAAAACTGATATTGTTTTAGATGGCACGCGTTCCAGCTGTTGCCGATCTCCATGCCATCTGTACATCGTAGTTTGTAGGCTCCATTTCCAAATACATTGGTAATTTGATATGGTCCTTCCCACGTAGGACCGAATTTGCCTGCTCCTTTTTCCTTTGTGTTTTGGAAGACGTGGCGAAGAACCCAATCTCCAATATGGAATGACTTGAGACGAACACTTCTGTTATAATGGCGGGCGACTCGTTGTTGGTATACGGCCAATCTGATTGCGGCCTTATCGCGGCGCTCGTCGATTGTGTCGAGTTCACTCAGCAATTCTTTGTCGTTTGCTTCTTCTGTCGCGTGTCGTATCCTATAAGAAGGGTAGTCAGCTTCTGTTGCTATGACGGCCTCTGAGCCGTAAGATAGAGAGAATGGTGTTTCGCCTGTTGACGTCCTGACCGTCGTACGGTAAGACCATAGCACACCCGGTAGCTCATCGGCCCACTTCCCTTTGCATTGGTCGAGTCGCTTCTTGAGGGTGGACATGATTGTCTTGTTAGTGGATTCTGCTTGTCCGTTAGCTTGAGGGTATCTTGGGCTTGAATAGCTTAGTTTGATGCTCCACTTGTCGCAAAAGTCTTGGAAATCATATGAAATAAATTGTGAGCCATTGTCGGTGACTATTTCCTGTGGAACTCCGTAGCGGCATATGACATTCTTCCAAATGAAGCTTTTTACCTCGGCGTCTTTGATTCTTACATATGATTCGGCTTCGACCCACTTTGTGAAGTAGTCGGTTACGGCTAGCATGTAGACTTTTCCTCCGGTAGCGATGGGCAATTTCCCTACTATGTCCATGCCCCACTTCATGAAGGGCCATGGTGCTGAGATGGGGTGGAGTCTTTCCGGGTGTTGATGTGAAACGTGGGCGAAGCGCTGACAGGGGTCGCACCTTTTGACGAGGTCGTGCGACTCGGACCGCATTGTGGGCCAGTAATACCCGGCCGTGATTGCTCTATTGGCTAGGCTTCTCCCGGCCGAGTGATTTCCACATTGCCCCTCATGTAAGTCCTTGAGTACTTGCTGAGCTTCGACTGGGTCGACACATTTGAGGTAGGGCCCGGAGTAGGATCGCTTGTAAAGTTGACCTTCTATTATAGAGAATCGGGCGGCCTTGATTTTAATTCTTCGAGCTTCTATTTTGTCAGATGGGAGGATATCGTCCCTCAAGTAGTCGTGGATCGGGGTAATCCAAGTGGGCTTGTCCGAAATTGGTTTGATTTCCAGCTTTGTCGGCTTCCATACGGCTGGCCATTGGACGAACACCATTGGAATGGTTCGTTCAATTGTGGTAGCTAGTGCGGACCCAAGATTGGCCAGTGCGTCAGCATGCGCGTTTTCGGATCTGGGTATTTGCTCGATGTCGAATGACTTGAATGAAGCTTGTAACTCTTTTACCAAGGTCAAGTATGCCGACATTTTTAAGTCCTTGGCTTGATAGGACCCTTGCAATTGTCTCACAATTAATTGGGAGTCACTGCGTACCTTGATTCGCTCGACGTGTAAGTCCTTTGCCAAGGTGAGCCCGGCTACGAGGGCTTCGTACTCGGCTTCGTTGTTGGTGGTCTTGAATCCACATCTGATGGACCTCTCGATGACGTGCTCCGTAGGGGAGGTCAATACTATTCCCAGCCCGCTGCCTCTAGCGTTACTTGATCCATCAACTGCTAAACTCCACTCCTCCCTTGGCGTGTCGCACGACATGGTGCAAAGTTCTTCCTCCGCTCGTTGTAGAATCCCTGGTGTGAAGTCCGCTATGAAATCCGCCAGTACTTGCGACTTGATCGCCGTGCGAGGTTGGTAGTTGACGTCGTACTCGCTCAACTCTACGGCCCATTTCACTAGACGGCCGGATAGTTCAGGTTTATGTAGGACACTCTTCAATGGGAAGGCAGTGAGTACACTAATAGTGTGGCATTGGAAGTACGGACGTAATTTCCTTGCGGCCGTGACTAGTGTGAAGGCTAATTTTTCGAGTTGGGCGTACCTTGTCTCTGCGTCGAGTAGAGTCTTGCTGATGTAGTATACGGGGAGTTGTTTGCCATCCTCCTCCCTTATCAGTACAGCGCTAACGGCCGTTTCGGAAACAGCGAGGTAGAGCAGGAGGGTCTCGCCTTCCTTGGGTTTGGACAGTAGAGGCGGGCTTGCTAGATACTTTTTTATATTTTGGAAGGCGTCCTCGCTTGTTTGATTCCAATCAAATGACTTGCTCTTTCTTAGAGCATCGAAGAAAGGCTTACATTTTTCAGACGACTTTGAAATGAATCGGTTGAGGGCCGCGAGCCGTCCAGTTAGCTTTTGTACGTCTTTGATGCTTTTGGGGGACCTTAGATCCATGACGGACTGGAGTTGATCTGGGTTGGCCTCGACGCCTCTCTTGGTTACTAAATAACCAAGGAACTTCCCCGAGGAAACGCCGAAGGAGCATTTGGTTGGATTAAGCTTCATCCCATACTCGTCGATGATGTCGAACGACTGCTGGAGGTGGTCGAGGTGTTGGTCTGCTACTAATGACTTTACTAGCATGTCGTCAATATAGACCTCCATAGTCTGTCCAAGCATGGTTGCGAACATTTTGTTGACTAATCTTTGGTAGGTTGCCCCAGCGTTCTTGAGACCGAATGGCATTACTTTGTAGCAAAAAATGCCGCGCTCCGTGATGAAAGAAGTTTTCTCTTGGTCATCTGGATGCATAAGGATTTGGTTGTAGCCGGAGAATGCATCCATGAAGCTCAATAGTTCGTGGTCTGCCGTAGCGTCTACCATCATGTCGATGTGTGGGAGAGGGAAGGAATCCTTTGGACAAGCTTTGTTGAGGTCTGTGAAGTCGATGCAAACTCGCCACTTCCCATTCTTTTTCTTCACTACCACTACGTTTGCGAGCCAGTCTGGGTAACTTACTTCTCTCACCGAGCCAATGTCAATTAGCTTTTGGATTTCTTCATTTATAACCTTGTTGCGCTCGGGCGCGAACTTCCTTCTTTTTTGCTTCACAGGTGGATGATCCGGGTCGACTTGCAACTTATGCACTAGGACTTCTGGGCTAATTCCGATCATGTCTGCGTGTGACCATGCGAAGCTGTCGTGCCGCGCCGTCAAGAAGCTGAGTAGTCTTGCTCGGATATTTTGTGGAAGGCGGGATCCGATACTAACTTTGTGGTCTGGAAAATAGGGATGTATGGATACTTCGTCGAGTTCTTCCATATCAGGTTCGTCTTTGTTGGTGGGGGTGTTCTCATTCTGTAATTGCTATAAGTCGGACGACCTGCTTTTAAGAGTGTTTTGGTAGCAGTCACGCGAGGTCTTCTGCTGCCCTCGGATCTCGTGAACTCCCCACCTGGTAGGGAAACGGATGACCTGATGATACGTTGAGGGAACTGCCCTCATCTCATGAATCCATGGGCGACCCACGATTATGTTGTAGGACGACGGACAGTCCAGGATGAGGAAACGTGTGTTTAAGTTGACACCTTCCGCGTATACTGGAAGGGTGATTTCTCCCAGAGTATTCTTGTGTTCCCCACTAAATCCTACAAGGATTGTAGAGCGACGTACGATGTTACACTCGTCAATATGCATCTCTTTCAATGCGTCGAGGAAGAGTACATTTGTCGAGCTTCCATTGTCCACTAGGATCCGTCTGATCAAACAATTGGCCACCGTCAGTGAGATGACTAGTGCGTCGTGGTGGGGATTGAATAAATCCATGTGCTCATCGCTGCTGAAATTGATTGGGTAGTTACACGTGGGATCTGCCGTACGAGTTCGTTGGACGTTCGTACGACCGGCCTGTCGCGAGTGGCGCTTTGCCTCCGAGTAGGTTACTCCATTCACTTCAGACCCGCCAGAGATGACGTTCACAGTTCTCTCGTGTTTGGGAGGTTCTGGTGGTGGTATTGAAGCAATGTCGCGCGACCTCTCTTTATTCATAAAAGTTTGCTTACCTTTATCAGTCAGGAATTCTTTAAGGTGGCCTTTCTTGAGTAGTTCGGCCACTTCCAATCGTAGCGCCACGCAATGCTCAGTTCGATGGCCGTGGTCTCCATGGAATTCGCACCATTTAGAGTTGTCTCTTTGATCCGGCGGGCTCATCATCTTGTCTGGCCAACGAACCGACCTACCCATTCCTTTCAGTATGGCAACTACCTCCGTTGGTCTGATGTTCAAGTTGTATTCTGGTGTTATGTTTTTTGGACGAACGAACGGTCTTGGTGGTCTGTCGTCGCGCCGGCGCTCGTACATCATACGGCTGTCCCTTCGGGGTGCGGCTGGGTATGGCCCGCTGCGTCGAGTGTTGATTCGTTGTTCGACCATCCTCTCCGACTTATCTTCCTTGTAGTTCGCTCTATTAGGTTTATGGTTTACTTCGTCCTCTTCCCATTTTATCTGTGCCCATGTCTTGGCGAGGACGTCTTCTATGGTTTTACAAGGGTATTTGGTGAGCTCTTTGTACAGATCGGAATCATAGAGTAGACCCTTGCGGAAGGCTGATATGGCTGTCGCCTGATTACAATGAGGGATGGATACTTTTTCGTGGTTGAACCGGCCCACAAAATCTCGTAGGCGTTCACCCCTCCTTTGGCTGATTGTATAGAGGTCGTCGGATTGCTTTTCTAGCTTCCGGCTACTAGCGAACTGCTCTACGAAGGTGTCAGTGAGTTGGGCAAAAGAGTTGATGGAAATATTGGGGAGGTTGGTGTACCATTGTAGGGCAGGTCCCACGAGGCTCGAACCGAAACCTTTGCACATGCATGCTTCCCTAAGGTCACGAGGGATGGCGGCCGTGAACATTCGTTGTCGATACTGCGCAATGTGTTCGTCGGGGTCCGTCGTACCGTCGTACTGCTTCATACCTGGAAAGTTGAACTTCCTTGGCATCTCCACCAATGCTATTGTGTCGACGAAGGGGGAGTCGGCAAAACTATTGGCTGCACTTTTCTTTATAGGAGTGGGCATTCCCGGAATGCGCTGGATGAGTGCTTCCATCTCCGTGAACCTTTGTGCCAAGTCCCGGTTGGCCAAGGTCGGCTCGGCGCTCACTCGGTTTAGGTCTGATGGCGCTGAATGCGAAGGGCCGGATGACGTTCCTTGTAACGGGATGATTGGTTGGGTTGAGCCGACGTTGCCATTGGGAGTGGATATAGGTGGCACTCCTTGTGTAGCTCTTGCCATTTCGTCTGATCGATGTCCTCCCATCCCATTTGGTATATTCTCTGCTGTATGTCGTGCGACGATATGGGGTTCACTCGCAACTCGAATGTTGGGCTCTGAACCTACGTGGGTTGGATCGAGGTTTCTAGCGGTAGTACCATGTGCGTCCGGGCGGACTGGCGCGTAATAAGTAGCGTGAGCGGCTTGCTCGAATGGCAAGGGTTGGGACGTCGAAGCGTCTCCAAATGGTCGTACGGCAGTGAGCGAACTGATCCTATTTTGTAATTCTTGGTTCTCTGCCAACACTCGTTGATTCTCTTGTTCGAGTGCTTGGAGCCTTTGGGTATTCTCTTGCATTTGGGATATGAGGAGTTGTAACCTAACCTCCATCGCATCGTGATGAAAATCGTCAGATGACATAGTCGGCGTTGTCGCGTTCTACCTTAGCTTGCTTATAGATTGTCGGGCCCCACGGTGGGCGCCAAATTGTAGTCCTCAAAAATTGCTCGGGGACACGGGGCACTACAACCTGCAAAGACAGAACGCACGTGACCCGCAGGACGTCTGGGACACCGGGATGGTGCCGGCCAAAGTCACTCCGACAGTCAAGTTAGCGAGTGCTAATGAATGTGTAATGCTCGTAAATGGAGATGAGTGAGAAATACTTCCTGCTATCTTCACAGTTGGGGTTTCTTTGATCAAAGGAGATGTAAGGTCGGAGGGTAATCGGAGAAGATGAGCAATGGCCGGAGGGTGTGGTTCTTTCTCAGTAATATATCGATCTCAGTTTTTCGGCCGTCCTCTCTTTATGAGGGATTATCCTTCTCTTTATAGGAGACTGATGTTTCTCCTTTTTGAGGGATCTCATCATTCTCTCCTCTCTGTCTTCCACCAAGAAAGCATCTGGGTGCTTCTTTTGATTGGGCTGCCATCAAGTGTCATTATGACGTTGTAGGACCTGTTTCAAAGTAGATCACAATCTGGTCTCCCTCGGAGCGACGGAGATGCTATGTCGTACGACATGTAGGTTTCTTGTCAATCTGGACCATGATTGGGTGATGTAGCACGGTCGTACTACATAAGTGCTTCATGTCGTGCGACATAGTCTTCGGACTAGTACGTCGTCGTACTACATGAGTGCTTCATGTCGTGCGACAAGATCTTCGAACTAGTACGTCTTCGTACTACATGAGTGCTTCATGTCGTGCGACAAGATCTTCGAACTAGTACGTCTATATGATGGTGTTTCATGTCGTGCGACTTGATCTTCATGCTGAGCCACCGTCGTACTACATGAGAGTGTAGTCCCACTTTTAGCTATGGGCTTTGTCTTTGGGCCATACTTTGGGCCAGACATATTTTGGCTACTACAATGCCATTTGGGCTGACTAATTCACCTGCAGCCTTTATGGATCTGATGAACAGAATATTCCGGCCATACTTGGATCAGTTTGTAGTAGTCTTTATCGATGATATCCTGGTATACTCATAGACAGCTGAGGACCATGACAGACACCTCAGAGTAGTATTGCAGATTCTGAGGGAGAAGCAACTGTATGGCAAACTGAGCAAGTGTGAGTTCTGGTTGCCTGAGATTGCATTCTTGGGTCACATTGTGTCAGCAGAGGGAATTAAGGCAGATTCGAAAAAGATTGAAGCGATAGTGGAATGGAAGCCTCCCAGAAATGTTACAGAAGTCAGAAGTTTCCTAGGCTTGGCAGGTTATTATCAACGGTTTGTGAAGGGGTTTTCCTCCCTAGCAAGTCCGTTGACCAAGCTACTGCATAAGAATGTCAGATTTGAGTGGACTGACAGATGTCAGGCAGCTTTTGACCGATTGAAGGCAATGCTTGTAGAGGCTCCAGTCCTGATTCAGCCTGTTTCAGGTAAAGACTATGTGATTTATAGTGATGCCTCACACCATGGTTTGGGATGTGTATTGATGCAGGAAGGCAAGGTGGTTGCATATGCGTCCAGACAACTGAAAAATCATGAGCTGAACTATCCGATTCATGATCTGGAACTTGCAGCCATAGTCTTCGCTTTGAAAATCTGGAGGCATTACTTATATGGTGAGAAATGTTATATATACACAGATCACAAGAGTCTGAAATATCTGCCTACCCAGAGAGAGCTCAATCTGAGACAGAGGCGATGGATGGAGTTGATTAAAGACTATGACTGCATAATCGACTACTATCCAGGGAAGGCGAATGTAGTCGCAGATGCTCTGAGCAGAAAAACACTATTTGCTCTGAAAGCTATGAATATGCAGTTGCAGCTGAATCCAGAAAGTGCATTGGTAGCCGAATTGATATGTAGACCCAGTCTGATTCAGCAGGTTGCAGAGAAATAGAAGCAGGATGCTAGAATCCAACTGATATGTGAACAGATTCCAGAAGGGAAGCATTCAGACTTCTCAATCAGAACTGATGGTATTGTGTGTTTCAGAGACAGGATTTGCATTCCAGAAGATGAGGAATTGAGAAAAATGATCCTGACAGAGGCACACAGCAGTTCATATGCTATGCACCCAGGTAGCACAAAAATGTACAGGGACTTAAAAACTCAGTACTGGTGGTCCGGAATGAAAAAGGATGTGGTGGAATTTGTGAACAAATGCTTGACTTGTCAACAGGTGAAAGCTGAACACTAGGTTTCATCAGGATTGTTACAGCCAATAGCAATACCTGAATGGAAATGGGATCGCATCACAATGGACTTTGTCACTGGATTGCCACTTACCCGGAGTAAACACGATGCAGTATGGATTATAGTGGACAGATTGACGAAGTCGGCACATTTTCTACCTGTCAGAACTGACTACTCCCTGGATCGACTGGCAGAATTGTATATCAGAGAGATAGTCAGATTGCATGGAGTGCCTGTATCCATCATATCAGATAGAGATCCGAGGTTTACATCCAGATTCTGGAAGAAGTTTCAAGAAGTCTTGGGTACTCGACTGAGTTTCAGCACAGCCTTTCATCCGCAGACAGACGGACAATCAGAAAGGGTGATTCAGGTGCTTGAAGATATGCTCAGGAGTTGTGTAATTGAGTTTGAAGGAAGTTGGGCGGATCATCTCCCACTGATTGAATTCGCCTACAACAACAGTTATCAGTCGAGCATAGCGATGGCACCGTATGAGGCATTGTATGGAAGGAAATGCAGGACTCCAGTATGCTGGACAGAGTTAGGAGAGGACAGGCTAGTAGGCCCAGATTTGATTCGACAGACTGAGGAAAAGGTGAAGATTATCAAGGATCGATTGAAAGTTGCTTCTGACCGACAGAAATCGTATGCAGATTTAAAACGGAAAGAGATAGAATATGAAGTCGGTGAGAAAGTATTTCTCAAAGTATCTCCGTGGAAGAAAGTGCTTCGATTTGGCAGAAAAGGTAAGTTGAGTCCTAGGTTTATTGGGCCATACAAAATCATTGAACATGTGGGACCAGTAGCCTATAGACTAGCTTTACCTCCAGAATTGGAAAAGATTCATAATGTGTTCCATGTATCGATGCTGAGGAGATACAGATCTGATCCTTCCCACAGAATTCCAGCCGAAAGCATTGAAATCCGACCAGACCTGACATATGAGGAGGAACCAGTACAGATTCTTGATAGGGAGATCAAAGAACTAAGAAATAAAAGAGTGCCACTAGTGAAAGTCCTCTGGAGGAATCATAAAGTGGAAGAGGCTACCTGGGAGAGTGAAGAAATGATGCGACAGCAATATCCCCAACTGTTTCATTGAGGTAAATTTCGAGGACGAAATTCCTTAAGTGGGGGAGAATTGTAACATCCCGGATTTCGGGTAATGAATTTTTGATATATGTGAAATATGTGAAAATGAATTTTACTATTTGAGGGGGTGTAATGAAAATGAATTTTACTATGTGAAATATGCGGATCGGATTGAATAGTGAAAAATGAAAAATGAAAAATTGGAAAACTGGACCAGAGAGCATCGCGACCTGGTCACCGCGACCACAGGTCGCGATAGCTCGCTCGCGGTGAAAAATGCAATTTCGGGCAGTGAGCATCGCGACCAGTCACCGCGACCACAGCTCGCGATGGCTTGCTCGCGATGAAAATGGCAAAACCTGGCAGTGAGCATCGCGACCAGCCACCGCGACCACAGGTCGCGATGGACTGCTCGCGATGAAATTGTCAAAAACGGGCAGAGAGCAGCGCGACCACTCGCGCGACCAAGGCGCACTCGCGAGGAAGGCGGTGCGCACACTCCAGTGAGCATCGCGACCTGGTGGCGCGACCATAGGTCGCGACGGCGGTCGCGGTAGCGAAAAAAATATAAAAAAAAGAAGAAGTTTCTCGCAGAAGCGAGAAAACAGAACAGCGTGAGAAAGAGAGAGAAAAAGCCGAGAAAAAGAAAGAGAAAGAAAAAAAAGAAGAAGAAGAAGAGAAGAGGAAAGGAAAGGAAAGGAAAAGGAAAAAGAGATCGTGGAACCGCGATTTCTCGAACAAAAAAAAAAACGGTACCGAGGTAGGTGTACGTTTGTTTTCGAAATCGTTACGAAAAGTTTCTCGTTATTGTTTCCGTGTTCGTTTTTGTTTCTGTTTCCGTTTTTGATTTCGTTGGAAGATTTCGTTTTCGATTATTCGTATGAAAAATGTTTATTTTATATGTAAAAATTGATGATTGGTAGATCTATGGTTAATTTCGAACCGCTTTTATGATAGATCATATTTCGAATGTATTTTCGAACATTTCGATTTTGTTAAAAATACATGATTTATACTTTTGTCTGCTTATTGTTGATATTCATGAAAAACTATTGTGCAAAATATATATTCATTGAGTACTGATTGTGAAAAATTGTTTATTGTGACGGCCCTAGAATACCTAGACATAGATATGGATATAGGAGGTTGGTATACCAGCTGGGTTTTACTGAGCAGTACTGCGCCGTTATTATTGTGTGATTGTTGTTGCGGGGCAATCTCGGACAATCACACCGATTTTAGTGATCGTTGTTGCGGGGCAATCTCGGACGATCACAATGATACTAGTGATTGTTGTTGCGGGGCAATCTCGGACAATCACGTTGATATCAGTGACTGTTGTTGCGGGGCAACCCCGGACGTCACATTGACCCATATTCCAGTCCTAGAATGTTTAGTATTCTAGTGGGCCAGAAATGATTAGAATTGAAACTGAACTGAATGATTTGATGGATCGAATTCATATGTTGATTTCATTATTAATTTAATTGTTTTGAAAGTGATTTAGAAATGAAATTCATATTGTGGTTTATTGCTTCTTTAAAGAACAATTATAATGTGAGTTATTTAATTGAGTTTTTAGTACACCCACTAAGCTTTATGCTTAGCGCGTTAGTTTTGTGTCTAACGCGTAGGTACCAGGAATCCAGAAGAGCCTAAGGACTGAAGGAAGAACGAGTTGCAGACCGAGTCACAGAGATTGTACAGTTGGGTAGCTATATTTTTGTTATGTGTATATATATATTCTGAAAGCATGCATATACAGAGAATTTGTAAATACGTTTTGTAAAATGTTTTGTAATTAATTAGTTTATGATTTATGTCTTTTATTATTAAAAATGTTTATAATTATTAAAGTCTGTTTTGTTTTATTTTATAAACTGTTTTGATAAGTCGCACTAAACGGCAGGGTGCGCAACTGTTTGAAACTGTATAGAAGTGTTGTTGAGAATTGTTTTGGAATTGTTTTGTGTAAAAGCAGGGTTTTGGAAAGTCCGAAAAACAAACGGTACTCTGCCGAATTTTCGTAAAAAGTTTAATTATTGTTTTTATGGGCTCACAATGATTTTAAAACGTAAAATGAAGTTTTGAAAAGTTCTGAAAGTCCGAGTAGCGCTCCCCGGGTTGGTCCGCCCTGGTCGGGTCGGGGGGTGCTACAAGATCAGTTAC
This sequence comes from Xanthoceras sorbifolium, assembly GCA_003430845.1. NCBI lineage: Eukaryota > Viridiplantae > Streptophyta > Magnoliopsida > Sapindales > Sapindaceae > Xanthoceras > Xanthoceras sorbifolium. Next base: position 8,660,710 of record CM010622.1, read on the forward strand.
AGGCTACTGTATTTTCCTTGGAAGTTCTCTCATATCATGGAAATCTAAGAAGCAAGCCAATGTCTCTAGATCATCAGCTGAGGCTGAATATCAAGCAATGGCTAACACATGTTTGGAGTTAACTTGGTTGCGTTACATACTACATGACCTAAAGGTTCCTCAAACAACTCCTGCACCATTATTTTGTGACAATCAGGCAGCTTTACACATTGCTGCGAATCCTGTCTTTCATGAGCGTACAAAGCACATTGAGATAGACTGTCATATAGTACGAGAAAAAGTACAAGCCGGAATAATCAATCCTTCTTTTATTTCTTCACACTTGCAATTGGCTGATGTATTTACGAAGGCTTTAGGAAAGGATCAGTTTGTGAATTTACATAACAAGTTGGGACTTCATGATATTCACTCTCCAACTTGAGGGGGAGTATTAGTAAATCTTAAATGTATATTTGACTATTAGGAAATGTTAGGTGAGTGTTAGGTGTACTCTTGACTTTATGTAATGTTAGGTGAGTGTTAGGTGTACTCTTGACTTTATGTAATGTTAGGTGAGTGTTTGTTGTACTCTTGACTTTATGTAATGTTAGGTGAGTGTTAGGTGTACTCTTGACTTTATGTAATGTTAGGTGAGTGTTAGGTGAATATTAGGTGGGTGATAGACTTTATGTGTTATATCTTCATGTATATATACCTCATAAGATTAATGAAAGATATGTACATTTTTCATCCATTACATTTTCTCTCACTTTCATCATTTTACACATTTCTTTCATTATATTTTCAGACATTTTCATTATTTTACAGAGAGAGCAGAATTTCGGCCAAGAAGGAATAAGGAAGAAAGAAGAGAGAAAGAAGAAGAAGAGGCAGCAGCGGGAAAGGAAGAAAAAGCTGCAGAAACCGTGAGGGAGAAGAAGAAGAAAAAGAGAAGAAAAAGAAAAGAGAAAGAAGAAGAAGAAGAGGAGTCTAGGAACCTTGGGTAAGTGATTTATGAAGTTGATTTGGTTTGAATTTGATGAAATTAAATTGTGTTGGAGTTTTGATTGTTGAGTATAAAAGGAAATTGAATGGATTTTAGAAATTGATTGAGTTTTGATTAGTGTTTGAAGTTGATTGTTGAATATAAATGAAATTGAATGTTTGGGTGATAATTTTGATGATGGGTTTTGTTAATTTGAGTATTTGATTAGAGTGAAAATCAAGAAATTAGTAAGTTAAAGAATTGGAGATTTGATGATTTTGAGTTTAAATGAGTTAATTAAGATGTTATTTGTGTAATTGGAGTATTTTTGAATTAATTAATGGTTTGAATTTAGAATCGTTAAGGAAGAAATCAAAATGATTATCAAATTAGTGACTTACATTATGAGTTTTGTTATAATGTTATGTTTGGAGTGAAATTAAATCACTAATTTTGGGAATTTTTGAATAGAAATTGAAATTGAAGTTATAATTAGTTTAATTGAGTTTAATGATGTTGAATTTGATGTTGTTAAGTGAAAGAAGTTTATTTATGTGAAATTAATAAAGATTAGAATGAGCATTTGTGTAGAAATCGAATGTTACTGGTGTATAGATTTCAATTGATGAGCAATTAAGTTTTAGACATTGTATTTGTATGAATTGATACAAATTGGTGTTTAGAAATCCAAGAAAATGTATTGAATTGTGTTGTATGAGATTCGAATTAAGAGAAATTGATTTATTGAAGGAATATACAATCGTAGAGACATGATTTTCAGTAAATTAAATGTAATTGATTTTATGAGAACAGGAGAAATTGTAGAATAGTGTTAAACATGTGAATAGAGTTTTATATTAGTGGTTGCATTTATATTAGTAATTTATTTGGAAATATATTACTTTAGGAAGAAATCTCCGTAGTATGGGAGAAAAAGAAACGTTATGGAAAGTCAAGAAATGTTTTGAGACAAAGGAACCGGAGCTCAAAGCTTAGAGAAAACCAGAAATCGGTAAGTGTAAATTTATTTTAAAGCAAAACATATTTTATTTTAGTAATATATTTTATCTAAAGTTTAGCAAGTTAATATTATCAGATTTTCAGTTGAATTACATTTAGTTTATTTTCTTTAAGTTTGATTGAGTATTTGTGATTTCGTATATAATTGTTATTTAAATGTGTTTTAATTAAAGTATTTTATATTTTAGAAATTCAGAATTTATATTCATTTAATAAATATATTTTATATATATTCTATGGTTTTTAAATCAAAAATTAGTTTTCAAAAATAAAGAAAATAGTTTTCAAACCATGGATACCCATTTATTATCAGAATTATCAGAATTTATCAGAATTATCAGAACTTATCAGAAGTAGACCCGGCCGGTACATCCCAATTGTGTGTGGCAAGTTTAGGGGGGACAGTCCGCTAACTCCAGGGGGTTGAGTCTGTCAGAGTCTGTCAGTTGCCCACACATTGGGGTGTTGTCTCGCTATATGTTGCGATGCAGTATACCGCACATAGACAGTGAGATGTCTTTTATCAGAAGTCACCAATGGCGCCAGATTAGCCGCCTGGTGACACCCTCCATATGGTACGGCACCAATTGGGTCGTCCTATGGAGTATCAGAAATCAGAAGGGTTCCATGGGTTTTATCAGAAAAGTATTTATCAGAAAAAGGTTTTATTAGAAAAGTTTTATCAGAAAAGCTTTATCAGAAAGGTTTTATCAGAAAATTGTTATCAGAAAGGTTTTATCAAAAAAGATTTATTAGAAAGGTTTTATAAGAAAAGTTTTATCAGAAAAGTTTTATCAGAAAAACATTATTAGAAAAGTATATTATTTTAGCATTTCAGTTCTTATTTCAGTTTATCAGATTTCAGAAAAGTATAATATATTAGTTTAATAATTTTCAGAAATATTGAAAGGTTTTCATAATAGTTTTCAGTATAGCTTTCAGAACAGTTTTCAGAAGTTAGATATCAATATATTTTTAGTATGAATTTTAGAATAGTTTTTAGAAAATAGATTTCAGAAATAGTTTATCATTTTAGTATTTTTAAAAAACAGATTTATATTCTTTTCAGATTTCAGAGAGGTTAATAGAAATTAATAGAAAAAGAATTAAAGTTTATTTAGAAATTAACAGCACTCACTGAGCTCGTTTAGCTCATTATAGTTTTATGTTTTTAAACCAACCTTTCAGGTACAGGTACTGGTACTGGTACTGGTGCATACATTGCAGGAATGCCAAAGACCAGTGGGACCAGTCAAAGGATGCTGTGACTATTTTACAAGCATATATAATATTTTAAATTGTTAAGTTGTATTTTAATATTGTTTTAAGTGTATAAATATTTTATTTAAAGATTTGATTTATTTATTTTGAGAATTGTTAATTTTGATATCAAAATGTTTGAGTTGTGATTATTGAGATGGACCAGAGGTCCACAGTAGTTGAGATTTAAAAACAAATATAGAAGTGTTTAAGTTGTTTTATGCAGGTCTCCAAGATTTGGTATCTCAGAAAAATAGAGGGGACTCTGCCAAAATTTTTATAAAATAGTTTTGTAAAAAAAAAAAAAAAATTTCTATTCAGATTTTCAAAATAAAGAAACGGCTTAGCTTCACGGAAGCCTTTCAGCGAGGCAAGCCTCGACTGGGAAGCTACCTTGGAGTGCCGGCAGGCCGCCTAACGTGCGATAGTAGGTTTGGAGCCTGTCATTCTTACTTCATTCTTCACTATTTGAGAAAACTTTTATCACAAGTCACTAACTTTTTCATTCCTCAAGACCTTTGAATGTGCATATTTTCCTTTGTTAACACCATATAACAAATATAAATTTCAGTTTCATACCTCTAAATGTGTGTTTCTTGGATATTTAGACACTCATAAAGGATATAAATGCCTTCATCCTAGTGGTAGTATCTATATATCTCGAAATATCAATTTTAATGAGTAAGAATTTCCATATTACTCTTTGTGTTCTACTTAAAATGTCTCATAAAAACATTCCACTAGTTTACCCATCTCCACTATTTCCAACACTAGATCATCTTCTTTTGGTTCTCAAGCTGTGCTCATGCTTTTAGTCCTTGTATGACAACACATTTTTCTAGAAGGTCTCAATTATCACCTCAACCCTTAACCTCCACCCAACCATAACAACAGAAATCACCTACATATTTACCTTATCAACCTGTAAAAACTCATCCCATGATCACTAGAGCCAAATGTGGTTAAACCAAAAGTCTATGCATCAAACTTCACCACTTAGGTACCAAATTCTATTTTAGCACCCTTAACAATTTCTTGCTAGAAATCAGCAATGGATACTAAGTTTCAAGCCCTTCTCAATAATCAAATTTGATCTCTAGTACCTAGAACAAAGGATATGAACATAGTTGGAAATAAATGGGCGTTTAGGGTCAAATATAAGTCAGATGGCAGTGTGGAGAAACAAAAGGCACGATTAGTAGCTAAAGGCTTTTATCAAACATCTGGGATTGACTTTGTTGAGACATATAGTTCTATGGCTAAACATGCCCTACCATTAGAATAGTTTTTGCCTTGGCAGCAACTCATGGTTGAGATGTTAAACAACTTGATGTAAACAACAGTTTTCTAAATGGTACTCTACAAGAAGTTGTGTTTATGGAGCACCCTGAAGGGTATGCGTCATATGATAAACCAAACCTTATGTGCCATTTGAAGAAGTCTTTATACAGGTTGAAACAAGCCGCACAAGCTTGGTTTGAGACTTTGACAGTTTAAAAATAACACTACTTAAATGGGGTCTCTCTAATTCTAAAGCTGATATCTCTCTCTTCATTTACAAAACAAAGACAAGCTTGATCATGTTACTTGTGTATGTAAATGACATACTGCTTACAGAAATAGACCACACTTTGATTGGAAAGATCATCTAGAATCTTAATAACACTTTTACTTTGAAAGTCCTAGGTTCATTAAGCTATTTTTTAGGATTTGAAGCAGGGATCTACCTAACTCAAAAGAAGAATGCTTCAGATTTGCTTAAGAAGATCAATATGTTAAATTGTGCTGCTTGTCCAACTTCTATGAGTACAGATAGCAAACTGCTGAAATTGATGGTGATCCCTTTGTTGATCCCACACTGTATATGAGTATAATAGGTGTACTTTAATACCTCACTCTTACCAGGCCATATATCTCATTTGTTGTCAACAGATAGAGCCAATACCTTGTTGCACCTACAACAATTCATTGACAAACTTACAAATAAAAATTGAGATATGTAAAGCGAACACTTGACATAGGCTTACATTTCAAGCTTCCAGAAATTTTGATCTTATGGGTTACTCAGAAGCAGACTGGGCAAGTAACTTGAATGATAGAAAATCCACAAGGTCTGGTGTGTTTTCTTGGGGAAGAGTTTAATTACCTGAAGTTCTAGAAAGCAAACGGTAATAGCAAGGTCTAGTTGCAAGGCAGAGTATAGATCATTGGCTCAGGCTACAAAATAGATGATTTGGGTTCAAGGACTCTTATCAGAACTAAGTATTCAAGTGTTGCAACAACAAGTACCCATTTTGTGGTGTGACAATACTAGAGCTGGTTCCCTAGCCAGAAATCCTATTTTTCACTTAAGGACAAAACATATAAAGTTGGATCTTCACTTTGTGAGAGATAAGGTAGCCTCTAAAGAGCTTGATGTTTGGTATGTACCCACAGATGAACAAACTGCAGACATACTCACAAAACCCCTTAGTATCAGCAGGTTTCAGTTGCTTAGAGACAAACTCATCATTGATAGCTCAATGCTTCGTTTGAGAGGGGATGTTAACCCACCTTGAAAATAGCTTGATCATTCTTGATCACAATCTTGATCAAGGGTGCAGTCAGAATAGCTCAATACTGGTCTTACACAGCTGAGCAAACCCCAACAATCGAGCATGCAAAATGTATGCTATATGCTGTGACTAATTGGAATCCTTTTTGGTAACTACGTGCCGCATCATCACTAATCATATATGGCTATTTATCCATGCCAATACAAGTCTCCTTAGATTAAGGAAGCTAATTATGAACTACACTAGGATTCTATATATATATAGCTCTCTTGTAAACCGTTTCCAGTCAACAAATATACAAGTTTTTCTTCTAATTTTCTCTATTTTCTTTAGTTTTCCTTTTCTTTTCAAACTTATTGTCTCACCGTGCGCATTTATTCAGTATTTGTGGATAGTTTTTTCCCTTTATCGTGAGAGTAGATATCTGGGTCACGCGTTTAGTGATTGACATCGGCAAATTCCGGTAAACTTATTATTAATATTTTAATTGTACCTGCCAAAAAAAATAAATAAATAAAGGGTAGAGTGAGACTTCATTGTAAGTGTTGATAATGCAAACTCTAACAATAACCTTATTATATGCTTGTCGAATATTGTGAATAATTGGAATAAGGCCATTATTAAGGGTGACCACATGCATTTGAGCTGTTTTGCACATATTTTAATATTAGAGACATGCCTAAACTTTAAGAATCATGTGGAGCAAAAGAAAATTTCTTCAAGTAATTAATTATTTTTGTCTAAATGTTTCAACCACATAAACTTATTTGTTGTTATTTGTTAGACTGTTCTAAAAAATTTTTAAAAATAATTTGAAAGATTAAAGAATTATGATACTCAATATCTTTATACTCCATATTTTTTTGACTTTTGCTTGGGTAAGAATAGAGGGGCTCTAACATTCTTGTATTGGGATATTCTTTTTGTTTTACTAAGTTTTTGAAGATTTTTTCCTTCAAAAAAAAAAGTTTTTGAAGGTTTTTTAAAGAGGAAATTGTTAGTTTTGGCCAAAAATTAATGTTTCATTATAAAATTATCACTTTTTAATAACTTTCATTTTTGTCAACATTTGCATTCAACTGCCAAAAATAACCATCTTATATTTTGACTCCACCTTTCTTTCTTCTCTTTTTTTTGTTGGACAATTTTCTCCACTATACTTTTCTCTCTCTTGTTTTATAATCATTTTCTCTCTCTTCAACCTCTATCAATCAACGTGAGCTTTGTCAAATGGAGAATCGGTGTTCAAGCTCTACTAACTCATTATTCCAAGTCTTTATCTCTATTTTTTTCTTTAGACACTAGCATGTAAAAAGTAAAAAAAAATTAATGGTTTGATGGAGTTTTAAATGGATCATATGAGGTGTTTGAATCTTTGTAGAATTCTTTATTTACTAGGGTTTTAGTGACTGTTTATTGTTCTCCTACAGCCAGGAGACGGAGTTTTATATTGATGGGGATTGTATTTTATTCTTTTGCAAAAAAAAAAAAAAGGTATTGATTTAATAACATTGAGCAAAATGAAATTTAAATTGACAAATAATTTGATATTTATACCTTTATTAATATTAGTTGTTATGTATTTTTATTTGATATGATACGATAATTAAAAATAAAATAATTAATTAATTTTAAACTAGTTTTATGTAAATATAATAAGATTTTAGTCATAATTAAGATATGATAAATAATGATATTAAAATTATTTTTATTTAGTTTTACAAAAAAAAAAAAAAAATTGAAAGTTCAAATGGTGTTGAAAGTAAGGACACTAACGCTACATAATATGGATAATTTGTTTTTACAGTCATTTACCATAAGCAATAGAATAAAAGAAATAAATTTATATTACATAAAATTAGAATAAAATTAGAAATATATAATCTTCGGGAGTATACATTTGGAAGAAAATAATTTAAATATAATATAGTAATTTGAAATTAAGTAAAAAGTCATGATTTTTTTACTTTTATTTTTAAATTGTTTATTTAATTACTTAAAAAAAATAACTTAATAAGTCCAATTCATATATATTAAATGTTAAGTGGTAAAAATAAACAATCCTTTAGTTTTTTGTTTTGAAAACAAAAACAGGAATTAAAAATGGATCCAAACACCACCAAGTCAAACAATTCTCTTTCCCTCGTTAGATTTCTTGATTAGTTATACTCTCTAAAATATAAATTCTAACATAAAAAAGGAGAATAAAACAATTATTTTGTCTTAACACATTTTTAAGTTTTCTTTTTTCTTTTTGGACAATTACAATTAAATCGGTTTAGGAAGGGAGATACGAATTGAACACACAACTTCAAGGGTGTAACTGTGTAACACCCCCTGACCCGACCCGACTGGATTGACCCAGGGAGTGTTACCGGATTTTTAAAACTTTCTAAATTCACCTTTTCCATTTCAAACCATTGAAACTCGTATCAATTAGTAATTTAAAAACATTTTTCTAGTGAGCCCATTGAAATACACTTTTAAAAATTTCGGCAGAGTTCCCTCTGTTTTTCTGATTTCCCAAAACCTGTTTTCCACAATTTCTGTACACATGGTTCACAACTACACTTTGGCCTATCGGATTACTGACTAACACATCATATTCAGTAGGTTCAATTTCCAGATTTTGGTGTTTCAGCATGGCATCACATATATATGAATGAGTGGAACCTGGATCTATCAATGCAATAACTGTAGTATCAAAAATAGAAATAATACCAGCTATCACGTCAGGCGCATCCTTATCTTCCTGAGCTCTAACACCATAAACTCGTGCAGGAGCTCGACTATCGGGTCTTGCCACTGACTCTGACACTCCTCTGTGGCTACCACCTTCAGGTACTGCCTGACTAGGCCTCCTACCTCTGAAAGTAGTAGGAGTTGATCTCTTTGGCTGCTGAACAGTGATAGATCTAATATGTGGGCAATTTCTCAGGAAATGGTCACGAGATCCATATCTCAGGCAGTGTAACATCCCGGATTTTGAATAATTAATTTTATATATGTGAAAATAAATTTTGTGATTGGAGGGGGTGTAAATGTAATTAAAAGTATGTTTATTTTTATGGTTTCCAGGTGGACCAGATGGAACGGTCCAGAAATAATGTATGAAAATTGAAAACTGAGGCAGTGAGTATCGCGACCTGGTCATCGCGACCACAGCTCGCGATGAAAAATGGTGATTCTTGGCAGTGAGCATCGCAACCAGTCATCGCGACCACAGATCGCTATGAAATGCTCGCGATGAGAAGATGAAATTCGGGCAGTGAGCATGGCGACCACCATCGCGACCAAGATACCGCGACGTGTGCTCACGACGAAGGCGGTGGAAACGCTCCAAAGAGCACCGCGACCTGGTCATCGCGACCACAGGTCGCGATGACGCTCGCGACGACCGAAAAATATATAAAAAAAAGAGAAGCTTGTCTAGGAAGCTACAGAAAAAGAAAGAGAAAAGAGAGACCGAGAGAGAGGGGGAGAAAAAGAAAAGAAAAGAAAAGAAAAGAAGAAGAAGAGGAAGAAGAGAAGAAGAAGAGAAAGAAAAGAAGAAGAAGAAGAAAAGAAGAAGAAGAGAAGAGAAGGAAAAGGTGGAAGAGAAAGAAAAGGGAAAGGAAAAGAAAACGTAGAACCGCGGTCGTTGAGAAAAAAAAAACGGTATCCAGGTTGGTGTACACACGTTTCTGAACTTATTTTGTTAAAAGTTTTGATTTAGTATGTTTAAAAATATAGTTATGGATTTTATACATTCGTATTGATTTGTGAATATACTCGTATTGCATTTTTTATATATTGTTGAGTTATTTGTGCATTATTTTATTATTGTGAAAAGTTGAATAAAATCGTGTGTTTCACAAATCTGATTTCCAGTTATTGTTTGATTTTCTTCTTTATGGATTTTGATTTAAAATAGTCTTCGTTGATTTCTGAAACCAAGAATTGATTTGTTATTAGTTTTAATGGCCCTGATATATGTATAGGGATATTTGGATATAGGAGATTGACATGTCAATTGGGTGAATTTATGGCAGTACTGTACCGTGATGTATAATGTCTCTGATTATTGATTATACGGATACCATTTCCTCGTGAAATGGGAAATCGACTGTTTACCACAGATACCATTTCCTCGCGAAATGGGAAACCGACTGAATACTGGATACCATTTCCTTGTGAAATGGGAAACCGACTGTTTATATAGGGATACCATTTCATATGAAATGGGAAACCCGACTGTAAAACCCGCAATCCAGTCCTGTACACCCTGTTATGTGTATCACGGGCCAGATTTAGAATTTATGGATAGAAAGTGTTATGGAAATAAAGAAATGATATTGAACTGAATTTCAGAAATTTTTGACATATTGTATGATTATATAGTTCAAAACGTTTGTTATATATTTTTATATATTTGAAAATTTTGTTTTTAAACTTTACTGTTTACTTATAATTCTGCATTTCGGATTTATGAAATATTGGTTTAGATATCCTGTTTTATATTATATTACCGTTTATTTTAAGTGTACACCCACTAGGCAGTTTTGCTTAGCGCGTTAGTTTTGTTTCTAACGCGTAGGTAATAAAGAAACCGAGGACGGAAAAGACTGAAGAGGCACCAGCTGCAGAGAAGAGCTCAGAGTCACAGTATCTTTGGGGTAGTTTGTTATATAAGTATTCATGTACATTATATTTAGATATGCGTGCATATACAGAGGATTTTGTAATCATGTGTTGTAATTAATTATTTTATACTTTCTGTTTTGCATTTTTCAAAGAAATTGTAGTTACTGAATTGTTTTATAAACTGTTTGAAAGTCGCACTAAACGGCAGAGTGCGCAATTGAGTGAAAATGGAATTTAGAAGTGTTGTGGATTTTGTGTAAATTGAATTTGATTTGAAACAGGTTTTGGAAAATCCGAAAAACAAATGGAACTCTGCCGAAATTTTTGTAAAAAGTTTATTTTTGATGGGCTCACTTAAAAAGATTAACTTACAAATTATATGGTTTTCAGTTTATAAACAGAAATAAGAAAATTTTGAAAACCCGGTAGCACTTCCTGGGTCGATCCAGCCGGGTCGGGTCAGGGGGTGTTACAGGCAGGCTCCTGTAAGCTTCCAGCATTCCCCAGGATGTCTTCTTCCACAATGTTCACACAAGGCAGGGGCTGGTCCCCTAACTGCACTCCTAGGGGTACTGGCCACGGAAGTTGCGCATTGACCAGGCCGGGCCGTGGGTATAGGCCTCTGTGACTGCACTGGACCACTAGGCTGCGGTCCCTTAAATTTCTTACTCTGGGGCTGATATGAGCTGGATGGCCTTGCCCCTCTTCTTTGCTGCCCTCTATCTCTTCTAGCCTGCTCTTCCTTCTTAATTCTTTCTACATTTAGAGCTGCCGAGACGAGTCTGGTAAAATCTTCAAATTCAAAAGCAGCAACATGTAACATTCCTCAAATAATCAATATTCTATTCATAGATTCACAATTCATTAAATAGAAATTAGGAATGTCACACAACCTGTAGGCGGATATAATCGTTCAATCCATCTTCAAACCTTCTACATTTATCCACCTCTGTCGCCACCATATCTCGTGCATATTTACTCAACCTGACAAATTCTCTCTCATATTCGGTCAATGTCATCTGCCTTTGCTTCAGGTTGGTAAACTCCCTCTTCAAATTGTCCAAATAGATGCGACCAATATATTTTCTCCGGAACTCCTTCTGAAAGAATTCTCACGTTCTGTCCTCTGGTCGCACTGTCTGTATAATGGAGGTCCACCATTGATAGGCATCCTCCTGTAATAAGGATACTGTACACTCCAATCTCTCTTCAGGTGTGCAGTGCATCTGCTCTAATATTCTGTCAGTCCTCTCAAACCAGTACTCTACGGAAGATGCATCCTCATCCTTTCTGCCATGGAAATTCGTGGGTCTGTATTTAGCCAGTCGCTCTATGGCTGATCTTCGTGGCGCTGCTCTAGTAACATTCTGAAAGAACTCAGCCATCTGCTACATAAATGCTGGCTGTACAGGGTCCGCCACTCTCGGGCTTACTGATTCCCTAGATGCTCTCCCAGCCATGCTGGCGGGACTCTCAGGTCTATCTCCACTTCTTCCATTTCCTTTTATCCTATATAAGACAGAAGAGAGGTCTGCAGATTAGAGTCACACATTCCTATGGGTATCTTTAGACAATGCATGCATATACAGACTCTTTGGTCCAGAAACGCCTAAACCGCGCTCTGATACCACTTAAATGTAACACCCCCTGACCCGACCCGACTGGATCGACCCAGGGAGCGTTACCGGGTTTTCAAAACTTTCTAAATTCACATTTTCCATTTCAAACCATTGAAACTCGTATCAATTAGTAATTTAAAAACATTTTTCTAGTGAGCCCATTGAAATACACTTTTAAAAATTTCGGCAGAGTTCCCTCTGTTTTTCTGATTTTCCAAAACCTGTTTTCCACAAAACTCTAATCAAATAAAATTCACAACAACACTTCAAATATCATTTTCAATTAAATGCGCACTCTGCCGTTTGGTGCGACTTTCCAACAGTTTAAAATAAAATAATTCATAATTCAATATTTACAAACAATCTACAAATGAAAAACAGAAATCATAAGATTATTTACAAAACACATATATAAACTCTTCGCAATTTACAGACTTCTGTATATGCATGCTTACAGAATATATATATACAAAAAATATAACTACCCAACTGTAGTGACTCTGGGACTCTGTCAGCAACTCTCTCTTCAGTCTTTGGCTTCTTCAGTATCCTTGTGACCTACGCGCGATAAAAACGACGCGCTAAGCATATCGCTTAGTGGGTGTATACTAAACTCATTTATTAAAACTCATAAATAACTTTTCATAATAAACTCATAAATATATTTTCATAATAAAAATATCACAATATACATATTTCAATTCCAAGCATTTACAGAAATAAAACGGGTGAAATTGATTCAAAGAAACAACTCATTTCAATTTATAATCCATATAAAACCGAATCATAAACTAGGTTATAATCATAAACGTATAAAATCAATTCCGAAATTCACTTATAAACATATTATTCAATTCATTTCAATTCTGGCCTTCTAGAATACTCAACATAAACCAGGACTGGAATATGGGTCGTTCGACCACAGTGACTGTCTGTCGCACATAACTCCCACCCTAGGACGAATCCTAAGAGTGGTACGTATCTCCCTATTCTAAGACCGAGTGGTCGGAACCTAGAGAGGTACATAGCTCCCTATCCCAGGAACGAATCCTTAGGAAGGTACGTGTCTCCTTACCCCAGGACGAATCCGTGAGGAGGTACATGTCTCCCTACCCCTAGACGAATCCATGAGGAGGTACATGATAAGTCATCAATAGCAATATCATTGTCGGTGCAGTACTGTTCACTAAACCCAGCTGGTATACCAACCTTCTATATCCGTATATATGTCCAAGTATCCTAGGGCCATTTCACAATATCATTTCTTTATGGTCAAATTAAATTTTATTAAATTCAAATCAATAAACACATTTACAAAATTCAATATATATATATATATATATATCAATTCATTTAATACTACCAGAATATATATATATATATATATATATATATATATATATATTCAAAATCAATTTAGTACAAACAATATATATATACTAAATTATCCCAAAATCAATTTTAATTAACAAATCATAAACAATATATCATAAATAAACTAAAAAAAATATAATATAATAATTCCAAAAAGTACTGAAAAATCTGAAAAATACAAACATTAGTGTACACCGAACCTGGACACTAATATCCAATTACAAATTGCACCCTTGAGCTTCTTAAAATCCTATCATGACATAAATTTACTCGTACTCACAATCCATCTCAATAATTATTCCAAAACTATTCCACACTTATCCAATTACCAAATGAACTTCACCAATAGTCAATTAGACCCGTTATTCTCCAAATGCACTATAAAAAGAATATACTTTTCATAATTCGAAAATTAGGAGCGTTACAAAGTGTGAGGAGCAAACTACTGAATCAACCTCATCTTGTCCATTATTTTTAAGTTAGAGATGCTTTTTGGTCATTTTTCCAATGTATCAGTATGTGGAAATTGTTTTTGACTTGAATTAATTTTCTTTTATTTTCTCATTTTTTTAATTAATTTCAACTGTTAGACTTGAAAAAGCTGAAATTGCCCCTAAATCATTTAAGAATAATTAAAAGTGAAACATAAAAGATAATAATAATAATAATAAAAACTCCAATGGTGGCGAAGACCACCAATGGCGAAGATTTTTGATCTCCTCCTATTACGAAGGAGATCGAATGACGATCACCTCCTGCACAAGGAGATCAATACAGATCTACTCTGTGGATTGAAGGAGAGGATCTCCTCTGAAAGGAGGAGATCAATAATATTCTCCTTGGACATCATCAATGCTCCACCGGTGGTGGAGTTTAAGGTTTTATAAAAATTATTAAAAATTATAAGATTATTCTATTTTAAGGTAGATATGAATGTTGGACCGAAAGGTTATCAAATTAAAAACACTTTCCAAAGCACAATATGCAATTATAAACTTAGATGTGCTAATATGCAATTATAGATATAAAAAAAAAGAGTAAATGGCACAAATCAAAAAGCTCAAGAGATAGAGATATCAAATATGATATCGATAGACCTTTCAAAAAAAAAATATGATTTCTATAGTAGTTTGGCCTCAATCTATCCACCCCTCAATCTTAAGCCTTTCACTACTTCCAATTGGACTTCCAGGTGCCTATTAAACCTTTATAACAATGTGGATACATCCCCACTGTCTTTACTAAGTGATTCCTCACACTTGAGTTTCTCTCAATACCTATGTTTTTGACTCAACTAGTATTTTCCGATACTCCAACTCAAATATGAAAGAATGAATATAAAGAAATTCTCCCTCAAAAAGCAAATAAGAAAATTCAAACACAAGTAGAGTATTTGATGTGTATTAATGGAATATTTTGTTCAATCAAGACTTAAAAAACTTCATTCAGATGTTAAAGCACTTTGTTAGGCTCTAAAAAGTATTTACTAGATGACCTAAGACTCGTATTTATAGGTGGAATGAAAAACTAAAATTTTAAAATGAGAAACCGGTAAAGTTTTGGTAAATCGTTTCGCAAAATTGGCAAACCCATTTTTGTTCTGCCCTAGGAAAACCAAGGTAAATCGGCAAGTCAGTTCAAGCAAACAGAAAATAGGTTAATCGGGTTGCTTCTGATTTCGTTATTACTATGTAAATTACATTTTGGTCCCTATGGCTTTTAAAACAGTGCATTTTGGCCTTTGTGAAAATTACAGCTTAGTATCTATAAGTTCTAAAACTTTTATTTACATCCCTATTTGACTATTATGCTTTCGAAATTGGTTTTTCATGTGCAAATAGACATTCTAATTCTCTAACAATCTAGATGGGGTCTTAGAACATTTAAGGTGCGTTTATTAATCGGGAATAAAAATTAAAGGAAATTTAGTTCCACTATAAAAAGAATGAAGGAGAATCAGAATCAAGTTGCTAAATTTTATTTCAGTGTTTATTAACACTTATGAATTAGAAATGGAACCAAATGAATTCTCTTTCCTAGTGTTTACTAAAATAAGGAATAAGAATAATACAAAATTGATTACAAAAATACCCTTTTATATATATATATATATGTGTGTATATATATCAGTCACACTATAAAATATTCTGACCTTTTTTTTTACTGTTGTTATGTTATATCCAAAAAAAAATTCTGAGGTTATGCTTAATTGATTGCAATTATTGAAAACTCTTCTTATTTCTTTCAGCTATAATAGAAAAACTGCCTAAGAAGAAAAAGATGGCGCAGTTGCTATGCTTACCAAAATAAAAAGTAGTTTATCCAAAATAAAAACCAAAATTAAGTTTTTTACCAAAAAAAAAGTTGTTTTGCTATGGTTCTTATTTCTTTTTTTTTTATATATATATATTTTTAATCAATCATTTATTGTTATTATCACATGTTAATAATCAATTATGTTTTTTAATTCAATGGATTTTTTTTTTTTGAGTTTCGAGAGGATACCGATCGATTATAGTTTTTATTATTATTTTTTTTAAAGATGTCGCAGTTCACACACACACACACATATATATATATATATATAATATGGAATCGATACAACAATTATAAGAAAAAAAAAAAAAAATGGTAAAGAAGAATTTATACCTATAGCAAAATTTGGAGAAAGCGATGAATAAAAGAGTATGACAGAGATTAATTTTTCAAAAGAAAAAAACGATTGTTTATGATTGTTCTTTTTTTTTTGAAGTTGGAAAAGAAAACGATTATACAATTTATTTTTATTTAATTTTAATTGAGGATACTTTAGTAAAAATACGTTAATTTCCTTTTTCAATCAGGAAATAAAACTTGATTTTTTGGGTAGGAGGGGAATCAAGTTCCCTTTACTGCAGGAGTTTAATTTCTGATTTGTGTGTGAGGTACACGAAACTTATTAGTTCCCCAAAAATTTAACATTCAAAGACTTGATGTTTGCTTCTCCATACAAGTATAATTGATTTCACCAAAGTGTTAGATCTTTGTATAATACGTTTGGCTTCTTTTTCTACATGCTTGAAACTTAACTAAAATCGAAGCTAAATATGTTATGGTAATAATTTAGGATGGAAATTCAATTTAGAGCTATTTGTCCTATAATTTAAGTAAAATATGTTATGGTAATATATTACAAATAATTTGGAATTTAGAGAAGAAGAAGATAGTCAAACTTGTTTAACTATAAGAAACATACCATTAGATCAACCTCATATTATTGTTCGCATTCGTTTAAAGAATAAATTTATAGATTTTACTTTTATAAGGTTTATATAGAGACAAGGAAATGTGTTATTATATAATTAATAAGTATTTATTTATCTATTTATTTTATCTAGAGAGGGGGAATATGAGATTATAGTCTCGACTTAATTGAGAGGTGTAGTTAATATTAAACTATTTATATGACCACTTTAAAAAAAAATTTGATTAAAAACTAGTGGATTTTAATAATTAAGTAACAATACAAATTATGTATAATATTACGACTAAGTTATTAAGTAATATTGGAAAACTTGCATTGATTTTTTTTTAAAATTTTTTTTATATTTGAGCTATTACAATTAATTTAGAATTTTAGGAAAAGGGACACGACTCAAATTCACGTCTAGGTATAAGTATGAGAGACAAACCATAAGGCTAACCTCATATTTCTAATTTTTTTATATTGAAAATCTAATTTTTAATTAATATAATCTCTTTCCAAATGTTGGATGCAGCCAACATCAAATGATATTGTTTCTAAAAAAAAATAAATCAAATGATATTGTAACTATATTGAGCCATATAGTAGCATTCAACCCAAAATCATTAGTAGTACCACTGTATCAGGGGTGGCAATTTGGATTTATCATGTCGAGTTTGTATAATCCAAATACGACATGTTTATTTTTTGGTTAATCTGAATTTGACATGTTAAATTTATCATGTCACAAGATAAAATTTAAATACAAACTATTAAATTAGTGGGTTACCCGTTAATTTAAAATTTTGTCAATTTATCTATATAATATTTTTAAATTAAATTTTCAGTTCATTGAACAATTAAATAAATACAAATAATTAACTGTAATATAATTTCCATCGAAAATAAATTTAGAGCTAATTGCATCGACCTTTTCTGAAGTTTTACCAACTACAAGTGGAGTCGACTTTATCGTTTATTGATAAATACTTTCCATACACTTCGTAAAATTTGGTCAAATATAATAGTTGATCAGGGGAGGTCTTTCTTAAAAAATCCAAAAGTTGACTAACAGGAGGGGAGGTCTTTGTCAATAAATCTAAAAATTGACTCCGTCTGTAATTAAGTAAACCTCAGAGAGACGTTATTTACTAATAAATTTACAATAAAATCTTATTAAAAGTTAAAACAATTTATCTAAATCAAATCTCATACATAATGTGTCAAATCAATTAACAGTTTAGGAGGAATTCAATGTAAATACGACTTATTTATTTAATAAATTTAACGTATTGATATGATAATAATCCAAATAAAGTTCAAATTAAATTTATTTTTTAAAAAGTATAATTATATGATTAATAATTATCAAATTTTTCTACACTTGGAGATATCTACTTCTGTAATAAGGGGATAAAACTACCTATATATACTGATAAATATGTATAATAAAATTTAAATCCTCACAATTAAGGTGAGAAAAATATGCACTTGAGCTGAGAGTGGTTGTAAAACTTCAAAATAAATTTACTAATTTCGTATCTTATTCGTGAGTATTATCGGGTCGTATCGATTATTGTGGCCAGGCCTTTCCGCGATGAAAATTAAAGCCCACAGATTTCCATATCCAAAAAGAAAGCAATATTAAATAATAAAAAAATGGAAAACAAATAAAAACCCTCTTATCATTGGATCTCTCTGTCTCTGTCTCGCTCTCTAGGGTTTTGCTTCTGCTACGTTCTCGTTTTCGTTTCAAGTGAGTCTCAATCCAACCTCGCCTTTTTGTTATTTCACGCATTTCTTCTTCTTTTATTGCATACTATTTCTTTCTATTTTCAAAATTTGTGAGTTTCCATTTGAGGAACATTTCTGTATTATTGTTGTAGCTGGTGTTGTTTTGTTCTTCAAATTCAAGAGTCTTCTTAGATATCAGGATCTTGGATCGTAGCTTCTGTTTGGTTTCTTGGAAAGAAAAGAAATGAAAACGAAAGTAAAGGAGATGTCAAATCCTGTGTTATACTAGTTTGGCTAACCACAATTTTACTTGTTGTCTTGTGTCTTCACTTAGGTTTGTAGAAAATCTTTAGATTTAGGTTGTCAGTGAATAATAACTTGATGGATGTTACTGTTTTTTGTATCAATACGGCTTCAATAAAGATTACTGGGGCTTTTGGATTTTTTTTTTTCATTTCTCCTCTTTTATTTAAGCTGATTCTCTTATTAGCTTTACGATATTGTTGTTTATTCGGGTTTATTGGATGCGTGTTGCTTGCATTTGTTTTTGTCACCCTTTGTGTGCAAGTTGGCTACCTTTTGTTTTAAAGGTGAGACTATCATCTAAAGTTGAGCTTCATTTATTGACAGCATCTTCTTATATTCGCCTTTTGATTACAATATCATGTGGGATTCTTTTTTCTTTTACTCTTTTTATGTTATAAAATGTGCCGTGGAATAATGTTGGATAGCCAGTAATATATGGAAGCTTAGTAGAAGGTTCTAAATATTGAGATAGGAAAAGGTATTTTGGAGATGATCAAGAAAAAATGCAAGCAAAATGGACTATAAGGGTGTGATTACTATTTTATTGCATAGTTCTACTCTTTGTTGAAACCGTGCTATAAGAATCTTGATCCAAATATTTTTTGTTAACCATGTCAAATGAGATTTTGAGATGATCTACTATTGTGCTCTATCTCAAAGTCTATATTCCTGCTAGATGATCAAAACTAGTTGTTGCATGATTGTGAGATGTTAGTGACAGTGAAAACAGAATGCTCTGTATCATAGAAAGTGGTATTCATTTAACTGTTTTGGTGCAGATGGTTAATTAACTGTGTATTTACATGAAATGATTGGATGTGGATTTGTTGCTTGCTTTCATGGTATTTGCTTTTTGTACTGATTGGTGCCAGCCTGTATTTTATCTAGATACAGGACAATTATGTGGAGTTACATATCTTACAGTTATTGCTAGTGATGAGAGTGACTTGTTCATGGATTTTCAATGATGAATGCTTGGTTCTAGAGGACTAGATGTAGCGTTTCAGAACTTATACTAATATTCATTGGTTTTCTTCTCTTTTAGATTACTTAAAATGAAAGATTGAAATTTCAAAATAGTGCTTGATTTGGGTTGTTGGATTTTTATGTGGTGCCTCTCTTGATATAGTTGAGTATTCTCCAGTTTATGAAATTATTCTATGTAGATATAGTTGTGCATTCTTTTACCAAAACAATTTGGATTTTGGTAGCAAATGGTAATGAACTAATGAAGTAATCAACTAATAACCAGTGGAAATAGAACTTTAACATTTCATTGATAGTGGAAAGAATACAAGACCTTGCTGGTATGCTGTGCACCTTTCCCTTTCTTTTGCCTTCTAGAGTAGATTTTTATATTCAAGTGAAACAGTGTCTCTTTTATATTAAAGGGTAAAATACTTTGACACACCCTGCCTTAATGGTATAATGTTATTGAGATATCACTAAAATGCCTTATTATACACAGACGCCTCCTACCTTTAGTCAAACATGGTGAGTAAAAGGGTATATTAGCAATTTAAAATATAAATGTATTAAAAAATACAAAAGTATTTAAAAAACTATTCTGGAAAGTCTTCCATATTTGGAAGGAGACTTCGATATGGTCAAGAAGGGGAGGTTCACGTGAGCCTTTCCTTGGTTGGAGGGGGAGGCTCGTGCCAGCCTCCCCATGGTTGTGACATGGTGGAGGTTCGCGCCAGCCTCTAGTGTGTTGGTGGTTGAGGCTCGCATGAGCCTCCTTGTGGTAGCAGAGAGTGGAGCCGACAAGCCTCCCTGTGGTAGCAGAGAGCGTAGGCTTGCGTGAGCCTTCGCCCTCTGGTAGAAAGAGCCTCCCTGTGGGGCTGGAGGGGGAGGCTTTCCTCCCCTTCTACTTTTGGTTACCTTTTTTCTTTTTTTCCTTTTTTAAATTTAACTATATTATTTTATTGAATATTGAAAAGGGGCATTTTTGTCATTTTTAGTCAACGCAGTCAACAAGGGGTGTCATTGTGTAATGTGAGATTATTGACGGGGTGGTATATGTAATGAGCCAATTAGTGGCATCTCAATGTCATTTTGTTTGCGCTATATTAAATTGTTGTTCATTTAGTTTATGTTATCTATTGCCATTCAGCGAATTATTTCTTGATTTTCTATTTTTAAGCTCTAAACTATAAGAACAAAGTAGTTAGACTAATTGATGGAGTTCATGCTTTGAGCTCTGTGCTGTTTTCCACTCATCCTGACTGACTAGACTTCAATAAAGTTAATTTTTTATAGGGTGAGCTCTGAGCCTTGGCTGCAGTTAGTTGAGTGCCTCGTAAATGTTGACTTTCAGAAGCCACTTTTGTGGGTGATTTTGCTTGGTTATTTATTATTCTCTTGGACCTATTTGCAAGTCTTGTGGTGTTAACATCCTTAGAAGATACTATCTGCAGGACTAATCTTTAAATAGTTTGTTTGCATAATAAATGGGTATGTTACGTGGATACTCTAATCGTTAAGTGCATTCTTCAACTATTAGTTGCATAGTTTTTGGCAGGCTGTAGTAATTCTTCTGTGGTCTGAGGTAATCAATAATTAAGTACTCATGTGGATAAGTCTACGCATTAACTCATTACGTCCTGTTATTTACCATTAGTGGATCTACAGTACATGACACTTTGTAGGGTTTATTGAAGTTTGTGGGAAAAAGGTAGTGTTGTGAACTTTGTTTTGAATGCCCAATACTTTAAAAGATGACTTTAAAGAGACACAATGTTTCGCTTGTTAAGTTCTTGCAGCTAATAATTTCCTTTTCTCGTTCACGTTGTCCCTTTGTCTAGATATATGGAAAAGTGTTTTTTTTCAAGTGTATATTGTTAATTTTGCTTGGTATTAGTACTTTTGGGAAAATCATTAATGATGGTCTGCTGATATTGTAGTTCCCCTCGAGTTTGTTGGCACAAAGTTCAAAGTTTTAGTCCATTGGATTTATTGTTGATGGGGGATTCAGAAAATGCCCTTCCTCCTTCAAAGAAGAGGGCTGCTGGAAGGGAGCTTTCTCGAGATAACCCTGGTCTTGATGACGATGAAGATTCTTCTGAACAAGAAACTGGAACTTTCAAGAAGGCCAGTGATGAGGTTCTTGCAAGCAGAAGGATTGTTAAAGTTCGTCGCCCTCCAACCACATCTACTCCCTCATCAAATCCTTTTGCTGGTATCCGCTTAGTCCCTTCAGCCGAACCTAGTGTGACAATTACTACAGTTACAAGTGAAGCTGTAGCTTCTAATGAGAAGAAAGATGCAGAAGGTTCCAAAAGTGATGCCTCATCAAATCCTTCAGCTGAACCTAGTGTGACAAGTACTGTAGTTACAACTGAAGCTGTAGCTTCTAGTGAGGAGAAAGATGCAGAAGGTTCCAAAAATGATGCCTGCCAAGAAACTGAAAAGGGGAAAGATGAGAACAGTAAGCAGTCTGAAAGCAAGGTTGATGAGGCAGCAGCTGAAGCAGATGCTAGCAATGAGGCTGATAAGGGTGAAGATGAGAGTAGTAAGCAATCAGCAAACAAGACTGATGAACCAGCATCTGTAGCTGTTGCAGATAGGGAGAGTGACAAGTATTTGGAGAACAGTGCTGTTGTCAATGAAGCAGCGAAAGATGAGGTGGATAATGAAAAGGCAGCTGGAGTAGATAAGACTGAAAATGAGGATAAGAAAGATAAGAATGAAGATAAAAAAGATAATGAGGGTGAAGATAAGAAAGATAATAGTCATGAAAATGCAGATGCAAGTGCAGAAGGTTCCTCTTTGAATTCATTCCAACAGCTTTCAAGTAGCCAAAATGCCTTCACAGGACTTGCCGGGACTGGGTTTTCTACTACAACATTCTCATTTGGGTCAACTCCGAAGGATGGGTCTGCATTGGGTTCTAGCTCCGGTTCTCTCTTTGGACAGAAAAGTGACCAGCCTTCTTTTGGTTTTGGTCTTTCTAACAATGGAAATTCTTCCCTCTTTAATGCACCTGGGGCTTCTATTCTTTCAAAGAGTGAGGGATCTGGTTTCCCATCTATGCAAGAAGTTGTGTTAGAGACAGGAGAAGAGAATGAGGAAGTGGTTTTCTCAGCTGATTCAGTGCTTTTTGAATTTTTTGACGGGAGCTGGAAGGAGCGAGGTAAGGGAGAAATTAAGGTGAATGTATCGACAAGTGCCACTGGAAGAGCCAGGCTTCTCATGAGGACTAAGGGAAATTATAGGTTGATTTTGAATGCAAGCCTTTATCCAGACATGAAGCTTACAAATATGGAGAAGAAAGGCATTACTTTTGCGTGTGCTAGTGAAGGGAAAGATGGGCTTTCTACATTTGCATTGAAGTTCAAGGATTGTTCGATGGTGGATGAGTTTCGGGCAGCTGTTTTGGCACACAAAGATAAAAGCGCAGCAGTTTTGAAGACGCCAGAAAATTCCCCCAAGGCTTCAGATGATTGAAAGGTGACCTGTTTGGGTTCACAGAATTCTACTTGCAATCATCTGGTTGGCCATAGCAGATGTTCTTTTTCCTTTGATGGAGAAAAGCAATCTTGTTTAGAGCTTGGTTATTCCTAAGCCCTTATGTAGCAGAGAGTTAACAGAGTCGGGTCCTTTTTGTTGTTGTTCAGTCTAGTCTGCGGGATATTTCAACTTAAAAAAAAAAAAAAAAAAAAAAAAAAAAATCATTTCTGGGTCGGGTAAAAAAATCTTGCATAATTTAGAGGTATAAAGACGTGGCATGTTTGAGAGTTCTATAGTTGTTGTACCCTTTAGGTGGGATAGACATTAAAATGCTATGTTGCAGTAAGTATATTTTGGGTCTTTCTGATTATATTACATTTTGCCCCTTATGCTCTTCAAAATATGTTATTACTTTGAATGTCAAGTTTTATCCATGATCTTGCAATCATCTGTCGTCACAAACTAGTTGTTGAAAAGTGCTTTTGAGTTGCCAACTATATATCAGAGTTTGTTTGATATATGGTTTTTTTATTTGCTAAAAGAGTCCTTTTAGGGTGTGTTTGATGGGTGAGATTAAATGGACTAAATTAGCTTATGATATGTTTAATGCAGTATGGATTGAATAAATAGTACTATTTCTTATTTGGTATTACGTGGGAGATAGTTATATATTATAATATTATTTTTTAAATAAAAGTAAAATTATTTTATTTTTTAAACTAAATAAAATGCTTAAAAATTATTTTAGAATTTTATAAATATATTAAAATTAAATTAATTTTATAAATATATTAAAATTATTTTTAAATTAAATTAAATAAAAATAAATTATTTTAAATTTAAAATTAAATTATAATTGATATATGAAATGATTATAAATTTAAAATAAAAAAATAAAAAAAAAAAAACAAATTATTTTAGTTCCAATTCTAAATAATCTCTGAGCATATATATATATATATATATATATGTATGAGTTTATTTTGCCTCATATTAATGGTATTAGTGGGCACGGTTGGAGGATAAAATTTTAATTCCTTGGATCTAGGATTAAAATCCTCGAATTGCAACCCAATCCTCTTTGACAAACATGACCTAATGTCAAAAGCTCTTTCGAGCTGTTTGGCATTCATCCGATAACAGTTTTTTAATATTAACACACTTTTTAAAGTGAGCGGCTGAGCGCCTCAAAAAAGCTATTTTTAGGCTTTTCTTTTAAACAAACGGACTCAGATTCCTACTATTTAGATATTTTATCCTTTTCATTAAGATTTTGTTTTGTTACTATTAAAACTCTTGTATAAATATATTACCTGATAATTTGCTCGTCTAGTAGAAACTCTACTTGAAAACCTACACCAACAAAAAAATAAAAATAAATAAATAAACCTATTCCAAACACATAAGATAATGGGTTTCACTCCTTAATCCTTAGATCTACAAGAATACTCTAAAATAGAGTTTCCAAGAAAATTTTAAGAGATTGGGTTCACGAGTCTCTAAATTTAGAGATTCAAATTTGGATTTTTAAATTTAATTTTAAGAATTTATATTTTCATTTTGTCTTTATGTCTATAGTTATAAATAAATATTGAATATTGATGTTATTTTTATATTTTTAATTAAATTCAATTAATATATAATAAATTATAATTTATAAATCCTATTACTATAAAAATTATACCATTATAAAGGTCTTATTTAGATTTTTAAAATGATACAAATATTAAATATTTATTTCTTTAAAAAAATTAAATAATTATTATTCCTCTACTTTATGTTATAGACATATTAATAATTATAAGTTAGTAACAAGTCTAGTAACATTAAATATAAATATGTAATGCTCAATGCATTAATATTTTAGAAGGCCCTCCAAATATATGAGAAAATATTACATTTTTATTAGTTCATGAATGTGAACAAAATTAAGTAAGCAAGATTATGTGAGAAAAATTAATCTAAAAATTTGAAGTGAATGTAAATAAAAAAATTCATACACTAATAAAATTATATTACAATTTTAGTAAAAAGTTTTAATTTTTTTTTTAAAAAAAAAATGATATTAAAATTATATATGTAAAAACTTAGTGTATAAATAAAGTCATATAAAAAATAATTTATTGAAAAAAAATATGAAAAGAATAACGAAAATATAAGATGTTTTTAAGAGTTTAATCTAATTCTTAAACTCAATAAAGCTTTGATTTGGTAAAAATACCATAAAAAATAAACGCATACCCAGTATCTCCTTCAAGCATGTTCACTGAACCCATCAGTTTCCTTGACTATAGACATGCTCTGCTTCAAATACAAACCCCAGTCACAAAAAAAAAAAAGCATCTTCACTGAATTATTAGTGTTTTTTTTAATTTATTATAAATATAAATTAAATAATAAAAAGGGATACAATTGAAATAAATTTGGTTGAATAAGGGTATAAACAAAATTTATTAAATATAAAAGGGATATAATTGATATAAAGTTAATTAAATAGGGTAAAGTGATAATTAATTAAAATTTTTGGATAATTTAAAAAAATAAAAAAATATTATAAAGTTTTAGAGTTTTGTGAATAGTGTTGGACAAAATATGAAGTTGCACTAATCATAACTTTATATTTTGAAGTTTCAAAGTTTTCATTTAAAGTTTCATTGGAGCAAAAATTTACTCTATTTTGAAGTTTTGAAGTTCCATTAGAGATGGTTTTAGAGTGAAAATATTTTAGAGATAGAATATTGGGAGAATATTCTTATTTGGTTCTCCAAATTGAAGATAGAGACAAAGACATTATTGGAAATGTTTTTATAAGAGTATTTCTAATACAAATATATATTTTTGAGTATCTAAGTAGTACCATATCAGTATTTCTAAATAATATGGATCTTACTTGTCAAATAAATTATAGAAATACATATTCACTTTTTTAATGTAAGTATCTAAATAATAATTTCAAACCAATCACTACGAGTCATTTGTCATATTCTCTCTCCAATTTAATATGACAATTAAATGAATTGAGAAAATATTAAAATTATTAAGAAGGATATCTACAATTAGAAACTCTACTTAATATTCTCTAACTTTTTTTTTACCACATCATATTAATATTAAAGTTAGATAATTGCATTGGAAAGAATTTTTTTAACTTTTTCAATATATATCCTATATATCACTCAATTTTCTCGAAATATATAATAATGTTGGAGATACTCTAAACATGGCGATCCAAATCCCACGTAGGCCTGCATTCCTAACATCTAAAAAATAGGTAGAGTAAGATAGTTCAGCTAAAGATCCTGACACTTGTCTTTTATAAGTTTAGACAGTTAAAATTATTTTTTTAATAATTTTTTTAATTCAATATTAAATGGAAAGATGAGCTAAAAAGTAAACACCATAATATCGAAACCTCTTGGGGCCTCCGTACCATGATATTATTCATTAAGTATAAAAATTTAAATTAATAAAAAATAATATAACTATATTATTTAAATTATAGATTAATAAAATTGTATTATTTGGTTCTATCTCAGACACTTTACCGGTCTATTTGCAACACATAAATGACTTTGGATTACTTCAATTCTAGAGTTAATTTAGTTTTTAATTAACACTCAAATTTTAATTATATGTTTATTATTTGCACTAAGATTTTTTTTTTTACTACATCAAATGTAAACTAAAATCTTCTCTTACCTCTAGTTTGAGTGAGAATCAATTTCAAAACCTACTGTATAATAACAAAGAGTCCTTACTAATTAAATTAGTTAATATCTACAATTTGCAGCAAGATAATTATTCATTAAAAAACCAAATGTTAGGGTACTAGATAAGTCAAATTCAATTTTCTAGCACTTATAAAGTTTTTTTCTCATTGAAGAGAGCTTTTCTTAAAAAGAATTTTAATGTATTAATATTAGACATTGCGTACTACCAACGTTGAAATAATTTTCTTATCCAATTATCTAAATTCAGTCACTGAAAACATCCAATAACCATTCGTATTTGTTTTTCTACAAAATTTATCTTTATTAAAATAAAAACGACTGAATTCATATAGAATGCAACTAATGGATTATAAGTTTGAAGGATTTTGTACAAAAGGATCGTGACAATGCTGTTAATCTGGTGGTTGCATGCAAAGGCCGTCCAAGACTCCTCTCTATATCAATATATATATATATATATATATATATATGGGTTTTTCCGAGAAAGATTTCACAGAGTATTATCTCTATGTAGTATTTTCGAGTTTTTATTTGAGTGAATAGCAAGGTCTATCTATAGACCTTCAGGTGGTGGTTCATATGGTGAGTCGCAATGGTTCACTACCATTGCTTCTCTTCATGGACAATCATATCCATTCGTTATTGAACATGTCTCTTGTTGAAGATATGTCTATTAAGTGTATATGGTGCACCATCTTTGTGACGCACCTTGGCACACTCAATCCCTTTGCATATGACCATATTTGATCACATTCCTTCATCTCTCACTTAATCAAATAATGCATGATAACTTTTGCATACATATGCAAACTGTCATTAGAATGGTTATAGGCTTTTATGTGTACATAACTTTAAAACTACTATTTCTGATCGCACCTTTATTCGGTGACTTTATTTTGAAAAAATAAAATGGCACCAACATTCCTGAACAAGAAAAAACCATCCGAACCTAGTAACTATTGGTCGACTTTAGCCAAGTGTAAAACTTGACCCGCGTCTGAAATTTCGATCAAGTACTTCCTTCTAAAACTACAACTAGCCACATGCTCTCTGAACCTTTTCAAAGACAATCCCTTGGTCTTTGAGATTAACCACCATCTTACCATATGCTATACAGTCGATCTTTAATTCCTTTATCTGAACACTATATACCGAATATAGTGATAATTTATATCAGTGTGTTTGTCCAAGTGTTATTTTCTTTTAACTCTTAATCAAGAAGATGATGTACTTTTGTCGCAAAACATATTGCTCTTATTAGGTATACCTAATTTGTAAACTATAAAAATACTTAAAAAAAACATGCTATTGTACTGACCATAGTTCTGTAAAATATTTTGTTTCCTTTATTGACTTCACAACACAAGCATGTTTCTTATTTAACAAAGAAACAATTGTTTCACCAAAGTAAAATAAATATCTATTTATTAACATTTAGAACATTTTAAATTACCTGCAAAATCTGCAGCACGATAGTTAATAAGTTCTAGATTTATAGATTAAAATTCCACACCTTTTGTATGTATACATTATCTAATATGATTTTAACTGTTTACTGTTACAACCAAAGCTAAAATTGATATTAGTTTTGCTACTCCCATTGCATGACATAATTCCAGCCTGATACTTGTCATGCATACATTGGATTACATGCTGATATCCTCTGCATATAGTGATAAAACATATCCCATATACATAGCGCTAAAATCGAAAATTTATCTTTATACTTACAACTGTATACTCAGTTAACTTATCTTTTATCCTATTTACATTCCTTAGTAAAACATTTTCCTAGATATTTTTCTTCACTTAAAACCTGTAGACTTTTATTCCCTTGTCAATTAACTGACAAATGCTCTTATTTATGAAGATGTTTTAATTAAATCTATGTGTGTCAAGATACCTTTCTGACATTTATCTTTAGCCACTATCAACAAGAAAGTCTATCTCGGGTTCTTATGTATAGTGTTTAAGCTATTATATTATTATACCTATCTAGATTGCCACTTATCTTCAATTTTCTTTGAGTATTCATTTATATCCAATGAGTTTTCTCACTTTATGCAAATCAACTAATTCTAAATTTTTCTCAAATTGATTCTAATTCTGGATTCTAATTATCTTTTGTGATTTCTCCACAATTTAGAATACAAAATCCCTTTGTGATTTTTCCACATATTTAGAATCCAAATATCCCTTGTGGCTTTACCTCACAATTTTCGGATAGCCTTAGAAAAATTTCTGGATCTTTTCCCCCCGGTTGATTTACATTTATAGAATTGAAGATTTTATAAGACTATTATTTTTCTTTTAAAGATGGTTTATGACATTTATTACTCTCACTAACCTGATTATCCTTTATATTTAGTTATATATTCACATATACATACCATCTATAAAAAATTTTAATTTTCAAGAAAAAATTACTATTACATACTTTAATACTCTCTTACTTTGGTGATAAAGATTTTATCCTTTCATCCGAATTCTAACATTATATAAAATCTTTTCAAATTACAAACATGTTCTATTTTCATTTTAATGAAAATTCATTTATTCTCTTTAGTGCTATGGTCTCAATAACACACATAATATTTTCAAAATACATAATAATAATATTATAAATACAGTAGAGAGAAAATCTAATAATATACATTTTAGTGAAACTATATATATATTCTAGTATAATATAACTTAAGCTACACAAAATAAAATATTTTTAATTCTCACTTAAATCATCATTAGAATATGATGGGAGTCATCACTGGAATTATTATTTAAATTATGTAAAGCATTACTTAATTCGATAAATAGAAAATTTCTTCTCAAGTTATGGTACGAACAATACATAATTCACTTTCATGTGTATTTTTTTTGCTTTTCCTAATTTTCCCTTCAATTTGAACACTCCCCGAAATCGAAACTGAATGGCCATGCATTTGTAACCAGTCTCTGATACCACTGAAGGATTTTATGCTGAAGGATCGTGACAAAGTTGTTAAGCTGGTGGTTTCATGCAAAGGCCACCCAAGACTCCTCTCTTTATATCAATATATATGGGTTTATCTGAGAGAGATTTTATAGAGTATTGTCTCTGTGTAGTATTTTTGAGTTTTTATTCGAGTGAAGTGGTGGTTCATGGCGAGTCGCAATGGTTCACTATCATTGCTTCTCTTCATAGAGAGTCATGTCCATTCGTCATTGAGCATGTCTTTTGCTAGAGATATGTCTGATAAGTGTGTATAATGCATTATCTTTGTGACGCACCCTGACACTCAATCTCCTTATATGTGGCTATATTTAATCACATTCCTTCAAATTTAGATCCGAAAACGAATGTTAAATTTTGGTCCACGGAAGTAACAAAAATTATATAATACAAGCAATGCTGACATCTCATTCTTATATCTGATCTTTATTCCAATTAATGACATGATAATATAAATTATATGATATGTGATAAATAAAATAAATTATCATTAATTTGTGTTAATTTACTAATTGTTATATTATTCATTGACATGAAAATAGAATATAAAAATAGAGTGGAAGTAAATTAGAATTGCCCGTGAAGTTAGGTAAGTTGTCCACTTAGTGAATGGTGGAGTTATCATAATTATTTGAATTTGTCATTTAGTAACCCGTGAACCTTTGAAAAGCATCACTACTCAGTACTCATTACTCACTAGTGGAAACCATCAAACACAACACAACACTAGTTCTCTCTCTCCTTTCAATAATTCTAATCAGCTAATTTACACAAATGGGTATCTGATACAAAGATAGATAGAAGCTTGCAAAACTTTTATTCAATCTGATAACAATTGCAAACAATCAAATCATCATTAAACAAAACTCATTCTTGATTTGTAAAATATGGATGGTGGTGGGTGATTAACTCTTGGTGCATGTCTCTGAGCATGAGTCCACACAGCCTTCTACTTTCTCCGCAGCTGATCACAAACACAAACAAGCAGAAATTAGCACTTCTTCTGTCTAAGAGGGACACAAATTATGTGTATACATCTTTGTGTGTTTGTGTGTCTCTATCTAGAAACCCTCTTTTTGTAAAAATGTCAACAACTTTTAACATTATAGCATTAGAAACTAGAAATGTGCAATCTTATTGTTTTGCCGCCCAACATAGCATATGATAAAAGATATTCATTCAATTTGGTACTACGCCGGCCCGCAGATGGTATATCAAGAAAAAAGAAACATTACCCTCAACATTGAAATCTAAGATTCTAGTTCAATCTTACTATACATTAGAGAGAGAGAGAGAGAGAGAGAGAGAGAGAGAGAAAGGTACCGGGGTCATGTTTGGTGCTAAAGTGGGTGCACATGGAGGTAGCACAACCAAGCTTGCAGAAATTGTGGGTGTCCTTCTTGAGAGTGTGTATAGGGGGAGGAGTGAGGATGCAATCTTTCAAGCACTCAGCTGCACATCCAAAAGTAGTATTTGCACTTGTTAGTACACATGTAATGAAGCATATCCCATAGCATTCCTTGAAACTGGTGGCTGCTCCACACTGCCCAACTATAACCCCCAAAACCAGACACACCATGAAAAGGCACTCCACTCTTCTTTTCTCCATCTTCTCTTCTTCGCTTTTCCACACAAAGCTATCTTCTAATGAGGTTCAACGTCAACTGATGAGCTCCAACAAAGTATTATATAGCAGCAACTTTTGGGGCCCTCTTTCTTTTTTAAAACCAACTTTGTAAGTAAATGGAAAGTTGAAACTGAACAAAGGTGTTATTAGGATAATGTTACTGTAAAAACAATATTTCCCTTTATTTCCACTCTTAGTTGAGTGGTCCACACTTCCCCCTTCACGCATGTGGTCGAGGATTTAAATCCCGCAATAGGTATTTACCAGCTTCTCCCCAATATTGTAGGAGTGGATTTTCAAGTGTATATAGTGTTTGATTTCATCAAGTTTCTGCAGACCTTTAATTCAATCTGTATAAAAGGTTTTTTTTTTTTAAAAAAAGACTCAATAAAATAATTTTATTAGGATAATCGGAAGTATTTAAGTTGGAGTATTATAATTAGGAGAAATGCATAGAATTAGCAAGTTGCAACATTCTAATTAACCCGTGAACCTTTAAAAATATGAAGAAGAACAATAGCATCTAAACAGGCTGTCTTTCTGCAAGTATATTTCAAATCATCTGGTCACGGGAAACAAATCATCTGACCATTCATTTATTGAACTTTATTTATTCTATTATTCTATTCAAAGATTTCAATTTTATTATTCTTTTTCTTTCTTGTATCATTCATTTTCACAATTGTAAACATCACTCTGTTTTGGTAAAACATCATCTTTTTAAGTAGTATCTTTTTTTTTGGTATATCTATCTGTTTTTAATAGCTTTGTAGCCTCTTTTCATTTCATTTCACATTATATTGATCACTTAGTACAAGAGAAGTCTTATATATATATATATATACGTACTTCACATTATATATATATTATAAGAGAAGTCTCCTACATCATCTCACATGAGAAGTACTCAAAGTATTATTTGTGTATATTCAGGCTTTCACCTTTATTATGTTGCGTTGTTTTATTATGGGGTGCCCAAATTCTACAGAAGATCATGCTTGGTCGTACTATTATTTTCACCTTGTTTTATGTAGTTGCACTCTATTGTACATACTGTAGCTATTGGAGGTTAGACTTGTAAATTTGAATGATGTGTGTAAGAATTTGTGAAGTTTACATATGTTTTTAGGTTTAAGTTATGGTGTAGATGGTGGATGTTTAATGCTGGTGTGTAAGATTTGTAAGAAGTAGTTGTAAAGTTCATAAATATTATCGTATTTATGTTTTTTTTCACTCTAGAATTACAGAGTTCATTGATATGGAAGATATTTAAAGAGTAAGAATTAAACTAAAGGGAAAAAATAGTGAAAAATAAAATTAGAGAGTAGAAAACAGAGAATATTTCAAATTATAGGGTGAAGAATGATAATATCCCTTATTTTAACGCTAGAATTACATGGTTTAATGATATAGGACGGGTATATACACGCATAACTCAAGTAGTTAGTCCATTTTCTATTGTAATAAGGGTTAAAATTCTATCATTATCAATAACTAAACAATTGTGATGATATCTATTTCCATAGTGGGAGTTGTATTTCGAATTATTTATTGATTTCGTTAGGTCCTGATAGATTTTAACGTAGCAGATTGTAGTCCTAAAAGAAATAATAATAAAGTTGAGTGGAATTTTAGATGATAAAATTATGAATTTGTATCGATAAAGCAGGTGGAATTAGTAAATTAGTAATTATTTTATGAGTAATGTCAGATATCCCAATCCAAATTTTAACTATTTTACCCCAGCACGACAGTTGCGGTGATAATGGATGAATAAATTCTCATTAATAATGATTTATCTCACTTGACATATTACTAGGGATGGCCACGGTTCCGGAACTGTCGGTTCCGGTTCTTGGAACAGGTTCTAATTTTTTTTAAAATTAAAAAATTAATTGGAAATTAAATTAATGTAAAAAATAAAAAATAAAAGTGGGTAACCCTAAACTACGATAAAATTTAAATAAAATTACGATAATATCATAAAAGTAAAATAAAATTTAAAGAAATCTTGCACTTAATTTTACTTCAATTAAGCTACCTACGTATCCTCTAGGAGGAATCAAAGCCCATGTAGTTCTTTTACCTTTTATTTATCTGAGATCAATCGTCACTCGTACCTTTGATGGTCGTTGTCGTCGGATGGTCTGTCCATTTCCTATTGCCTGTATTACGCCTTGGTCAAGTCATCAACATAGACCTGGATCTGAATTGAGTCTGGACTCATCAACAATCGTCTCTCGTCGAGGACGTTTCCGCCGGCACTAAATTCTTGTTCCACTGCCACGGTCGAGACAAGGTTTCTAAAAATTTATTTGGCAATAATGGCCAAAATTGAAAAATTTCTTTTGTGATCCCTCCACCAGTTTTGAAGGTTGAAGTCATCGCTTATAAACTCGAATGCAGTGTTTAAGTAAACATCAACCTCCGAAATAGAGGTTGATGAAGACACACTCCGCATTTTCTTTATTTGTTTAGATAACATACTCAATCCTAACTTCCTTAATGTGGAGGGAACGTTAAATGAATAATCTCTTTCCGGTTGCTGAACATTAATATTCAGTGAGGGACCGTATATAGTACGGTATTCTTCATACAGTTAATAAAATAAATTTCTAATATTATTAAATAAACTAACAATTTCAACATCATTTATACCTAAACATTGATAATAAACAATATAATATTCAAATAAATTATCTAATTTACACCTAGGGTCAAAATATAAAGTAATTACATAAATAATATGAACATTCCTATAATAATCTAACCATTTTAATTTCATTACTTTAACACATTCAGTTAACAATTCATCTTGTGTACACTCAGAAAGTGCACCAACAATATTTAAGGCTTCTACAAAAAATAAATGCGTCGTAGGATAATAAATATCAGATAAATTATTAGTGCAAATATCCCAATTGTAAGGATACAAATTAATACTACTAATATTATATTGCATAAAACGAACTAATAATTCTCTATATTTATAATTTTCACAAAATAATTTATACGTTTGGAACATCACGAGAAAATCTAATTGGATGCTTCCCTTGAGATTTGTAAAACCTAGCCCATTGTTTCATGGTACTAGAATGTTTCCATAAATAATAGAGAGCATCCCTAATTGGTGTAATATATATTTGAAGTGTTTACAAACCAGTTTGTACACATAAATTTAAAATATGGCAAACACATTTTTGATGAAAAAATCTGCCGTCAAAATGGGGGTTACACAATTCATATAATTGTGGAATAACGGCAATAATGTTTGCAGTATTATCAAATTCAATGGCAAAAATTTTATTTTCAATAGAATATTCTTCAAAAATAAATTTTAACATTATATATATATATATATATAACTACCAGTGTATATAAGTATAATTGCACAAAAATTTAAGAATAATTGATAATAACAATAATTCCCCTTTGATCGGTTGACTAACCGTTGACCACAATTAGTCACTAACGGTTAAAAGGGTAAAATCGTCTTTTAAAATTTTTTTAAAAAAAATCTGAAAAAAGAAGAAGAAGAAGAAGAGGAAGAATAAAAATAAAAAAAATCAGGAAAAAAAAAAGAAAAGAAGAAGAAGAAAAAGAAAAATAAAAAAAAATTTAGAAAAAAAGAAGAAGAAGAAGGGGAAGAACAAAAATTAAAAAAAATTGAAAAAAAAAAGAAAAAAAGAAGAAGAAGAAGAAGAAGAGGAGGAAGAATAAATAAAAAAAATTTAGAAAAAAAAAGAAAAGAAGAATAAAAAGAAGAAGAAGAAGAAGAAGAAGAAGAAATAAACAAAAACAAAAATAAAAAAGGAGAAGAAGGAGAAGAAGAAGAAGGAGGAGAAGAAGGAGAAGAAGAAGGAAAAGAAGAAGAAGAAGAAGAAGAAGAAGAAAGAAGAGAAAAATCTTAAAAAAAAAGAAAAGAAGAAGAAGAAACAAAAATAAAAAAATCTGAAAAAAAAAAGAGAAGAAGAAGAAGAAGAAGAAGAAGAAGAAGAAGAAGAAAGAAGAAGAAGAAAGAAGAGGAAGAATTCGAAAAAAAAAATTTGGAAGAAGAAGAAGAAGATAGAGAAAAAGGGAAAAAAATAATAAAGAAAAAAATTGAAAAAAGAAAAAAAAATTGGAAGAAGAAGAACAGATCGGTAATGAACAAAAAAAAAGAAAAGAAGAAGAAGAAACAAAAATAAAAAAATTTGAAAAAAAAGAGAAGAAGAAGAAGAAGAAGAAAGAAGAGGAAGAATCCGAAAAAAAAATTTGGAAGAAGAAGAAGAAGATAGAGAAAAAGGGAAAAAAACAATGAAGAAAAAAATTGAAAAAAGAAAAAAAAATTGGAAGAAGAAGAACAGATCGGTAATGAACAAAAAAATTGAATTTTTTTTTGGCAATGGACTATTGGATGAAGATATTTTTATCTCATCTAATGGACCAGATCTCATCTGGTCTATTTTTTAAATTTTCTTTTTTTTTTTAAATTTTTTTTTCTAAAAAGACGATTTACCTCTTTGACCGTTAGTGACAGACTGTGGTCAACGGTTAGTCGACCGGTCAAAGGGGAGTTATTGTTATTATTAATTATTCTCAAATTTTTGTGCAATTATGCCTATATACACGAAGAGTTATTGCAATTACCCTTATATATTATCAGCAGTATGAGATTTATCAAATACTCTAAATATAAGAATTTTTTTTTGCAAATCATATGCTTTATCAATATAATGACATGTGATACCTAAATATGAATATTTTTATCAATGATCACTCTAGATATCAGCACAAAAAGAAACACGACCTACATAATTTTTAAAATATCTAACTAAAGCTTTTTTCTCTTTGTTTTTCACACATTGTACGTTTAAGAGTATTCCTAGGTACCTTACATATAGTAAGATTTAAGGTATTAAGACAATATTTTAAAAAAACCGGTTTTTTCACCAAAACTAAATGGTAAATGTTCTACAACTACCATTTTTGCTAATTCTTCCATACTACGTTGATCACTATATTTAAATAATAGATGGTTAGGAAATGTGTATCTGTCAATTTGTTGTTGTCCGCGTGCTCGGGATGCTTCGATTGGATGACTGTTGTTAATGTATTTTCAGTATGAGCCGTATCTTCTGGATTTGTTCCACTTAAACTTTTTGGAACAATAGTTGCAAGTTACCACCAATTTTCTCGGTTCTTTTTCCATCTTTTTCATATGAACTTTAAAAAGTTTAGATTTGTACTTTCGCAAATCAGCATCACCCAAATCGGACATATTTTGGGATTGGCTGGTTATGCGATAAAGAGGATTTGGGTTTCGGGGCCCTTGAGGAGTGTAACTGTAACATCTCTAATTTTGAATAAATATGAAAAGTATGATTGAATTAATTTTGAGTATGTGAATATGATATTTATGATTTGAGGGGTGGAAAATGTAATTAAATGTATGTATATTTTTAGGTTTCCTAATGGACCAATTTGACCAGTCGAAAATAATGCACGAAGAAAAGGGTGAAAACTTGGACAGTAAGCATCGTGACCAGGGATCGCGGTAACTGCTCGCAGTGAAAATGGAGAAATTGGATCAGTGAGCACTACGACCAGCGCTCGTGGTAACTGCTCGTGATAAAAGTGGCAAATTTCCACCAGTGAGCAACGCGACCACCGCTCGAGGCACGCGGTCGCGATGGCTCAAAAATTTTAAAAAAAAAATAGCACCGAGTGAAGAAGTGGTGGGCCTTCATAAACCAAATTGAAGCCAAAAATATAGTAAACACACAGAAGCACATCATAAACTAGATAAAATGAGAGAGAAAGAAGAGAGAGAAAGAAGAAGAATAATGAACACTTAAATTTGTATAATAATAAAGGTTAAAACCATTATTTTATACTATTAGTGTTATCAAATTACCTAACTTATTTATAACTGTACTTAATTGTTAAACTTTCTATTTTGATGCTGGTTCAGTGTAATGGGCATAACTTTGCACTCAAACATCTAATCACTACGTTCTTGATAGTGTTGGAAAGATAACTCATAGCCCTATAAGTTTGGTTTGTAAACTCTTGTCAGATTTGGACTCCTTTGATTTCAAAAATTGGATTATCTTGGGCTGGTTTGCATGCCCGCGTAAATTGGGCAGTCTTCACTCTTCGGACCATAAATTTCTCCAAAAAATTTCAAATATTATGAGTCTTATCATTCCAGAAAGATAAGAGAATTATCTACAACTTTGATGTTTATCACGAGATCAAATTTCAAAGGAACGGCACCTAATTCGGTGGACAATTCGGTGCATGTGTGAAAGACACCAAAGTTGACAACTTTACCTTACCAAATTCAATTAACTTGCATTAATGTGTCTGTAAAAGCTTGAGGACAGCTTGGGTTCCTTGCCAAGTTCACCTTGCATTGTTGTATTATTGAACTTTTATGATAATCTAATTTCTCTCTTGTTCATTTTATTTCTTTTACTTGTTTTCTTTCTTCTATCATCAGTAGCTAAAATCTCTTTTTGCTAAGGTGAAGGGTGAAACGCTTGGTATGTGAATAAAGATTTATTTAACTCTTAACATGGTCTTAAAGTTTATATTCATTTGTGTAAATTTATCTACATGATTTATATTCCTTTTCTTATTGAATTGAATTGAATTTTCATCTCTTACTCTTATGTGAAGTGGGCATCTTGACTTATCGTAGAAAATTCTTGGCACAATGAATACTTGAATCCGTCTAGAACCGCATGGTTATACCTGCACTTCTGACAAAGGATTCTTGATTCATTGTAGACAAACAACACCATAAATACTTGAATTCGTCTAGAACCGCATGGTTATACCTGCATCTGGCAAATGAATCTTGATTTATGGTAGTTGATTGGCACAATAAGTACTTGAACCCATTTAACATAAGAAGTATAGAGTATCCATTGTAATATAACTAAAAGAAAAGAAATATAACTTGATAGATGTGTAAAGAACTTAAATGGTCTAACTTCCGATTGGAACCTCCTTTATGTGTGGATTCCAATTGAGTGATAAAAAGAAGTTAAATATAACTTAAACCATATACCAAGAGTGGAACCTCTAACTTTAGCATGTTTTAATTTAATTTGTTTCACCATTATACCAACCTTCATTTCATAATATTTTCTTTCCTATTATATTTTCCTTGTAGATTTTTGTTGGTTTTTGCAGGATCTAAATCTTCTTCCTCGTGGATCGACCCCGGTCTCACCGGGTTAATTTATTACTTCGACACTCCTGCACTTGGGAGTAGAAATCCATTTTCTGGACGTGTCAAAGAAGAAGAAGGAGAGAAGAAGAAGAAGAAAAGAGGAAGAGAAGAAGGAAAAGAGAAGGAGGAAGAGTTCAAGTTTGGTGTACACGTATTTTTCGAATTTCCAGTTTTTCAGAAATTTTTGGAATTGTCGAATTTTAGAGTTTTTGAATTAGTTGAATTATATTGATTATAGATTATAGTTCATGTTCGATGTACACGTATTTTTGAATTTTTTTGTTTTCCAAAATATTTCGGATTGATTTCATTGAAATTATTTAGAGTTATTTGGATTATATTGCTTACAGTTGATAGTTTGAAATTAATTATGGAATGATTTGAATCGTGAATTATCGAAATATAGATTATATCTGAAATTTTGATTATAAATACTATTCGGAATTGATTTTAATATGTTTTGATGTTAGTATTGTTATGGAAATATATTGTTGAAAGTGATTTTAGTTATATACTAATTGTGAAATGTACCGAAAAATGATTTTGGGATATTTTGATTTGAAATGGAATTATGAAATACATTTGAGTATATTTTAGATTGATTTGATGTGATTATGAATTTAAAAATATGTTCGCATATTTCCGTTACATTATATTTGATGAAATTTGAATTTCCAAAAATATAGATATATCGATATGAATTGAAATTAAATACGTTGAAAATTGAGTTCGATGATTCGGAAAGAAATGAAATATGTTGACATTGGATTTGAGAATACATTTTGGCTCTGATGTGTATGAACATAGATATGGATATAGGAGATTGACATGTTAATTGGGTTTTTGTCTGAACAGTATTGTGTTGATTATACCACCCTTTGGATAGTACAGGCTCAAAGTGCCGGTCCTAAGGTTCTGAATTCTGTCATGGGACATTTACAGCGGGTGATTCCGTTGGTGTTCCATTCTGATCTGATATTTGGCGGGTGGCCCCGTTTGTGTCCGATGCCGAACAACCCGTAATCCAGTCCGATAACTTATATTTTGTATGTTAGGAGCTCTATCTAAAAACTGATTTATTATATGAAAACCTTTGAGAAATTATGAAGAATTTATCTGTTGATTGATTTTGAATATTTGATTTGATATGAGCCCCATATATTGTTTATATATTTGTTATTTATAGTTTCAATAAATAGATTGAATTATTTGTAGTCATGGCCCCAGTTCGAACGAACCAAACCGGCGATTTTAAACCGGAACCTAAGGTTCCGGTTCAAAATCGGTTCCGAAACCGGGACAGCCGGTCCCGATTTCGGTTAGCCTTAAAAAAAAAGGGGAACCGCCCGGTTCAGGCTGTTCCGGTTCAAATCGTTAATTTTTTTTTTTTTTTTGTATTTTGAAACTTTTTTTTAACGTTTATACTACAGCTGCAGGCTGCAACTGTGCACTGCCCCATGTGTGGTGCGCACTGCCCCATGCGTGGGGCAGTGAATTTTTTTTAATTTTTTTTTTTTATATTAGCAGTCCGGTTCCGGTTATAGAACTGGCGGTTGAACTGCTGGTTCCATCAAAACCGAGGAGGAATCAAAACCGGAGGTTTTTTCCCGGTTCCAACCGGAACTGGGACCGGAACCTCCCCAGTCCCGGTTCCAGTTGATTAAAAAATTGAACCGGAACCGGCGGTTCTAGAACCGGAACCGCCAATTTGGTTCAATTGGCCATGACTAATTATTTGATATAGTATATTTGTATATAATTTTATGTACATCCACTAAGCAATATGCTTAGCGTGTTGAGTTTTCTCGCACGTAGGTAACAAAGGTTCCAAAGGCGATAAAGATAAAGAAGAGTAGAGAGTGCAGAATCAGAGTCCGGAATCACATATTTCCTGCATATATTTTGGTAGTTCGTTTGTAATAAGTCTATATATTTTGATACCGCATGCATATACAGAAACTGTTTGTATATATTTAAGGAGTTTCTACTATGTAAATATTTTATTATCTGTTTATGTTATCTGAATATATATATATATTATCTTGTGATAAATTGGTTGGTAAGTCGCACTATATTTGGAAGGGTACGCAAAATTGATTTGAGAATTTGGAAGTTGATTTTATTAATTTTAACTGTAAACAGGTTTTGGAAAGTCAGAAAAACAGAGAAAACTCTGGCAAGATTTTCGAAAATTTATTTGGACCACTTTCAAATGTTTTTAATATAGTTTTAAATTATGGTTATATAATAGTAAAAGTTAGATTTTAGTATATAGTAGCGCTCCTTGATTCGGTCCGAGTGGATTTGGGTCAGAGAGTGTTACAGTAACCGGGTTCAGAAATATTTAGAGGAGGAGTTTAACCGGAAACTGATCTTCTGAAAGGATTAGAACTTGCCATTGAAATTTCATAATTTGAAAAAAAAAATACATAATTGAAATTAATAATTGAAAGAAAATGATGACAATTGAGAATAAATGAAGTAATTCAAAGAATTGAGGATTTGAGAGAGTAAGAATAAAAGAGAATTTAATAGAGAGATTGAGAGAATTGTTGTGGGAAAAATGAATGAGGGAGGGGTTTATATAATTTTAGGGGAATGGGTCTTTTTATAATTTGGAGAAAAGGGGAGAACTGGCTGCAATTTTGCAACCAGCTCTTCTAGCCATTGGGTTGACCGACAATTATTTTTTTAAATGAAGAAACCGAACTAGCGGTTCCGGTTCATTTTTCTTCAGAATCGGAATCGGGACCTTATGGTCCCAGTTAGGTTCATGGTTCTGAATCGGGAACTGCCCATTTCGGTGCGAACCGAACCTGCATTATCACTATATATTACCACCCCAACTGGCATATATGTTGGAATGAAAAAGTTGAAATTTAAATTGAATTGTCTAGTATTAATCGTATTATATATATATATATATATATATATATATATTAATGTTAAAGGAAAAAAATAATAATAATAAAGCGAAAGTATTCTTCTTTCTCTTCTCTCTGGAGTTTTTTCTCTCGATAGACAGAGTGTGGAAGGCGACCCCACGCCTCAGTGCGTGTAGATCTCATCTGTTCTTGGGTGGTTTTATGCTATTTTTTTGCTGCGATCTTAGTTTTCTTGCTATTTTCACTTTTCTCTCTTGGTGCGCTCAAATCTTCTTCTTGGGTATTTTCTTTCTGCTTATTTTTTCAGCCGTGGAGAGGTATTTTGTTACTGCTTTGCTTCAGCTGGACTGGGGTGTTTGTGCCTAATATT
This sequence comes from Xanthoceras sorbifolium, assembly GCA_003430845.1. Taxonomy (NCBI): domain Eukaryota; kingdom Viridiplantae; phylum Streptophyta; class Magnoliopsida; order Sapindales; family Sapindaceae; genus Xanthoceras; species Xanthoceras sorbifolium. The sequence continues at coordinate 8,702,664 of CM010622.1, forward strand.
GTTACGATTCAGCAGTGGGTTTCTTTCTTCTCTTCTTGTTCTTGGTGCTAGCTGTGTCATGGAACCAGATGAGATCGCATCAAGGTGTGCGAAGCTCTCCCTCTCCGAAGACGATGGCCCGATCGCCCGCCTTGATGAGGATCTAAAGGAGAAAGGTCTCCGAAGGATGGCTCTGAGCTTGGTGGGTAAAGTCATCTCCAACAGAGATATTAACAGAGAGGCCTTCAAAAACACAATGGTTACGATCTGGAGAACGAAGCAAGATGTAGAGATTGAATTGATTGGCTCGAACCTGTTTGTGTTTTGTTTCGGTTGTCCTTAGGATAGAAAGAGAGTTCTGGAGGGAGGCCCCTGGTCTTTTGACAGGAGTCTGCTGGTGCTGAAAGAGGCGACTGGCATTGGCAGAGTAGCCGAGCTCGATTTTACTTTTACTCCTTTTTGGGTACAAGTTTACAATCTGCCTCTATCTTGCATGAATAAGGATGCAGGGATTTTCTTGGGTGGACTGGTGGGCACTGTCATAGAAATCGATGGTGGGCAGAACGGTGACTGTGTAGGGAAATTTTTGAGGGTTCGGGTGTTAATTGACGTTACTAAGCCGCTGAAGAGGGGACTTCGGTTTGAAGTTGGTGATGGTGAGATGTGTTCTGCTTTACTGTGCTACGAGAGGCTCCCCAATTTCTGTTTCTTCTGCGGGTGTATGGGGCACTTACTTAGAGAATTCCAGTCCAATAATAAGGGGCTGCTTGACCATTCGTCTCTGAAATTTGGCGCATGGATGCGTGCTCCAGCTGCTAGTAAATCAAAGTTTTCGAGGAATAGCTCTTCGGGCCCAGTGGCTTCAGATTCTGTTTCTGTTCCTGGTGGAGTAGGTACTGCTCCAGTTGAGGTTGATCCTGGAGTCTCGGGGAAGAAGAAAGGAGATGACGGTGTGGTGACCGACTCTGTCCCAGTCCCTAATATTACGGTGCTAGCTCCTTTGGTGTCTGCGGTTTCTGAAGTTTCTGAAATTTTGATGGCTGACAGTTCAGTCCCTATTGATCAATGTGCTCATATGGACTTTACTCCGGTATTGAGTGCTGACCTGGTGGCCGATCTTCCTGTGTCTGATTCCAAAACAGTAGTTGCTGGCATAATAAAAGAGGCGGTGATGGACTGTTCTACTATTATTATTAACAGTGATGTGGGTACTGCTTCTGAGGGTTTCTCCACTACTAGGCCTGATCAGGTTACTGAAGACAGTGTGGTTGTGAGTAGTCCTTCGAAGAAGCGATGGAAAAGACGTGCTAGAGTGCGGTTCCAAGAGAGTATTGATCCTGTCTCTGATTGTGGCGGAAAGCGGGGTTTGGTCTTTGAGGAGGACAACATTCAGGAGAGGAAAAAGGTGCGATATGAATCTCTTGTCTCTGAGATAGCGGCGGTTGCTGACGATCAGCACCGCTGCCAATTATGAAAATCCTATGTTGGAATGTCCGTGGGTTGGGGAACCCTAGGACATTCCGAGCCTTGTGTGCCCGGGTGCGCGAGGATACCCCTGCTTTAATTTTTATCTCAGAATCTTGTTTATTACAATCAGGTGCCTCTAACATTCGAATTAAATTGGGTTTTGATAATTGTTTTGCGGTTGATAGAGTTGGCACTGGCGGTGGTTTGTTGTTGTTATGGAATAGTAGTATGGATGTTTCTGTGCGTTCCTATAATTGTGGCTATATAGATTGTGTGGTTAGGGATCAGGATGGGCTGCGGTGGAGGTTTACGGGTTTCTACGGAGACCCTAAACAAGTCTCTCGGGAGCAGTCGTGGATTTTGTTGCGTAGATTGGCAGGGATGGATAATCTTCCCTGGATTATCGGGGGGGACTTTAATGAAATTATGTGGGGGAATGAGAAGATGGGAGGCCTTTTTAGGAATGGTGCTGCGATGGATAATTTTAGGGAAGCGATTAATTGTAGTGGCTTGATGGATTTGGGTTTTGTGGGTAACAAGTATACTTGGTGTAATCGGCAATTCAGTGGGGTTGTCATTTGGGAGAGACTGGATATGTGCCTCTGTAATCTGAGGTGGAGAGTTATGTTCCCTGAAGCGGTTGTCATTCATAGGGATTATTCGGGGTCTGATCATAGAGCTTTGATAATCGATGGGATCCGGAAGTGTTCTGGTGCTCGGTCTGGTTTGAATAGGGTTGGCTCTAGATTTCACTTTGAGCAGGCATGGGCGGACGAGGAGGAGTGTCGGGTGATTGTGAAAAGGGCTTGGGACTTGAGAGTAGGAAGGGATAATATTTCTTGTCTTCAAAACAGCTTAGATGCGGTGGCGGTCAATCTTAGTGATTGGAATAAAAAGGGAAGAAAGGCTAGTGTTGAGGAGGTGAAGAGTTTGCGAGATGAGCTGGAAAGGTTGTATGCGAGATGTGGTGAAAGGGGGGTTGCGAGGAGAATTTCGATTGTTGAGGGCCTAATTGATGATATTAATGCTAAAATGGAATTGTTTTGGCGGCAGCGCTCAAGAGCTCTGTGGCTCAAAGCAGGGGACCGCAATACAAGATTCTTCCACTCCAAAGCTGCTCAACGGAAGCGAAGAAATAGAATCGTGGGTCTTATGGGTGATGATGGGAGATGGAGGGACAAGATAGATGAGATTGAACATGAGATTGTGGGCTTTTATCAGAACCTGTTCAGGGCCAATGTTACTTGTAGGGAATCCATCTCTGATGTCCTCACATGCGTGAATAGTAATGTTTCGGTTGATATGAATAGAAGTTTGTGTAGGGCTTTCAGTGGGGAAGAGGTACATAGGGCTCTTAATCAAATGGAACCTCTCAAAGCTCCTGGACCTGATGGTCTGCCGGTTCTGTTCTTCCAGAAGTTTTGGTCAGAAGTGGGGCCTGGAGTGGTGAGAGCTGCGCTTGCTATTCTTAATGATAATGCTGATTTTGGGGCCTTGGGGGAGGCTTTGGTGGTTTTAATCCCCAAAGTTCAGACTCCGGTGCGTGTCAATGAATTCAGACCTATTAGCCTCTGCAATGTTCTGTACAAACTAGTGGCGAAAACTTTGGCTAATAGGCTGAAAACTATCCTAGATAAGGTAATTGCTCCTCAGCAAAGTGCTTTTGTTCCAGGTCGGCTGATCACAGACAACGTAGTTGTGGGGTTTGAGTGCCTTCACTCTCTGAGGGGAAAGAGATCGGGGACTAATGGTCAGGTTGCGCTTAAGCTTGATATGCGAAAAGCATATGACCGTGTCGAATGGGAGTATTTGAGGTGTGTGATGATTAAGATGGGTTTTGACTTGGGCTGGGTGGATAAGATCATGAGATGTGTTTCTTCGGCTTCCTACTCCTTTCTTATAAATGGGCAGGCCAGGGGTTCGATTAAACCTTCGAGAGGTCTTCGTCAGGGTTGCCCTCTTTCACCGTACCTCTTCCTTTTTTGTGCCGAGGGCCTTTCAGCCATGCTTTCTAGGGCTGAGCTTAACGGTACCTTGCATGGTCAGCGGGTGGCTAGGAGTGCACCGCAAGTCTCCCACCTTTTCTTTGCAGATGATAGTCTTATCTTCCTGCGAGCATCAGAGGTTGAGTGTGTGGGACTAAAGAAAATTCTGGACTGTTATGAGAGAGCATCGGGTCAATCAGTGAACTATGATAAATCAGCCATCAGTTTCAGCCCTAATACCCAGCAGCGGATCCGCGAGCAGATTTGTAGTCTCTTTGCTATTGGTGAGGTGTCTTGTCATGACAAGTACTTAGGCCTTCCCTCGGCCATTAGTAGGAATCGAAAAAATGTGTTTGCTAATATCAAAGAGAAGGTATGGAACAAACTTCAAAGTTGGAAGCATAGACTGTTTTCTGTTGGGGGTCGAGAGGTACTGTTAAAGGCAGTGGTGCAAGCTGTTCCCACTTATGCGATGAGCTGTTTCCGGCTTCCGTCATCCTTAATGAAGAACATCCAACGAATGATTGCAGACTTTTGGTGGGGGTTGAAAGATGGTAAACGTAAAATGCATTGGTTGGGTTGGAACCATTTGTGTGCCCCTAAAGAGATTGGTGGGCTGGGCTTTAGGGATATAGAGGCTTTTAACCGTGCGATGCTTGCTAAGCAAGGTTGGAGGTTGTTGACCTCTCCCTCGTCGTTGGCTGCCCGGGTTTTGAAAGCAAGGTACTTTCCTTCGTCCTCTTTTCTTAATTCCTCTCTTGGCAACCATCCCTCCTTTATTTGGAGAAGCATCCTTTGGGGCAGATATGTATTGTGTAAGGGGCTCAGATGGAGAGTGGGTGATGGTAAGAATATTTCGGTGTACGATGATCCATGGATCCCAAAGCCCTCTACTTTCAGGGTAATTTCTCCTCGGTGGCTACCAGCGGGAGTTAGTGTGGCTGGCCTCATTTCTGCAGATGGTAATTGGTGTGAAGAAGTTATCCGATCTTATTTTACTGCCGAGGAGGCTGATTGCATTATGAGTATCCCTTTGAGCCGCAGCCCCTGTCCGGACTCCTTCCTATGGCATTATGACAAACAGGGAATTTTTTCAGTCCGTAGTGCTTATAAGCTTGCTGCGGCAGATATGGTAGATCAGCAAGGTTCATCTTCGGGAGGCCCCAACCCTTGGTGGAGGAAGTTGTGGAGTTTGAAAATCCCTTCTAAAATAAAATTTTTTGGTTGGAAATTATCCAGGAACATTCTTCCTACTAGAGAGAATTTATGGAGGAGAAAAATAGCTCATTCTAATCTTTGTCCTCTCTGCAACAAGACCATTGAGACTTCTGACCATATTCTGTGGAGCTGCAGTAAAATTGCAGTTTTTTGGCATGATTTTCCTTTCTTTGTGGCTCTGAACAGGTTGCAGGTAAGGGACTTTGCTGCCAGGATTTTCTGGGTTGAGTCAGTGGTTGGCAGTAAGTATGTTCTTCAATTTCTTGTAGCTGCTTGGTTCCTGTGGGGTTGGAGAAATCAGATGGTCCATGGTGGAAAGCCTATCTTGACTGATTGCTGGTCTAGAGCTGCTGCTTTCATCTCTGAGCTCCAGCAAGATTCATTTTCTTCGCAGGTTAATCAGTCGCATCAAGTAGCTCCTTCTTTACCTGCACAGGTCTGGTCTGCTCCCCCTCCAAACTCCTTCAAAATTAATGTTGATGCTTCTGTCATGAATGGGAAGAATTGCTTTGGTGTTGGCCTTATTTGTAGAGATAATTCTGGTATGATTATGGCTGCCAAATCTATGTTGTGTGTTGGTTCAGTTTCTGTTATTGTGGCTGAAGCTAGGGCTGTGCTTGAAGGAATTCTTTTGGGGCTTGAATTGAATTTGTCCCCCCTTTTTTTAGAATCTGACTCGCTTAGTGTTGTTCATCTTTGTAAGGGAGAGTTGCTCTCTAGAGCTGATGTGGGTGTTTTAATTCATGATATTCATGTTAGAGTAGCAAGCAGGGATGATATTTTCTTGTCTTTTATTCCCAGATCTTGTAATTCCGCTGCTCATTGTCTAGCTAAGAGAGCTCTTACTGCTGAGCTGTCCGAATTTTGGGATGCTCTTTTTCCAGCTTGGCTGGCTTGTATTGCTTCTTTTGAAGCTGCTTCTTCTGGTTGAATATATTTATTTTCCCCTTAAAAAAAAAAAAAAGAAAAAAATAATATTAATATTTATATTTTTGGGAACCTTATCCATGTCTAATTGGAAGAGTGGGGAATAAAGCAAATGTGAACAATTTTCAAAAAGCAGCACCAGCCAAAGCACCTTTTCATGTTGTCCCACAAACTTTGCCAATTATTTCATGTTGGGTTTTCTCTCTTCTCTCCAGTGTGGATCAAGCAATTGTACCTTGTTTAATGATCAAATATCCAAGTAGGTTGTTGTTTTGGCTTAATTAATTATTATCAATCAAGAAAATCTTTGATATTCTTCTTTTATTTTGGAATTTCACTTCTGTTCTGTTAGTCTGATCTGCTCCCTGTAGTTGCTCTTTTTGCGTTGTCTGTTTTATTTGCATAATTTGTTTTGTTCGAAATCTTTTATTTCTGTTGCTACAAGACCAACTTTGATAATCTGGACATGCAAGTTCAGAAGCTCCAGTGCAGAGGAGACATGATGCAGCATTCGGTTGATGAAGAAGAGATTGAATAGTAAGTTGTGAATTGGCTGGATAGCATGAACAAGATGATTGATGAGGCGGCAGAGATTATAAATTGATGATAACAAGCAAGGAAACATGCGATTCTTCAAGAGGTCGTGTCCTGCGGTGTCAACACGGCAAGAAAGCAGAAGTCAAGACAATGGATTGTGTAATCCTAATGCTAACATAAATTGTTGGTATGTATGGCATGGGCGGTATTGGCAAGACGACACTAGCAAGGAACAAAGGCTATTTGATGGGGTAATTTTTATGGAAGTATCTTAGAAACCAGATATAATAAAGATTCAAGAAGAAATTGTAGATAAGTTGGGTTTGGAATTTTGTGAGAAGAGTGAATCTGGAAGAGCAAGAAAACTAGGTGAGCGATTGAAGAAAGAGAACTGATGCATTTTGAAGAGGCCACTGCACGTGACCATGCATGAAGCCACACATCCTCTGTTCTGTTTTTTTTTTTCCACTTATTTTGTTGTTTTTGCTTTGCAAGTAATGGTCTCAAAGTCCCCTGTTTTGAGCACCACTTTCCCTTGTTTGTAGGAATTGCTTGTGGTGGGTGTTCTTGACTATGTCATGTTTTAGTGGAACCATCCCACGTAGTTAGAAGTTAATTTCCATATTTTTTTAAGTTGCTTATTTGTAGGAATTATCAAGTTGTAATGGCTATATAAGCCCCCAAATTGCATTAATGAAAGACAATTGTCTTTTGAAAACCCATATTATTTGTCTTAGAGTGATTCTGAGTCTCTTGAAAGTGATTTCCAAAACCCTTTTAGGATTACAGTGAGATATTGTTTTCTAAAAGTTTTATCTCAAATTGGTTTGCACCAAATTGGTATCAGAGCAAGGTTAGATTTTGGTACTTCCTCATGCCCGAAACCAGAAGCGGACAGTCTTACAATTCCATGGATCAAGCCTCACATCATTCCAATCCATCTAACACCATTAATGAACCCACCCAAACACCTAACACCTTTCAACAACAATTCGATCAACTATCACAGACCTTGGGCTCAATTTTACATCGCTTAGATGTCATTGAGGAACACAGCACAGCAGGTGGAGGCCGAGACGGTGGAGTCAATTATAGAGCTCCTCGTCAGCGAGATGGTATTGGTGATAATGAAGATGAACAGGAAGTACAGCTGGGCGAGGGTCAACGGCAAGCACACCGAGCAGCACCAATTCAATTCCGCAGACCAGATGCTCGACAAGAGCCGCTGGATGAACTAACCAAAAGAATGAAGGTTGAGGTATCAGATTTTTTTGGAAGACTCAATCCCGATGCTTTTCAGGAATGGATAACAGCGTTAGAGGATTATTTTGATTGGTTCTCGGTTCCTGAAGATCGTAAGGTTAGGTTTGTCAAAATAAAATTGAAAAGTTCGGCTCGAGCATGGTGGAGCAGCGTGGAAGAGCAGCTTAGAAGAACTCGGCAAGCTCCGATCGTCGAATGGGCTGAAATGAGAGAAAGATTGGAAAGTAAGTACCTTCCCATTAATTATGACCAATTGATTTACGAAGATATGTTGCAATGGAAACAGGAACCCAAAGCTTCGATAGACCAATACACTGAGCGATTCCATGAACTCACTGTTCGAAGCAAAGCAGTAGAAACTGAGATGCAGACATTGGCTCGCTACTTGAACGGTTTGAAATCCGAACTTCGGAAGGAAATGTTGACAGCCCGTGTTTATAATGTGGATGAAGCGTATCAATTAGCTCTACAACTGGAAAAACAATCAAATGTAAGCTACTACAGACGCCACCAACCTACGGATCTTGGAGTTCCACGTCCCTCTACTACATTCAAACAGAAAATTATTGAAGAAACAATGAAGAATGGTGTTGTGGGAGACACAAGGAGTAAAACTAAACTTACTGGAGATGGCCCTCAATGTTACAAATGCAAGGGGTTTGGGCATTTTGCAGTGGTTTGTCCAACAAGAGACAAGCGGATCGCATACGTGTGCGAGAAGGACTTAATTTTTGATGATGAAGCTGAAGCCAGTGGAAGCCAACCCACACTCGAAACTGACGAACCTGAAGAAGAAGAAGAAGAAGTCTTACAAGCTGCAAATCTCCCTCTTTGTGTCATCAACAGGGTCTTGACTGGGCGTAGGCACTCTTTGGAACCCGACACCAATGATTGGAAACACACAAATATTTTTCACACCCGAGTCGCTCACGGTAACAAGGCCTTTAATGTCATCATAGACAATGGTAGTGGCATGAATGTTATATCCAAAGCTGTGGTGGAACGATTAAATCTTCCTCAACAGTCCCACCCCACTCCTTATCGTGTAAGTTGGATTAATGACGTAAATACTGTTCCAGTTAAATATAGGTGTCTTGTTAAATTTTCTTTGGGAACTAACTATGTTGATGAAGTTTGGTGTGATGTTCTTCCAATGACCGTGTGCCATCTTCTTCTTGGGAGACCTTGGCTTTACGATCGCCGTGTTGTTTACGATGGGTTCAAAAATTCTTATTCATTCGTGTTTCAAAAAAAAAAAATCACCTTAGAACCACTACCTATTGTCGATTTTGGACCTCAAACAGAACATAACACACCAAAGGAAACCACTTCAGTCCTTACATTTCACCAAGTAGACAGAGAAATGCAAGCTGGGACCATTTTTTTTGTTCTTATTGGGCGGGTAGAGAAGAACCTAGATGGAAAAATACCAACAGCTCTTGAATCAACTCTCCAAGAATTTCATGATTTATTTCCTGAAGAATTGCCATCCAAACTGCCACCACTGCGGGACATTCAACATGTTATTGATCTTGTGCCTGGTTCTTCACTTCCGAATTTACCACACTATCGAATGAGTCCGGATGAGCATACTGAGTTGCAGCGACAAGTCCATGAACTCTTGGACCGTGGGTTCATCCGAGAAAGTCTAAGTCCTTGCGCTGTACCGGCTCTACTCACTCCAAAGAAAGACGACAGCTGGAGAATGTGTATTGATAGCCGTGCAGTGAATAAAATCACTGTGAAATACAGGTTCCCCATTCCGCGGCTCGACGATATGTTGGATCAATTGAGTGGTGCTACCGTATTTACAAAGCTTGACTTGCGAAGTGGTTACCATCAGATTCGCCTTCGTCCTGGAGACGAGTGGAAGACAGCGTTTAAAACCAAGGAGGGGTTATACGAATGGCTAGTCATGCCTTTTGGATTGACTAATGCGCCGAGTACATTTATGAGAGTGATGACACAAGCTCTCAAGCCATTTTTAGGTAAATATGTTGTCGTTTACTTTGATGACATACTTATCTTTAGTCAATCCTTTGCAGAACATTTAGATCATATCAGACAAGTATTGGAGACTCTAAGAAGGGAGCAACTTTTTATCAACCGAAAGAAGTGTTCTTTTCTCAAAAATGAAGCCAACTTTCTCGGGTTTATTGTCTCTCAACAAGGGGTGGCTGCAGATCCTACCAAAGTCCAATCTATCCTTGATTGGCCTATTCCACGCTCATTCTTTGACGTTCGGAGTTTCCACGGATTGGCAACTTTTTATCGGCGTTTCATTCGGAATTTTAGCACCATTATGGCACCAATCACAGAATGTCTCAAATCAAAGGTATTCCAATGGACAACAGCAGCCACACAAGCTTTTGAGCTAATTAAAAAAAAAATGTCAACAGCTCCAGTGTTGCGACTACCAGATTTCACAAAAATATTTGAGGTTGCTTGTGATGCATCTCATGTGGGAATCGGTGGGGTTCTTAGCCAAGAAGGTCATCCTATCGCCTACTTTAGTGAAAAACTCAATGAGACCAGACGAAAATATTCAGCCTATGACATGGAGTTCTATGCCTTGATCCAAACGCTAAAACATTGGCGTCCTTACCTTGTCCATCGTGAGTTTATTTTGTTTACTGACCATGATTCCCTTAAACATCTTAATTCTCAAACCAGGTTCAGTGCAAGACATGCTAGGTGGTTTGATGTTTTGCAACAGTTCGACTTCACCATTCGTCACAAAGCAGGGCATGAAAATAAGGTAGCTGATGCCTTGAGTCGCCGTCCGCATATTCTCACAATGTTTTGTGCCAATGCAACTGGTTTTGAATCCATTAAAGACCTCTATGCTACCGATGATGACTTCAAAGAGATTTGGTCTTCTTTGAATAATAATTTGGGTTCAGCCTCAGATTTTGTGATCAAAGATGGGTATTTAATCAAGCAATCTCGCATCTGTATTCCAAAGGGTTCGATGAGAGAGTTTATCATTCAAGAGCTGCATGGGGGTGGCCTCGCGGGTCACTTTGGTTATGATAAAACCATGGCCTTGGTTGCGGATCGATTCTATTGGCCTCGCTTGCGCCATGATGTTCATACAATTGTTGATAGATGCCGTGTCTGCCAACTGAACAAAGGCACCAAGCAACATGCTGGTTTATACTCTCCACTCCCTATCCCACATAAACCATGGCAAGATATTAGTATGGACTTTATTTTGGGTCTCCCTAATACGATTCGTAACAATGACTTTATTACGGTTGTTGTTGACCGATTTTCAAAAATGTCCCATTTTATACCATGTAAGAAGACTTTTGACGCATCACACGTTGCTGCAATTTTTCTCAAAGAAATTGTTCGTTTACATGGTCTTCCTGTCTCAATTGTTTCCGATCGTGACGTGAAGTTCGTTAGTTATTTTTGGAAGACGTTGTGGGCTGCATTGGGTACCAAACTCTCCTTTTCTAGTGCATTCCACCCACAAACGGACGGTCAGACAGAGGTTATAAATCGAAGCCTTGGTAATCTACTTCGCTGTTTGGTTCAGGAACACACGGGCAGCTGGGATCTAGTCTTACCCCAAGCCGAGTTTGCTTTCAACAACTCTGTGAATCGCACAACTGGAGACACTCCATTTTCCATCGTTTATGGATTTAATCCTCGCACACCAGTTGACATGAATCAATTGCCTCTGCCAAACAGAGTAAGTGAGGCTGGTATGGATTTTTTTAGGTACATAACCACCTTGCATGATGATGTTCGGCGACACATTGCGATCCATACTGAGAAGTATGCGGCACGTGCAAATTTAAAAAAAAAAGATGTTCAATTTTCAGTGGGAGATCAGGTTTTGATCAGACTTCGTCCTAAACGTTTTCCTCCTGGAAGCTTCACCAAATTGCATGCACGCCGAGCTGGTCCATTTCCAATCCTAAAGAAATTGGGTCCTAATGCTTATTTGGTTGATCTCCTAGGAAGCTACACTTTCAGCCACATTTTTAATGTGGAAGACTTGACTGCTTACAAGGGCACAAATGTACAAGACCAAGGGGTTGCAGCAGAAACGGTCCCTCGCATTCCCTCTACTCCTCAAAACCATAACAATGTGGATGATATCCTTGATCATCAATTCGTTTCTACAAGGCGGGGAGGTTATTATAAATTTTTAGTTCGTTGGGCCAAGAAGCCAATTTCCGAAGCTGTGTGGTTACAGGCTCAAGAGATTCAACGTCTCAATCCGGAATTATTTCACGCCTACACTCTACAGAACTTGCCGGAGTCAAGTTTTTGTGGGACAGGCAATTGATGCATTTTGAAGAGGCCACTGCACGTGACCATGCATGAAGCCACACATCCTCTGTTCTGTTTTTTTTTTCCACTTATTTTGTTGTTTTTGCTTTGCAAGTAATGGTCTCAAAGTCCCCTGTTTTGAGCACCACTTTCCCTTGTTTGTAGGAATTGCTTGTGGTGGGTGTTCTTGACTATGTCATGTTTTAGTGGAACCATCCCACGTAGTTAGAAGTTAATTTCCATATTTTTTTAAGTTGCTTATTTGTAGGAATTATCAAGTTGTAATGGCTATATAAGCCCCCAAATTGCATTAATGAAAGACAGTTGTCTTTTGAAAACCCATATTATTTGTCTTAGAGTGATTCTGAGTCTCTTGGAAGTGATTTCCAAAACCCTTTTAGGATTACAGTGAGATATTGTTTTCTAAAAGTTTTATCTCAAATTGGTTTGCACCAAGAACAAAACATTCTTTTAATTTTGGATAATATTTGAAAGGGTCTAGATAGTGGGAATTCTTTTTGGAAATAGAATGACAAACCTTCTGAGTATTCAGAGGCCACAATATCCTCCACACAAGGAGGAGTTTCCTCAACCCAAAAGGAAGATGCACTAGAAAGTTAAGCTAAATTTAGCCAAACCCTGTGCAACCATATTACAATTTCGAGAACAGTAATTAACGTAAGAAATAAATTCAAAGTTAATAAAATTGATTATATCAGCAATGAGTAAACCCGTGTCAGATAGTGGAGGCTTCTTGGTTTGAATCATAGAGATCAAAGAGGAAGCATCTGATTCAATACCACAACTCCTTTGCGAGTTGAGCTTGAACCAACTTGGAGAAGGGGTCCGCCATTTGAGAACTGGCGACAACGTACTTTGCACTGGAAGATTGGCACCGCGATAATCTGCAATGAAAGATTTGACCGACCCGGACCGGACCCGCTTGATTATACACGGACCGCATTAATATGAAATCCGGATATCATATGCTTGCGGGTTGACATTCGGGTACATTTCAAACCCGCAAATAACCCGCAGCCAAAACAAAACTGAGGGTTTTCTTTTTTCACCAGGAGCTGCTTCTCTGTCTGCTTTTCTCTTGTCTGCTTCGCCGTATCTCCTCTTTGGCCGCCGGTCGCTACCTTCGACAAAGCTGCTCACGGTGAGTTGAGCTTCTCACGATCACTACCATTCAAATTTTTTGATTTCCACTCACTATTCTCTCCCGCAGGGATCTCTGGAAACCAAGAAAAATTTCTTTTGATTTCTCGAAACCCAGAAGAAATCCAGGTACTTTTCTTTTGATTTCTCTGTTTTTTTTTTCATTGTTCTTTTTCTCCCATTGTGTCTCTGTTTTCATTGTTAATGTGTTGGCAGAAGTTCATTTTGTTCTTTACACTGTCATTCTTTTTTGGGTGTTGGATTAGGATCTTGAAAGTTGAAACCTATGAGTAATTTTGGGGTTTGATTTGCTGTGTATAGTGAGTTTTGCTGTGTATAAGTTATGTGTATTTTTCAAGAGACTGTCTACGGTTAGGGGTATCAAAATGTTACAAAATTCATAGTTCAGAAACATAGATTTGTGAACCTGTGTTGTTGTGGTTTTTGTTGTTATTATTATTTTCTCTCTAGATTTCTGAGGAGTAGTAGTTAGTTATGGTGGAGGAAGAGAATCTGGAATCCCCTAAAGAGGTGGTTGTGCTGGAAAATGAACCGAAAAAGGGGTGCTGTGGATGGTTCTTGACTCCAATTTTTTGGATCAAAATGCTGGCCACAGAAACTCATTGGAGCTTTGTGTATGGTGTGGTGTGGTGGTTGTCTATGGAATAAGCCACGGATTGGGTGGAGCTCTTGCTTGTGTCGGGACGGAGTATTACATGAAGGATGTTCAAAAAGTGCAGCCTTCTGAGGCTCAAGTCTATGCAGGAATCACTTCCATTCTTTGGATAGTCAAGCCTCTTTGGGGTCTCCTTACTGATGTTCTCCCAATCTTTGGGTACTGCAGACGGCCTTATTTAATGGTAGCTGGTAATTGATGAATTTTAGTAATGTGTTACCTCCATTTTAGTAGTAATATTAACTCTGAAAATGTCAATGCAACCATATGAAATCTTCAGTAGACAGTTCATATCCAACCTCTGCGAACAGAAAATTTGATAGATTTTAGTTTCATTTGTTGCTTAGCTTCTTTGCTGAACGGGGATCCATTAGGTTAGTATTGGTTAGGATTGATTTTTATTAAATGTTGGTTAGTCTTGTCTTTTGTTAATGTGTTTTCTTGGTCGATGCTAAAATTATAAAATTTGTATTTTATACGTTGTCTTGCTTGAGAGGAGGCTTGTTGTTGGATTTTCTTAGTCATGGACTAGATGGAAGTTGGATTTGCATAGATGATAGAAATTTTAAGCAAAGTCCTTTAGAAAGTCCTTTTATGTGTATTGTTCCAATTCATTTTATGTGTATTGTTACCACAACAGATTTCATTGTTGTGGTATATGAATACCCGACTAGCGCCTAACGCTTTCTGCAACCTTGATTAAATCGGGTCGGATTGTCAGGTTCATTGCGTAACTCGACCCAATCCAAAATGAATTCGGGTTAATGTAATTATAATCCGAGTTACACTAATTTTTTGAGGTAACCCATCCAACCCAACAATTTCAAGTTGTGTCGGGTCGGGTCAATTGGGTTGGCTTCAAAGTATATTTTTAAGATGCTGCAGGCTTATTTATGAATTAAGTGCAAAATTGATTCGGGTTGGAAAAAATAATAAAAAATAAAATAAAAAACAAGTAAAAACCCTCTTCAGTTTGGATCTCTTGTGTCTCGCTCGCTTGCTCTTTTGGTTTTGCTTCTGATACGTTCTCGTTTCATTTCAAGTAAGTCTCAATCCAGTTTCACTTCATTTCTCTGTTGCCTTTATCTTTTATAATTTACTGGGTTTTTGTTTATTTATACATTTATTCTTCTTTTCTTTGTCATAATATTGCTGTTTTGAGTTGTTCTGTTGTAATCTTGTGGATGTTTGTATTCTTGATGTGGGTGTTCACCAAATTTCTTCTTGAACTTCTGATTTTAAGGTCATGTTGTGTTTTTTTTTTTTACTTTTTTTTTATCTTGTAATATGTGCTGTGAATTATGTTGGGTAGCTTTATTGATGAGAGCTTAGTATAAGATTTTAAATATTGGAAAGAATATGTATTGTTTAGATGATGAAAGAAAATTGTGAGGAAAATGGCGCTGCTAGGGTGTATTTTTCTCATAGTTTTGTTTCTTTGCTACATATTGGTTGTGATGCTTGATTTCATGATATTTGCATCCTTTAATGTGTAGATGCTGATTCACCATGTATAGATAAAACAGAAATTATGTGCGGTTATAGTTATTGCTAGTGACAAGAATGACTTGTTTATATGTAATACAAACTTAAATGATGAAGGCTTGGTTTAGACTTTATAGCAATAGATGTAGCTTTTCAAAACTTATAATCGATTTTCCTTGGTTTTTATTTTGTTTTCTTGTGAAAACTTGAAATAAAAGAGTGAAAATTGCAGTTTCTTCTCAAACAGTTTGAATGTCATCTCTTCCTAAGAGCCGATCATTTGCACTGGATCCACTGAAGCAATTTCCTCTAGACAGAATGAGGCTCTCGTTGAGAGATTTGAAATTGTGTTTAATTTGAGTAGTTGCTCCATATGGCCTTCTGAATTAGCTGTCTTTTCTCTGGTTTATAATATTATTCTGTAGCTGGGGAAATTCTTTTGCTAAAGCATTTTAGATTTTGTTTGTGGAAAAGTCATTTATTAACGTTTGGTTAGATTTAGTTTCCATTTAAAGGGATTCATATGTGGTTATCTTTTAGTAAATTACCTAGGGGATCTTCCAAGAAGAAGAATCCACAGAGACCGAACCAATCAGGGTTAACCAAATGATTCAGTCTCCCTCTCACCTTCTGTTTGTCTCTCTTAGACTTACACTTAAATGTTTTTTAAATAATTTTCCTTTGCAGGATATTTAGCAATGATTGGTTTTCCCAGTTCAGTTGGCTCACTTTCTAATATCACTCAGCGACTCCTTCAAACCATTTCGGTGAGTTCCACTTATCAAACAAAGCTATTGTGTAAATTTTCGTTTTACAGTTTCGAACTTACACTTTCAATAATACTTGCTGATATTGTAAGTTGTGTAACTTGCTGTATGATGTTTGGGGTTTAAGTTTTAAATTTTAGTGTTTATGATCTATCTCTGTAGACTGTTCAGTTTGCCTAGAAGACGAAATAATGGATATGACTGATTGATGTTGTAGCAATTAATTTACTACTGTGCCAGTTGTCAATTATCAGATTCCAAACTCTGTAATTTCTACTATGTGTGCTCAGCAGCTAAATGGTGGATTCAGATTTTATGTGGTTGGTTCTTAGTTGCCGTGTTCAGATACTGTTTGCTTGCCAAGAAATTGTTGGAAAAAATATTGGCCTTTTGGAAAGCTTACAATTGCATATCTAAATCCAGAACAGTCTCCAGATTCTGATTTATTTTTTCTATCAAAATATTTATTTTTTCTGAGAAAAGGCCTTGATAGTTGCGTATGAAATGCTATTTGAACTATTCTTAACAGTTTATTAGGCATTTAGAAACAGTTGACTGAACATAGAGTATTTTTAAGTTCTAAAAACCTGTAAATCTAGTGTTGGTTAATTGATATGTTTTCCATTCCATGAATTCAGCAGGAATGAATTAGAGTCTGTGCCTTTGTGTTGGTTTCTTCCTTGGTCTCATCAGTCAATTAATTAACTACAGTTTTATGGTCCAGGTTATGCTGTTGATGTAAGATCAATTAAGTTGTGGTTTTAGTTTCTTAGGTGTGTAAAATGATATATAATCTAGGGGTCAGATTGTCCTTAAGTATTCACTTTGTGAAGTTGATTATGGTTTCATATTGTCATAGCCTTTTGGTGTCACTGTCTGCAGTTTCGTGGTCTACGTGTGCAATGCCTTCGTGTAGGAAACACGGAGATTCCAAATGACAAGAAACTCGAAATCTCTCTTCAACACGTTTATGGAATTGGTCGCTCTAGAGCTCACCAGATCCTCTGTGACCTCAGCATAGGAAATAAAGTAACCAAGGACTTAACTGGAGTTGAACTCAACTCACTTCGTGAGGAAGTTTCCAGATACTTGACAGGAGAAGATCTGGTATGCATTCTTGTCTACCCTTCTACTTAAAATGCTATAAAGGGGTTAGAATTTAAAGTAGAAGATATAATAATTTTACTTTTGGTGTTTCAGAGGCGATGCATTAAAAATGACATTGGGAGATTGGTTGGCATCCAATGCTACAGAGGGATTAGGCACAGTGTGGGGTTGCCGTGCAGAGGACAGCGTACCAGCACTAATGCCAGGACCCGTAAGGGTAAAAGGGTTGCAATTCCTGGAAAGAAGAAACCTACTCGTTGAACCGAATCAATGTTGTTTGTTTTGTGTAACTGGAGGGTGGTGATATATTTTTCATAATAAAAAGTGTCTGGTGTTATCTTTTGGTCTTTCTTGAGCTATCCTTTTTCTTATTTAGATGTGATTCCATGTTTTACCCGGTGGTGAGTCCAATTTTATGGTCTACCTTTGGTGCGTCAATGATGGAGATTGTGAACAAATTTCATTGCCATCAGTTTTTGATCTGGGTGCTACTACTCTACTTAAAATGAAGATAGGAGTTCCAGTCCGGTGGAGGCAGCTAAAATGTGATGTATTGGTGATATTGACCTTGTTAAGCTTATATTAGTTTGTTGATGTGGATAGAGTACTTGTCCTAAGAAAACTCATCAAACGAGCCTTTGAATAAATATGCGCAATTGACTAAATCATGGATACGAATCATCATGCCGTCTCAACATTGATCCAATTTGATTCATTGTTTCGCGGTCCATGCGATATCACATAATACTGAAAACACAAGATCGGAATGGTAATGTTATTAATAGAATTCGTGATTTTAGCATTTTACAATATTTTTTTAAAACTATATTAATTTAGAAGTTTGGAGAGAGAATATGATTCAAATTTACTTATTGATGTAAGTATAGAAGAACTATATTAATTTAGAAATGATTTTCCGAACCAAACTTATTGCGGTTGACTTTGTAAGATTCGCGACAGACAACTGGGCCAATTGTTGTCAAATTTCTAAACTAAAACTCAATTTATTGACATTTTTAAACAGTTTTCGCTAGGGGTGAGCACATTAATCCGTCGAAAAATAATTGAAAATAACCGATCGAAAATAATAAAAAAAATGAGATTATTTTAGATTATGGATCATGACTCGTAAATGTTAGATTAGTCACTTTGATAACCGAATAAAAATTGGTTAAAGTTAGGTTATAGGTGATAAAACCGTAAATAACTGAACTTATATAAATTTAATTTTTTTTTTAAAAAAAAATAGGGTTACTGTATCATCTAATACTCTTCAAAATGTTGTCGATTTTTTTAGTTGGATTCAATTGGACAAAGTCCACAAATCATAATCCCACATCACAAAGCCCAAATGTCTCAAATATCAATAGATATGGCCTATGGCCCATTAAAAGATACTTAAACAGTTAAACGTAATATAAACGTGGAGTAGGGTTAAAATTGGAAAGTGGGCTCATAAAATTTCTAGGGTTTATAATAAGTGTTATAATTTATTAGTACTGTGGAAGAGAAAACGAAATTTCTGTACTGTGGAGAAAACGAAAATTGAACAACAAGATGTTGAAATAAACTTAATGTATATGGACATAATATTTTAAAATATACAAAAAATTAATTTTTGACTTAAAAGGCCTAATTAAGTCTATATGTACAATTTAGGCTCAATAAAACCCAAATCGAAATAATCAAACTTAATCGAACCGAATTTAACCGATTTTTTAAGGTTAGGTTATTTTAAATTATTCATATAAAACCCACTAGGTTAAGTTAGCCCAATTGATAATCAAATAAAAATTAGGTCAGGTGAAATTATGAGTATAACCGAATATAATCGAATAGCGCCCATCCCAATTTAGCATATAAATTTTTTGATGGTGAAAGCCCAAAAAGCCCAGACCTCAGACGACTCCATGTCCAGAAATAAAACAAGTTTTATTAAAATAAAAATAAAAATAATTAAAGACCTAAATCTAATTCCCTCTCTGTGTATCGCTCTTTAGGGTTTTGTTTTCATTTCGATTCGAGTAAGTCCCAATCTACTCTCACTGTATCCTTTTCAAGTAATGGGTTTGCTTTCTCCAACATTTTTATTTGTTTATGATAATTTTATCTCTTGCTCTGTCTCATATGTTCTTCCAGTAATGGGTCTCCTTTCTCTAATTTATTTATACATGTGTCTTTTTGATTGTTTGTAATCTTGTGTATATTGATATTCTTGATGACCCCTATTGTTAAATTTCATATTCCTCTTGGATTAGTATCTTAGCTCTTAGTGTGCTGTTTGGTTGCTTGGAAATTAATGACAATTAAGGAAAATTAAAAGAAAGATGTGATGTTGAATCATATGTTATCTTGCGTTTTCGTGAATTGATATTTCTGTCTGCAAAATTTGATTTTTATCTACATTAGTGTTTATTCAAATCTTATTTTGGTTTTCACAAATCAAAACTAAATGGTTTGTTCGAATTTTTCTGCTATTTTATTTGTCTGAAGGAGTTTTTGTGTGTGGTGTGTGTGTTTTCTTTTTCTTATGGATGGTTATTGCACGCTTTTACTGCTTGAGACGAGGTTTTTGGGAAAACATTTTTTTTTAGTGACATTTTACTAGGTGTTTGCAAGCTTGGGTGTGTTTCGTTGGATTTTATTTTATATTTTATCTTCTTTAGTGTATTTTACATGCTTTCAGTTTGTCACTTAGGATCAGGAATACGAATCTGATTTATTTTGAGTTATTGATAACTGGAATTAAATTCCCTTTTGGTGTTGATTCCTTTGCTTGTTAATTTAGTAGGAGACTAGGAGTTCATTGAAGTGAGGAGGAGTTAAAGCGACAAGTCTACGACATTTCGAGATCATGCCGCGACGATCTTTATGGAAAGGCAGTTTTGTTGATGCATTCCTGTATGAATTGAAGAATCAGAAAGATCGACTTGCAAATAGGAAAGTCTGGTCACGAAGATCTTCCATTTTGCCAGAATTCCTTAATAGCACCGTACGAATTTACAATGGAAAAAATTTTGTTCGTTGCAAGGTCACTGAAGATAAGGTTGGTCATAAGTTTGGAGAGTTTGCTAGTACACGGAGACGGCGTCCCTCGGTTGCTCCCAAGAGTGCTCCCAAAGGTAAGAAGTGAGTGATCATACTCTATAGATTATGATTGGAAGATTTTCAAGTACTTCTGGTTTAGCCTGTTAGCTTGAATGCTATGTTTAATAAATTATATGGTGCTCGACTCATGCTTTCTGTTTCAAACAAAGTTGTAGTGCCCTGGAACTGATCCGTAAATTCATGATGTTTAGTTGAACGAGTTCATCCGTTGGTTGTGGTGCAAGTTTTTATGCATTTGTATTCAATGTTTCTGATCCATTGCTCGAGTTATTTGATGACTATCAGTTGCTTTTAAGCTTAAGAACAGTTATTGATTTCCTAGTAGAGCAGAGAATGTTGTTTGTATTTTATTTTATTTTTTTTATGTTTTATACATTCTGGTTATAAGTATATGCATATTATAACATTGAGTTTACATCAACCTGGAATCAAATGAACCATTATTCTTGTGAACTGTGAATTTCAAATAAACTTGATTGTTTTATTTTTTTATAGATTGATATAGCTATAGATTATATAGTTGCACAAAAGTTGTAAGTGAAAAACATTCGTTTCGGATTGCTGTAACTTGAGAAAAAATAATTTATTTTATAAGTTGGGATAAAATAAATATTTGATAAACTTTTTAAAATCCGCTTATTTTGTACTATGCTTTTCCTATAATCAACGGGAAAAACATATTATGAGATAAGTGGATTTTGAAAAGTTTACTATATATTTTTTTGATCCTAATTTATGAAATAAGTTGTTATTTCTCAAGTGATAGCAATTTCAAACGCACACATCGTCTGAAATTATAAAGCACTTCCAATTTCAGATGATATTAAAATGATGTCTGAATTATTTATCCCCACTCATATAAGAAAACAGCTTTGTTTCTTACATTTACTAGTGATTTTTCTTTTCTTTGTTCTTTAAACTCAATTCTTAACTCTGAGAATTGTTTCATGAGAACACCAGGCAAGCCATAATTTCGTTGGCATCAAAAGCAGGATAAATATTGTCGTAGTTTGATAAATAACAGAAAACAAATAAGACAACGAATTGTTGTATCTTATTTGAATCCAATTTTAAAAATAAAAAAAATGGATGTAAAGTTATGTGTTTTATCTGTTTTTAAAAGTAGCTTTTAAAAATGACACACAGTATTTTTAAAATTTAAAATTTAAAAGTTAAAAATAATTTATTATTTTTCATTATTTTTGAAACAGGTTTTTGTTTTAAATAATTATTTTATCTATTTTAAAAAATAATACTGAATACATACACATCATTTTTAGTTTTTGTATTACTTTTAACAAACACGTTTGTACGTTTACAAATAGTTTTTAGGAAATATCATTTTAAAGACGATACCGCACGTGTCCTTAAAAACTATTTTTCAAATCTGCCTACACAAATTGAAAACAAAGATAAAGCCAGAGATTTATCAAGCTTCATTTGTTCTTACAAATATGGTAATTTTTTGTTTTTTGTACATGTCTCTAGGCAATCTTCCACTTCTCTTTAGCTGAACAACAAAACAAGCTTCTTTGATTGAGAGAGAAACTTGTGTGGAGTAGCTGCAATGCATTCTCCTTGCAACCCTAATATGTGATTTTCTATGGAGAGTGGAATGAGTTTTAATTAGACCAATCCTTTATATCGATTCAAATTCGATCCTGGGCTGAGTTTAATATGGACTTTTCCTAAGCTATGGTCAAACTTTTTTTTTTCCTCCTCTCTCATACAAGCTTGGTCTAATTATCTGACCATAGCTTTTATGAGAGAGAGGGAGGAAAAAAAAAAAAAAAAAAATTATGCTCGTAGCTTTTTATAGCTCTGAGCAAAAAAAAAAAAAAAAAGAATTGTGCCCTTTTGAAGGGATTACTAAATAGTACCCCAACTGAATGTTAAGTTTTAAAAAATAAATAGGGTTAAAAAAACTGTTAGTTGGGCCAATTCTGTATTAGAAGATATTGCTAAATGGCGTTCTAACTACATGAATGTTGGGTTTAAAAAAATAAATAGGGCTTAAAAAACCGTTCACTGAATATTGGGCCTAGAGCGACGGCCTGTTCTCCTTGGGCCCAGTGCCGGGCCAGCATACAAGCAAACTTTTCTTTCAAACTCACATACCCTTTAAAAAACAAAAATCAGGTAAAACTCAGGTTAGTAGAAATGCATTGTTTTAAGGCAACTGTGACTGCATGCATCTCCAGAAACCTTTTTCCAGGTTTTAGCATCAAGATGATGAAAAAATATTGTAGCATTCCTTGAAAGAGGCTGAGCACTGCCCAACAGAGAAGCCCTAAAATCAGGCACAACATGAATAAACTCTTCACTCTTCTTTTGCATCCAAAGAAGAAGATGTGGTCAGTACATGGTAACCATAGTTTTTTTTTTTTTTTTTGACATTGGTAACCAAAGTTTTTATTAGTAAAATTAAATTCATTAATAAATTAGTATCCAAAGCCTTCATAATAAATTGATCATCTACAGCAACGTAACAAAATAACTGAAATGTTATGGTCATTAACCAATCATATGCTTACAATGCGTTCAAATAAAAATTCAATAGAGGATGCAATTTTAATCATGTATGCTCTTTTTTATAAATAATTATAAGAATTAAAAAAAATATAATAAAATACAATTTTATCTTAAATGTAACGTGAAATTATATGTTGTAAAAATTATATATGAATAATTCAATTTAAAAAAATAAATTTTATTTCATCTCAAATGTTATTAGAGATTATATGTTAATTAAATTATGAATAAATAAATTTTTAAGTAACTTATAAACAAAAACGGTGATATTATCACAATATTCGAGATATAGTGCATAGAGAAAAGAAATAAAAATCTACTTTGTATTCTCTAGTAAGGTGGTGGGTTGATCCCATGATTAAGGGATTATCTGTGAAAAGGTTTGCAGAGCATGTGACAACTGTTGTTTTAGAATTTATCTTGATGTGTAGTGTGATATGAAGATATCTTTGTATAGATTTTGGGAATGCCAAAGATACCAAATTATATCACTCAAATCTTATTAGAATATTAGCCGGAGAAAAGGTAGGTAACAAGAACAATAGAAAACAATAATTATAATAAATCTTATTGTATATGTAAAATCCGATTTAGGCATCAAGTTGAATCGGTATATTACCAGACTTTTAGTGTAAAGTCATCGATAAGGTGTGTTAAGGAAAACCATAAATTGATCTAGAATGAAGTATTTGATCAAAATTTCGAATGCAATTCAAGTTTTAGAGTTGGTTAAATTCATCAATAGTTACTAATTTCAGATGATTTTTCCTTATTTAAGAATATTAGTGCAATTTTATTTTTAAAATATTGTAGTCACTAAAATTACCATTAAATTGGTAAATTCAATGTAGACAAATCATCGGTTGGTCCACTTTCATTTCTGGAAAATTAATTCTGTACAGGTCTATATAAATAAGGCCAACCATGTTTAAATTACATTGAAAAACTATACAACTTTATTGCAAATGTGAGAAAAAACATCATTTTAATTGTGAGAAAAACAACTAAATTAATTTAATAGGTTTGTTTCTTAAAATATTATTTTAATTTGTAATTTGAGATTGTTTTAATTAATTAAAACCAATTGAAATTAAAACATCATTTTAATTTGTAATTTAAGATATACACTATGAGAGAAGGGCTCCACTTTAATCATGTATAATTCGAAGATATTAATAAAATGAGCTATGTTTTAAAACTAATGATATTAGTATCTAATTTCATTTATCAATCTCATGTAATTTGCTTACTAAAATATTATAATTTATATATATATATATATATATATATATATATATATATATTTATGATGAATTGCATGACTAACTAGAATATAATTAATATTTTGCATTTTTTTTACAAGATGAAACATTAATACAAAAGGAAAATTGATAATTAATAGAAGTTAATCTCACATCATCTTAAATACTTGACAATCCGATTCAATTATAGTATACCAGTATTTGATTTAAGTGGAACAATTTAGTCTCTATTTGGTTGTGAAACTTCTATTTTTAATTTATGTTTCATTTTTTAGTTTCCGTGCTTCTTAACATTTGAAAAATAGATCAAAATAGTCATTCTTTTAAAACAAACGTTAGTTAAAAGAGAGTTGATCAGGGGTATAATTATCTTTATATTAAGAGGCTGTTAGGATTGTGACACGTGTATTTAATTTTAAAAAATAAAAAAAATAATGAAAAAAAGGAAAAATCAGAATTGGGATAACTTTTTTAAAAGAAAATTTTTGGACTCTTTGCCCTAGAAGCTTCTTTTACCCCACTCTTTCTAGACATCAAACCAGACCCCACCCCCTTTTGAAACAAAAAAAACTCCACCCCACCAGACCCCACACCACTCTCTCTCTCTTGATCAAGAAGATGAATCGGCCGACCATTCCAAACGATATCGAGGTTTGTTGATATCGTCTGAGCAACGAGTAAGTTTTCATTTCCAGCCCCATTCACACCTTTTGATTCTTTTTCTTCGGCATGATCTTGCTTCCGAGTTCTTTGTTAATTGCTGATTCTGGTTATAGCATGTCTAAGAAGAGTTGAGAGAAGAAAAGGGTTATAGAGAAAACATCAATTTGTAATATAAAGGAAGTTACCAGGAAAAAATAATACAACATTAGAGTTACTGAGAGACCTTTTGAAATTAAACTAAAAAAAGTTTTATTCTAGGAGCTGAAATTAAACTAAAAAAAGTATTGGGAAACATGTCAGCAAGTGGAGATTCCAACTTCATATAGGAGCTGTAAGCAGATGTTATAAAAAAAAAAAAAAAAACAAATATTTGGTGTGCAAGAAGAATAAGCACTTTGTGGGTATGGGTGCAATATGTGCACTTTGTGTTATACTGGACCAAGCTTCAAATGGGTTCATATATGTGGCATGGACACCCTACATAGGAATTATTTTTCTGAAGTGGGGCCTGAAAATTATTAGTTTTTAGGCTTGATATAATATAATAGTACCATGAATTCTTATATATATATTTGCTGGAGTATAGGACTTCTTGGGAAATTTTGCTTTTTAATATTGAGGTTTCATTTTTAGGGATGTTTTACTTTTTTTTTTGTTGACTTAATGCAAAATTTGATGACTGCTGAAGGTTTCCACAAGGTTACAATGATTATAGTTCAATTATTTGTAGCAATTTTATTTTTAATCTTTTAACCTATTTTGTCTTTTGTCTTCTTATCACCTTGTAGATTGAATCAACTCTTATAGGTCTAATAATTTTTTTCCCCCTTTTTCTTAAATTCTTGATGGATGATATATCTTCTTCTCTGGTTTCCGTATGTAATGGACCTCTAATTCTACTTTGCAAGTGGTAATTAAAGTTGTCATTATTTATTTATATATTTTTAATTATTTACTTATTTGTTATGATAACCAAATTGCAGTGTATGCAACAAGGTGACCCAGCTTGGATTGGCTACATCTATGCCTTTTTGATTTTTGCGGGAGTGGTATGAAAAGAATTGCCCTGTTATATTATTTTATTTATTTGAGTATGCTAAGATACAGATTGCTTGAGGAAGCTGGCTCTGATTCTGTTTTATTATGGGTACACCATTAATCAGCTGCTTTTGACCATATTAATACATGCTGCACGTATCTGCCTTGTGGAGTAATTTTTGAATATTTTTAAATGAATGAATATTTCATTTGAGACTCAGTTTACTAAATGATTGAACATTTCTGAAACCAGTTTCATTACCATATAACAGGGTATTACAAGCTTCGGAAACCACTTTATTAACTGAATTGATTGTGATTAGACTGTGTATTATAAAAATAACATGTAGATAAACATGATTGTAATAAAAATGACCAAAATAGTAGCACTTGAAAAACATCACACTTGCATCGTATATTGAGATTCTCGCAAGAGAGCATGTATCCGTTACACTTGAGAGTTGGAAGAAAGTTGAGTAAAAGAAATGTATGATGTGGTCATCTTTTTTGGTATGTTTTCTTTTATTTTTGAACATATTAACAAAGATTTCATTCTTATTTTTATATTAATAATTTATGTCTTTGCTAAATTGACTACTTATTTAAATAATTGTAACATTTGTTTTTATTTTTATTTTTGTTGATTACATATCAATACTTCAAGTTACTAGACTCTAATAAGGATGATTACATTTTTAAATAAATGGGGGGCCGATGGAGACAATACAAGTCTCGTATAACGAAAAAGCTTATAGAAGCGAGTCAGGGACCTGAAAAAAACGTGCGTTCAAGTTGTTGAAGCCCAAAAATGTCACCAATACAGGAGAGTGAAATGAATTTGTTAAACAATGAACATCAGAAGAGTTTAAACTAAGCAATACTAAACTCTTTCAAAAAATAAAGAACATTTATGTTTCCTTAATATTATTTTTATCACTTTGGCTATCAATTTCTTGTATTTAATTATTATAGGTAAAGAGTAAGAATTTTCGTGCTATGCGATTAAGTAAAAAAACACAGCACATCACAGGGAGAAGAGGTTATGCTCGATTGTATCATATCATGGTTGAATTTTCATAATCTACAAATTCTGAATATTTAAGAAATCATAATTTTTATTTGTTATTATTATTATTGTTGTTATTATTACTACTTGATATTTTGATTATTCTAATGTAGAAAAATAAAGCTAAAGAGAAAAGAAAAGATCCAGAAAAGATTACAAGGGTTGATGTTTGGATTGAAGGACATAAAAGAAAGAAAAACAAGCTTTTAAGTGAAGTAGTACAAACTGTCATGGTAAAACCTTTACAAATATTGTAGTGTCCAAATACTATTACAATTTAAATGTCAATCGACCCTTATTTTTAGGATGAAATTAATCAATTGCGAGAGTCAACATGCCCTCCAAATGACAACAACATCAATGAAGACTCTCTTACAAAAGTCTTAGGAGCAGAGAAGCGTGGAAGATTTAGAGCACAAATTCAATCTGTGGGAAGAGTTAAACAACTGGAGGCGGAGTTGGAAGCTACAAATAACCAAGTGTCAAGTCTTAAAGAGATGATAAATATGATAATGTAACAAATTGTTATCTCTCTTTTATTTGTAGTTTTACTAAAAAAATGTATTTATTTAATTAAGTTATTAAATAGGTGTACAAGTAGAAGATGCCGTGGGTTCTCATGTATTTACGCTTCAGGTTTAAATCTTACATTTTTTCTCCTTATATTTTTTAATTATATATAGTGCTTTGAGACTTATATCTTATTATTTTAAATATTTTTTCAGTCACAATATGGGAGTGATCCAATGACGCAAGATATGTCACAATTTGAAAATGCACGATGTCATTTGTTACATTGGTACCTAAAAGATGATTCTGAAGATCAAATTGTTGCTGAAGGTAGGATTTCAAGTACAAATCTGAAGGATAAAGTCCACAACATGCCTATTGGAAGAGGTTATTGGAGAGTTTGGGTCGATGCGATTTTCAATGATATTAAGGTATGTCGATCTACAGAAGAATACAAAATGCTTTCGCAAGCTATTGGAAGTAGTGTTGCATGGCTCAAAGATTGCATCAATTATTATAGAATAATTAGTTATGTTTGATAATTATAGGTAACATGGAGTTACGGTGGAAGATATGTGACACATGTAAGGTTGATTTTGTTGCCATGTTATTTAACCTTGTAGGGTTTATTTTGCTGTTATGTTGTCTAACACATTTAGGGGTTGACACTTGGAAAATTTTATTTTGGCTATTGTTAGTATGGTTTCCACTTGGAGAATTTTGTTTGGACATGTTATTATGGTGACATTGATTTTATTGATATGTTGAATTTAGTGAACTAAATTATAATTTGTACATTTTAATTTTATTAAATGAATTGTCATCTTGTATTTGTATAACTTAATACTTTTTATGGGTCTTTTTAATTGAAAATTTAAAATATTTGAAATGACTTTTAAAAATAAAATAAATAAAGACTTTCGGCAACACACACAAAAAGAAGTTGTCTTATACAAACATTTTGGCAACATATAAAAAAATAGTTGCCTTATACAGACTTTTTAGCAACACGCATTTTGATGTTGCCTTATATATATACTTTTAGCAACACACACTAGATGTTGCCTTAAACATAATTTTAGCAATACACATCAAACGTTGCATTAAATTGACTTTTTACAACATGCGTATAATGTTGTCTTTAAGAGCTACAACAACGTACAATGTATGTTGTTTTTAATAGTTATAGCATCGTACAGAATTCGTTGTAGTAAAGATAATGCACATTGTGAAAAATATACGACAATACGCGGTGCATGTTGCGAAAATTCTACGGCAACATACAATGTGCATTGCAAAAAATCACTGGACTTTTAGCAACATATGATCATATATTGCTAAAACTTTTAGCAACGCATTTTGCGCATTGCAGTATGTCACATTTGTTATAGTGAGATTGATCTCTATAGGTTTTCCTTTGAATTCTATGAATTGTTATATCTGAGTACATTACATCCTTGTGTAGTTTGTAAGTTTAATGAACTGTAAGAGTAATGTACGCTATATGTGTTTAAAATCACCAAAAGGCCTGAAATTCCTGACCCATATTTGTGTGCCCTAGCTCTTTTGAAGCCAATTGCAAAGAAACTTTTTCTTTCGTCCCCATAATATCCCTAGTCCTAGATCTTTTAAAATAAGCTAGGACTTGGGACTCCATTAAGATGAAGAAAAAAAAAAGAGGAATTGTAGCAATTGTATGTGTGAAGAGTAACAGTATTCCAGCTCTTCTATCAGCTGCAACCAACAGCTCAAGCTCAAATAATCTATCAGCCACTACCAATAGCTCAAGCTCAAATAAGTGTAATTGCATCAACAACTCAAGCTCAGGAAATTGTAACTGCAGCAATTACAACAGTCAACAAAACTTTAGCAACATCAGCAATCAACACAACAACTTTGTCACCCTATGTGCTTCTATACAACAGCTGTTGTGCAGCCTTGATCATGGCCTCACGTCCAGGTTGTCAAGTTCCAGAAGATATAAAAGCAACATGGGTCATGATCAACTAAATATTAGTTAGCTAATCATTAGAGTTAGTTAATTAATCAAGGTGGTTAGAAGTTTGTTATATATTTAGCTGATGTGGCAAAGTTAATTGATAGTTTGTTAAGGTTGTTATTGCATGCATCGTGCATGACCTTTCTATTTTCAAATTGTATATATATATATATGAGATTGTATTATTGAATCATTCATTGAAGAGAAATAATATTTTCCTCCTTTAATGGAGTTCACAATAGCTTGAGTTCTTGAGTTGTAGATCTCGGTTTCTCTGAGGACTTTTCACAAACAGCTTCATTTTTGTGTCAAACACTTTGTTCACATACTTGCTTCACACTCTATAGAGTTTTCACATGGTATCAGAGATTCATTGACAAACATCAAATGGCTTCAAATTCAGCTAACTCCTCTGTGAATCTTCAAAGCGAGAATCATTCTCATTCATCATCGGGAATGGATTTTCCTTCACTTGAAAGGACACTCAACTTCTACATGCCAATAAAACTTGATCAAAGTAACTTTGTTTACTGGAAGGCACAGGTGCTAACTGTGATTCGAGCTCTGAAACTGGAGGAGTTCATTGATAGTTCCAGACCTCTTCCTCAGAAATTTGTTGAAGTTGTTAAAGAAGATGAAGAAAAAGAGATGGTTGTTAATTCTGACTATGCTGCTTGGAAAAGGTTAGATCAGCTTATATTTTCTTGGCTTTTCTCCACTCTAAGTGTCAAGATCATCGGACAAGGAATTACTTGTATCACTTCTAAACAAGTTTAGGATATATTGACGAGTCTTTTCAATCAACAATCCATGGCAAAAGTTTTTCAATTAAGGCATCAACTGCAAACTATTAAGAAAGGTTCACTGTGTATAAGTGATTACATACTTAAAATCAAAGAATTAAATATAAGGTTGATAGCACCATCTTGAAGTACAAAGCAAAGTTGGTGGCCAAGGGATTTCACCAAACCCCTGGTGTTAATTTCTATGATACATTCAGTCCGGTGGTTAAGGTCTCTACCATTCGAATCATGTTTCATTTGGCTGTATATCTTGGTTGGAATATTCAACAAATTGACATCAATAATGCCTTTTTGAATGATGATTTACATGAACTAGTATATATGGAGCAACCTCGAGGTTTCACTCACTCACAATATCCATCTCATGTGTGTAGATTGACAAAATCTTATTATGGTTTAAAACAGGCTCCTAAGGATTGGTTTTACAAACTAAAAGATGCCTTACTTGCTTGGGGGTTCACCAGATCAGCCTTGGATGTCTCATTGTTCTTCAAGAGGTCAGGTGCCCATGTTATCTTTTAATTGGTTTATGTTGATGATATATTGTTAATAGGCAACAGCCCCTCCTTGGTTTCTCATGTTATTCAAAGTTTAAACTCTTAATTTGCTCTTAAAACCATGAGATCTATTAGTTACTTGGTTTTGAAGCTTTTTGATATCTAACTCAATCTAAGTACATTATGGATTTGCTTAAGAAGAGTGGCATGACAGATTCTAAACCAAGCTCTTCTTCTGCATCTAGCGGAGTCAAGCTCTCATTACATGAAGGCAAGCCATTTTCAGATCCTACCTTGTACAATTGAGGCTCTCCAATATCTAGTGAAAACTCGACCAGACATTACTTTCACTGTTAATCGCCTGAGTCAGTTCTTAGTTGCTCCAACTAAGGCACATTGGATGGTTTGCAAAAGGGTCATTCGATATCTTAAAGGCACTGCCTATCTTGGTTTATAGTTCAAACCATCTTTAATTATCTCTTTGACAGTTTATGCAGATGCAGATTGGGCCAACTGTATGGATGATAGGAGATCCACAAATGGTTGCTGTGTTTTCCTAGGAGGCAACTTAATAACTGGGAGTTCAAGGAAGCAACATGTGGTTGCTAGATCCTCTGCAGAAGCTGAGTATAGATCCCTTGCACAGGTTGCTACTGAAATACTTTGGGTTCAGCTTTGCTTAAGGAGCTTGGTTTTGTTCTTAGTTCCACACTAGTGCTGTGGTGTGACAATCAAAGTGCTACCTATCTTGCTCATAATCCCATCTTCCATGTAAGGACAAAGCACATAAAAATTGATGTGCATTTTATAATGGAAAAGGTGGCTGCTGGTGTGTTCAATATTTAGTTTCTGTCCACTGAGTTTCAAAAAGCGGATGTCTTCTCCAAAAACTTAGCTGTTGCTCGTTTTGTTACTCTTAGGGACAAGCCGAACTTAATCAATTCACCTCAGTTCAGCTTGAAGGGGGTTATGAAGAGTAACAATATTCCAGCTCTTCTATCAGCTGCAACCAACAGCTCACGCTCAAATAATTTATCAGCCACTACTAATAGCTCAAGCTCAAACAAGTGTAATTGTAGCAACAACTCAAGCTCATGAAATTGAAATTGCAGCAATTATAACAGTCAACAAAGCTTTAGCAACGTCAGCAATCAACACAGCAGCTTTGTCACCCTATGTGCTTCTACACAACAGCTACTGTGCAGCCCTGATCATGGCCTCACTTCCAGGTTGTCAAGCTCTAGAAGATATAAAAGCAACAAGGGTCATGATCAACTAAAGATTAGTTAGCTAATCATTAGAGTTAGTTAATTAATCAAGGTGGTTAGAAGTTTGTTATATATTCAGCTGATGTGGCAAAGTTAGTTGATAGTTTGTTAAGGTTGTTATTGCATGCATCGTCCATGACCTTTATGTTGGGATTTATACCCTAAAACTTGTAATTGTAAATGGTTAAAGACAATAATAAGAATTATTCAGATTATCATTCAAGTTTATAAATATTTTATATTCAGTAATACATTCGTATTGTGCAAGAACATCCTAGATTGCAAGATGTAATCTCATAATGAGTATATGATGGTCATATACAGAGAGGATTCATTTTGAGACGTGCAATTTAAAGAGTTCGTAGAAAGCGAACAAATATGAGTACTTTGTTTGTGATTGATCTACTGCTGCGGTCCATTCTGTAAAGTACAGTGGTCTTATCCTAGACTGCTCATGTAGTTGACATGAGAATGGAGGCACCTTATATAATGAGATCATATAGGATTGGGCCACGATTTATATGAATCTCTCACCAAGATCAGTTAGTAAATGAGATTTACATATAATTGATAAACGATGGCTATTTATAGGTGATCTTAATCCTGAGTGTCTTATTGACTCCTTCAGGTTGGATCGTGGCTTTTGATTTACCATGAGTGAGGTTGATGTGAATCTCGACCAATACCTTCGTATCTTGGAGTTGCGGTTTGACTTGTGGCTGGGAAGGTTTGAACACAATAGTGGAATCCACTCCTTCTTGATTGAAGTAGATAAGTAGTTCCCTTAAGGGTTGATTCGGGGCTTGAACGATTATGAGCGCTTTCCTTCTTCCGTGAGGAAGACAGGATTTAATTGTTCATTAGAGAATCAATGGTACTTAAAGGAAAAGATATTTCTTGAGGGGTATAACGGACTTTATGACTTAGCTCTAGTTATGAACTATTTGTGGAGAATCATACTATATGCAATTAGCTATATCAATAGACACTGAGACTTCAGGTTATATAAACACGTATACAGTTATGAGAGTGCAGCCTCGGGTTTTTAGTGGAATAACTCCGAGGTTAATAATCATGAAATATTAATTAAAGAGTTTTAATTAATATTACTAAGTATTATTGGAGCTCAAAACTATGGGCCCATTAGGTCCCCTTGCTAGCCCTTATAGTTGTTGGAAACGAGGGTCACGGTAGATTAATTGGAGGGTCCAATTAATAATATTACGAAAATAATGCGATTTAATAAAAGAGAATAATTAAATAATGTGATTATTTAATTAATTTAATATTTAATAAAGTAATAGAAATTAATAATTATAAATTATTAATTATATTTATTAAATATGAGGTCATGTGATTAAATAATGACTAGGACAAAAAAATTAAAATAATTAGATTATTTTAATAGTCCAAAATGTCGGAGGTTCAAGTCTTTAGGGAGACTAAAAATAAATAGGATTTAGAATCCTATTTTGACTTGGTCAAACTAAAACCCTAAAGGACTACTATATAAGTGTTATATAGTTAGGAAAAACCGAACCTAGCACACAAATGAAAAAAAAAAAAGAGAATTCGGCCACCAAAGAGAGAAGAAAAGAGAAAAAAATGTTTTTTTTTTCTGACTCTCCCCTTTTTTGCAGGATTCATCCAGCGTTCTTTTCACGTGACCTCCATCTCTTGCCGTGACGTGCCCACACACACGTTGTTAGACCGCGGGTCATAGCTCGGAAGATCTGGTGGTAGATCGAGGAATCAGAAAAAAAAAAAGAAAATCAAGAAAAAAGGTATGTAGTTTCTAAAGTCTTTTTCTGCATATATATAGGAACTCGTTCCTGATTGAAAAAGGTTTTCAATATAAGAAAAAATTTTTGAAACCCAATTCCGCATGTTATACAATAATCAAAATCTTTTCTAAAACTCCATTCACTTTCTATTTTCATATTATATATATATATATATGAGGTTGTATTGTTGAATCATTCATTGAAAAGAATAATATTTTCCTCCTTTAATGGAGTTCACAATAGCTTGAGTTCTCAAGTTGTGGTTCTCGGTTTTCTCTGAGGACTTTTCACAAACAGCTTCATTGTTGTATCAAACACTTTGTTCACATAGTTGCTTCACACTTTATCGAGTTTTCACAGTGTGAAAGTATCAAGGAAATAGAAGCTTCCAGTCTTTTTTTTAATGGTGTGGTGAATAAAGAAACTAGATTGAGTGAGGGAATCTATATGAGAACTTAGCTTTGAAAATAGAAGAAAAGAGATTTATTCTCAAGTTAATTGGAAAAAGAAAGAAAGGAAGAAAATAAGTCTCTCAATATGTTCCTAAGTCCTTGTTGTGATGTCCATTTCTGTTGTTCTTTAAACATTCACCAAGGGCCACGTTACAACCTTGAAATAAGATGAACGAGCATGTGTAAGTGATGCAATTATTGTGTTCTTAGTTTCTAAATTCATTCAAGAGATCCAATTTGCTATATCTGAATGTTCGTTCTATTTTAGAAACATATGCGATGTAGTCTTTGAAATTTATTATGCATACCTTCTCGTCGCATATATGTGATAAAAAGTGTGCACCTAGGATTTGAGCATTTATGAGAGTAATATCTTGTAAGAAGTAGGGTCGAGACGAATTCCATCTTGGGTTTTATGCAGGGGCGGACCCACATGGTGGGCAAGCCGGGCTGTTGTCTGGCCAAAAGTTTTAAATTTTTTTAAACATAATTACATATTCTACCCTTTAGCTTTATTACTATTACTATTTTACCTATTACTAATTAAATTAAATTAAAAATTTTCTTATTTTAAGAGGTAATATTTATTATGTCACCATCTAATTTTATTTTTACTGTTTAATTAATTAAATTTCTTTGTATTGATGATGTTGGCTGAATTTTTTATTATTATTTTATTTTCGCCCACCCTAACAAAAATTCCTGGATACGCCCTTGGTTTTATGGCACAATTATTTTTGACATATAGTAAGTGGTGAGGTGTAAGTGGTTTGTGATGTATGGATGAATTGGCATATTATTAATATTTGATTATTGAGTTGAGCATGTGTGGCTTTATGGCTGCCTTTTGGTTGATTATTTTATGCATCAATTACATCTAAAAGAGATGTTTGTGGGTATCGTGGTTAGTAAACCCTCAGGAGACTATACTTATCTTACTAGGAGCACCTAGGGGTTTAAAGACTTGTGGTACATGCTAAGTGTCATTGTATTCCCTACGAAAGTGGCTCAGGAAGTTTAATTTTTGTTCTTAGTTAGTTTTGTATTTTGTTTGTTTTAGCTTTGCTCGTG
Source organism: Xanthoceras sorbifolium (assembly GCA_003430845.1). Classification (NCBI taxonomy): domain Eukaryota; kingdom Viridiplantae; phylum Streptophyta; class Magnoliopsida; order Sapindales; family Sapindaceae; genus Xanthoceras; species Xanthoceras sorbifolium. Next base: position 8,737,576 of record CM010622.1, read on the forward strand.
GACTAGTAAAAGATAGGTTTGGAGATATTTAACGACGTTAAATTCATATATGATTTAACTCTCGTTTTATCGGTCTTTTGTTATGTTTTAAATGCGTATGAACTTTTTGATGCGTTTTTGAGTTGTGCAGATATAAAAGTTCTAGTTGAAGCATTCTAATTACTTGATGGGAGTTTTCGGATGGAAAGAGTCATGAACGTGTTTTTTGGGTTCATAAACTAGCAAGCTGCGCGACCACTAGGTCATACAGCCAGGTCGTGGGAATCTGTAATTGCCTAAAAAATAGCAAGTCGCGTGACCAGCTAGGTCACGGGCATGGTCGCCTGGTCGCGTGGGCATAAAAATAGATGAATCCGAGATTCATCAAGAGGCCAAGAGGGTAACCTATAAATAGAAGACTTTGTGATCATTGGCTGGTATGTTAATTAATCAGGTTATACAAGTCCTTCAATTATTATTTAGATGGGGAATTAATTCCGGTGATAGCTATGGTACCTAGTCTTGTGCTCTCACCATGGCCGTGCGAACAAAAAATAAGCTGGGCTTTGTTGATGGTACACTTGTTACACCAATAGAAAAAGATATTCATAATTGGGCACGCTGCAATGATTTTGTCAACAGTTGGATCTTGATCCTGTATCCTTGACATTCACAATAGCATTTTATACGCTGAAACTGCTTCTGAAATATGGAATGATCTTAAGGAATGCTTCTAGCAATCAAACGCGCCGAAAATTTATCAACTCAACCAATCAATCTCGAATCTCAAGCAAGATGACTCTTTGGTATCAGATTATTTCACCCATTTGAATCTTTATGGGATGAACTTAACTCTGTGGCTTCTGTTTCTCCTTGAGTTTGTGGCAATGGTAAGGCCATCATTACCAGCTCAATTAGGATCGCGCCATCAAATTCCTCCAAGGACTCCATGATTGCTTCTCTGCCATTCGCAGCCAAATAATTCTGATGGAACCATTCCCATCTATCTAACACATTTATTCTCTAGTCCGACAAGAAGAAAAGCAACAAGCAATAAATGTTTATGTGACATCTTCAATTGGCTCTCAATGTACGACATTTTGTTCCGTGCATTCTTCAAAGCGGCCACACCCCTTCTGTGAGCATTGTATCAGACATGGCCACACCAAAGCTACATGCTACAAAATTCATGGTTACCCTCCTAAACCAACAGATGTCATTGCTGATGACCCCGTGATTCCTACTGCAAATCTAGCAGGTTCGATTCTTCCTTTTTCTTCCTCATCATGGATTATTGGTTCTGGAGCTTCTAACCACATTTCTTTTAATTTATCCCTTTTAAGTCATATATTGTTGCTCCGAATTTTTTTTTGTTCAATTACGAGATGGAACTCACTCGTTAGTACATCATATTGTGTTGAATTGATACTTAGTTATTTTAGGAGTCCCACATTGCTTGTATAAATTTGGTAGGTGGCTTTGTAAGGCTATAAATAAGCCTTTCCCTTGCCAAATTAAAATATCCCAAAAAATTATATATTTCTTCCTTTCTTGTAAAAGGGTGATTGCTAAGTTCAATCTTGCCCAAGTTGTAATTTGGAGTTCATCCAATTTTGAAGATAGTGGAAGTGGTCAGCGGCGCCCGAGGACGTAGGTAACATTTGTACCGAACCTCGTAAATTTCTGGTGTTCTTTATTTTTCTGCTTTTGTATATTTTGTTTATTATCTGTTTCGGTTTCTTTCAATATTATTTTGTCGGGTTTGTTTGGAGTTCTATTCGCTGGTATTTGTGAATAGTAACTATTTCGGATAGGGAAAATATACCCGATTTTCCCAACAATTGGTATTAGAGACACGGTTGTGTTTTAAGCTGCTGAAGGTGTCAGATTCTCTAGAAAATTCTTAGTATGCTCTGTGGTTGCAGTATTGTCTGATCTTCCACATCAGAAAAGAATTGTTCTCGAGTTTGCTGACTTGGTGGTTGCTGAAAGTTAGTGTGGTGGTGTGGAAAGTGCATGTCTAGGCAAGGTCTGGCTAAGGAAAGACTTGGTACTTAAGAGTGTCCGTTGTGACCCACCTCTCTTTCCTAGGACGTTACCTGGTGCACTATTCACGACTACATACACTATTTCAGTATACGGGTACTGTTCATAAATACAGTACTGTTGCAGTTTTTGAGTTTAGCAGCTTAAAGAAATGGCGGAAGAAAAGTCTACCTCATTCAAAGGCCAGTCATCCTCCCAGCCATCCACGTCATCTATACTGGGCAGGGCATCTGTAATGAAAATGAAGTTTGAGGTAGAAAAGTTTGATGGAACCGGCCATTTCGGTATGTGGCAAGGCGAAGTTCTAGATGCTCTCTTTCAGCAAGGTCTAGACATCGCCATTGAAGAAGAGAAACCAGAAGGAGCAGATGAAACTGAGTGGAAAAATATCAACCGCTTAGCATGTGGTACAATTCGTTCGTGTCTCTTAAGAGAATAGAAGTATACATTCATGAAGGAGACATCTGCAAGTAAGTTGTGGAAGGCGTTGGAGAACAAGTTCATGAAGAAGAGCGGCCAGAATCGCCTCTATTTGAAGAAGAAATTGTTCCGATTTGATTACCTTCCTGGTACCACGATAAACGACCACATTACTGCTTTCAATCAGTTAGTAGCAGATTTGTTAAATTTGGATGAAACCTTCAAGGATGAAGATTTGGCTTTAATGTTGTTAGCCTCCCTTCCTGATGAGTTCGATCACCTTATTACAAGCTTACTAATTGGGAAGGATAAAGTGTCATTTGATGAAGTCTGCACTGCCTTGTATAGCCATGAAATTAGAAAGAAAGATAAAAAAGAAAGCAGGAATGAAGCAGCAGAGGCACTGACAGTAAGAGGGCGTTCACAAAAACAACAAAAAGGAAGGAGAGGAAGATCTCACTCAAAAGGAAGACTTGGTAAAGATGAATGTGCCTTTTGTCACGAAAAAGGCCATTGGAAGAAAGACTGTTCGAAGCTGCAGAAGAAAGGAAAAGCTTTATCGTCTGGTGCATGTGTAGCCGAAAGCAGTGATGATTCAGATTTTGCACTGGTTGGATCATCAACAGCATCCCATCCTGATGATTGGATTTTGGATTCAGCATGTATCTTCCATATGACTCCTAATAGGGAGTGGTTCTCTACCCTTGAAGAACTAAATGGTGGAGATGTTTTCATGGGCAACGATAGTCCATGCAAAATTTTGGGGATTGGTACAATTCGACTGAGGAATCAAGATGGCTTAACCAGAGTTCTGACGGACGTTCGTTATGTTCCAGATATGAAAAAGAATCTCATCTCTTTGGGAGTCTTAGAATCTAAAGGCTTCACTGTGACTATGCAGAATGGGATATTGAAAGTTACTTCTGGAGCACTTGTGGCAATGAAAGGCGTTCGGAAGAATAACTTGTACTACTACCTTGGTAGTACAATTATTGGGACAGCAGCAGCAGCAGTCTCTGAAGAGGAGAAAGATTCAAAAATTACCAAGCTGTGGCATATGCGTTTGGGACATGCTGGTGAAAAGGCTTTGCAAATACTGGTGAAGCAAGGCTTATTGAAAGGTGCTAGAACCGGCAAGTTGGATTTCTGTGAGCATTGTGTTTTGGGGAAGCAGAAAAGAGTGAGCTTTGGCACCGCACTCCATAATACGAAAGGTATCTTGGATTATGTTCATACTGATGTATGGGGACCAACAAGGACTCCGTCTATGAGTGGCAAACATTATTATGTCACATTTGTCGATGACTTCTCAAGAAGAGTTTGTGAAGAGGAAGGATGAAGTGCTGGAAATTTTTCTCAAGTGGAAAAAGATGATTGAGACTCAGACCGGTAGAAAGATCAAGCGACTGAGGTCTGATAATGGGACTGAGTACACAAATGACCCATTTATGAGAGTTTGTGAAGATGAAGGCATTGTGCGACACTTCACGGTTCGAAAAACACCACAACAGAACGGAGTTACAGAACGTATGAACCGAACTTTGCTGGAGAAGGTTCGGTGTATGTTGTCCAATGCTGGGTTGGGCAAGCAGTTTTGGGGTGAGGCTGTGACGTATGCGTGTCATCTCATCAACCGTCTACCATCGTCTGCACTTGAAGGCAAAACACCTATGGAGGTATGGTCTGGAAAATCTGCAACTGACTATGATTCCTTACATGTGTTTGGTTCCGCTGCATACTACCATGTTACGGAATCGAAGTTGGACCCCAGAGCCAAGAAAGCTACTTTTATGGGGATCGCATCTGGTTCCAAGGGATATCGTTTGTGGTGTCCGGAAACAAGAAAGTTAGTCATCAGCAGGGATGTTACCTTTGATGAATCTGCCATGTTAAGAAAGGTAACTGAGAAGACCGATGGAACTTCGCAGAAGGTGGAGCAAACTCCGAAGCAGGTGGAGTTTGAAAGTAGAATTATTGACCCAGTTGATGGAAGTAGAACAGAAGCTGATTCTCCGTTGGCAGAAGACGAATCAGAAGAAGAAGAGGTTTTAACCCAAGAGCCTCCACAGCAACAAGAAAGCATTGCAGTTGATAGGCCACGACGACAGAATGTCAAGATCCCTGCTCGATACCAGGATATGGAAAACTTACCTACTCAGTTTAAAAATACGGTGGCCTATGCACTTTCGATTGAAGATGATGATGTTCCTTCCACATATAAAGAAGCGATTAGAAGTTTCGAAGTTGAAAAGTGGAGGGAAGCCATGGATGAAGAGATGAAATCTCTTCAGAAGAACAATACGTGGCAATTGGCAAAACTACCTAAAGGCAAGAAGGCAATTGGATGCAAATGGGTCTATGCAAAGAAAGAAGGATTTCCTGACAAAGATGGTGTTCGCTACAAGGCAAGGTTGGTAGCTAAGGGCTACGCTCAGAAGGAGGGAATTGACTATAATGAGGTATTTTCTCCAGTTGTGAAACATTCCTCCATTAGAATTTTGTTGGCCTTGGTAGCACAATTGAATTTGGAACTAGTTCAACTGGATGTGAAGACCGCGTTTTTACACGGTAACTTGGAGGAGGAAATCTATATGTCTCAGCCTGAAGGTTTCGAGGTTGCTGGTAAAGAGAATTGGGTTTGCAAGCTGAACAAATCGTTGTATGGATTGAAGCAATCTCCGAGACAGTGGTACAAACGATTTGATCAGTTTATGCTGCAGCAAAAGTACACCAAAAGCACACATGATCATTGTGTGTATTTTCGTAAGCTACAAGATGATTCTTTCATCTATCTTCTATTATATGTCGATGATATGTTGATCGCATCAAAGAGCCAAGTAGAGATTGAGAGGTTAAAGGCTCAATTGCATCAGGAGTTCGAGATGAAAGATTTGGGAGAAGCCAAGAAGATTCTCGGCATGGAGATAAACAGAGATAGGAAGAAAGGCAAGCTTTGTTTGACACATAGTCAATATTTGAAGAAGGTGCTACAACGTTTTGGTATGAACGAACAGACAAAACCTGTAAGCACTCCACTTGCTCCTCATTTCAAGCTTAGTGCTCAATTATCTCCTAAGAATGATGAAGAACGAGAATACATGGCAAAAGTTCCGTATGTTAATGCGGTTGGTAGCTTGATGTATGCAATGGTGTGTACGAGGCCTGACATTTCACATGCAGTTGGAGCTGTGAGCAGATACATGCATGATCCTGGTAAGGGACATTGGCTAGCTGTGAAATGGATTCTACGGTACATTCAAAATACTGTAGATGTTGGTTTAGTATTTGAGCGGGATGATATAGTTGGTCAAGGTGCTGTTGGATATTGTGATTCTGACTACGCGGGAGATTTAGACAAGCGTCGGTCAACTACTGGTTATGTATTCACTCTTGCTAGAGCGCCAGTCAGTTGGAAGTCTACCTTGCAGTCTACAGTTGCTTTGTCTACTACAGAGGCAGAGTATATGGCAGTCACAGAGGCTGTGAAGGAAGCAATTTGGTTACAAGGTTTGCTTGAAGATTTGGGAATTGGTCAAAAGCACATCAAGGTGTATTGTGACAATCAGAGTGCTATTCATTTAGCAAAGAACCAAGTCTATCATGCACGTACAAAGCACATCGACGTTCGTTATCATTTTGTACGAGAGATTATCGAAGAAGGTGGAGTGCAAATTCAGAAGATCCACACTGCAGAGAATCCCGCAGATATGATGACCAAGGTGGTGACAGCAATCAAGTTCAAACATTGTTTGAGCTTGATTAACATCCTGCAGATTTGAGCTGGCGTTGGCGTCGCTGATCTAGAGATTGAAGAAATTGTTCGAAGATCACTAAGTATCAAGGTGGAGATTTGTTGAATTGATACTTAGTTATTTTAGGAGTCCCACATTGCTTGTATAAATTTGGTAGGTGGCTTTGTAAGGCTATAAATAAGCCTTTCCCTTGTCAAATTAAAATATCCCAAAAAATTATATATTTCTTCCTTTCTTGTAAAGGGTGATTGCTAAGTTCAATCTTGCCCAAGTTGTAATTTGGGGTTCATCCAATTTTGAAGATAGTGGAAGTGGTCAGCGGCGCCTGAGGACGTAGTTAACATTTGTACCGAACCTCGTAAATTTCTGGTGTTCTTTATTTTTCTGCTTTTGTATATTTTGTTTATTATCTGTTTCGGTTTCTTTCAATATTATTTTGTCGGGTTTGTTTGGAGTTCTATTCGCTGGTATTTGTGAATAGTAACTATTTCGGATAGGGAAAATATACCCGATTTTCCCAACATATTGGTACTATTGTATTTTCTCCAACGCTTAAATTTGAAAGTGTATTTCGTGTACCTTCATTCAAATTTAATCTCTTATCAATATCTCAACCAACACGTTCTCTCTGTTGTGATGTCATTTTCTCACCCTCTCAATGTAGATTCCATATTAATTCAGAGATTTGAGTTGGGGACTATCGAAGTGCAGAAAATGAAAGAAACTTATCATGTTTGCGGACCAGTTGGTTGCATATCAGAAATTGTAAAATCAATTCTAGCCTATTTAACTTTAAATTAAATTTTATTACTGGATGCTAAGTTGTATTGTTTCTTCAAGCAACAAATAACAATTTTATTTTATTTGCTAAATGAGCATGGGAAAACAAGTACTGAAGATACATTTAAATACAAACTCAACATTACTAAACTTCTTGTGTAGATAGTGAATTAATTCTTGGTGCATCTCTCTGAGCAGGTATTGACACACCCTTCCACTTTCTCTGCAGCTACAAACACAAACAATTAAAATAAGTATTTATTAGTTCTTGTAAAGTTGTATCATGATAATATAATAATCAACAATGAAAATAGATATATAGAATGTGCGTGTGAGTTACCAAGATCCTCTTTGGTGCTAATGTTGGTGCACAGGGTGGTAGCACAACCAAGTTTGCAGAAGTAGTGGTTTTCTTTCTGTGAGTCCAGAGAAGATGGTTTAAAGATGCATTTTTTCAAGCACATGCCTGCACATTTAAGAAGATTTTTTTTAATTATCATACAAGGAACCATGCAAATTGGGTAGCATGTCTGGAGAGAAGCAGCGGACTGCCCAACAAGAAGTCCTAAAATCATAAAAACCATCAAAAGAGATTGAACTCCTCTTTTCTCCATTTTCTTAACCTAGATTTCTATGCAAGACAAGTGGAGAAGGATCGATGTTTGACACAGCTACGTACATTACTTGGAAGAAACGTTTATATAGGAGTTTTTAATTATGGAATTTAAATCAAGGTGTATCTGCCAGCAGGATGGACCTAAAGAATATTATTTTGTATAGAATTTTATTTTTAAGAAATATTCTTTTATGAAAAAATAAAATCTGATTTGCCAGATTCATTACTGTTTTTGTACGAATGCTAAAAAGTTCACTATAATTGCAAAGACTTCCTATAACGAGATAAGTTGGACAACAAATTAATATCTTGTTATCAGATTTTCAAATAATCTATTGTGAAATTATGGATTTGAAATATGACAACATGATATTTATTAATAAATTCATCTTAGTATGATGATTAAATATTAATTGCAGTATTGATTTAAGATTCGGAAGAGTTCCAATTGTATATATACATGCATACTAAGTTATTATTCATATTAGAATGAAGATTAAACGTTTTATATTCAACTTTTGTTTTTTTAGTTTTGCTAATTTACTTGAATGTAAACTCAGCTCCGAGAAATGTTTATATAGGAGTTGTTAATTATGGCAGGTTTATATTTACAGTCAAAAGCTTTCAATAAATGGAATTTGAATCAAGTGTATGGGCTAATGTTACCGCATGTAAAAAATTATAATTCTTTTACATCAGCAAAATATATTTATACACTTGCATAAATCATAACCAAATAACTTGCACACACTATAAAATTATGTTATATTTACCGTGATTTTTTTGCCATAAATACTAATCCGTGCTAAATACTAAAAATTTTGAAATTTTTATCACAGATTTTAAGTCTTTTTTCAGGAATGTTTCGCAACAAAAAGGTTTTTGTAATAGTTATTATTCACAACAAAATTTTTTGCTACGATAGTATTTACAACATCCTTTTACCGTAAATTACAATATATTTCCTCGGTGACAAAATGTTACTTTTTTTTTTTTTTGTAGTGACAGCAAATAAATAGCTTGGTATGTATGTTCTTTAACATATTCGGAATTGTTCCGACTGCATCTAATCCAAAAGTTGAGCGGTGACCCAAAATATCAACACAATACATACATACCTGCATATATATATATATATATATATATATATATATATATATATATATATACACACTTGCGTAATAATTTATTTTTAAATGATTTCTTAAATATTAGAATAATGATTAATCTTTTTTTCAATTTTTTTTAAAATTTTAAGCATCTTTCAAACTCTTATATCATATGTCATGTGATTGTTAAATGCATGATAAATTGTATCCTCTCGACTACTCTATATATTCTTGTCAAATCTTGTTAAGGGAAAGAGAAATTTGCCCCCAAAAAATAATTTAAAAAGGAGATAGATTTTGTTAATTCTATTTAATAATATTGCTGTCTCACAATGTCCTCTTTAAAAGCTTTCTAAATCACACTCAATAAAAATAAAAATAAAAAGGTTTAGTAAATCATAAATGAGTATAAGATTGGTTTATACTTACGATTTATACCAAGCCTTATAATTGTAAAGTATAAAAGAAAAGCTCTAGCTGAGGGCAGCTGATCAAGGTGCTGCATCAACTTCATCAGCTAAGCCCAGCAGAACTTCTACAGGTCTGTATCTTGAAATCTACAGCATCAGATCATCAAGAATGAGATCGTCAAGCATCAGATCATCAAGCCTCATTGCAAGTAACCGTCAAGCATGCACAACTGACTGCTATCTTGTAGCTGATGCACCTCAGTTGAATTTCAGATTTGCGAGGCTGCCCAGTTAGATACAAGTTAGTTACAATTAGTAACTGACTTGGCAGCTGAAGAAAGTTTGTTATGGTCATGCAAGCTTGTGTAATATGATGGTTGTATTCAGTTATTAATAAGAAAAAAGCTTTCTCCCCATTAATTGTTTCTCTATTTCTTGGTTCAGCTCTTAGAGCTTAAATGTAAGTGTTTGATGTTTTCATATTACCTCATATGTTTACATGGCACCAGAGCTCATTGGCAAATGGCAATGGCTTCCACTTTAACAGCCGATTCTATTCTCAATCTGAACAACTTGAGATCTACATCTATAGGTATGGATCTCAACTCCATTGCCAAAACACCGACCTTCAATGTCTCTTCAAGTTTGAGAGAAGCACTTATATTCACTGGAAAACTAAACTTCTTCCAGCCGTTAGAGCTTTGGATCTTGAAGGTTTAATATCTAGCTCTACTCTAGTTCCTGTAATCTATGTTGTTGAGATCCAAACTACAAATGCAAATAGAGAGTCGGTGATTGAACAGCAGATCAATCATGCTTCTATTACCTGGAAAAAGGCTGATGAACTTCTTCCTATTGGATGGGTCATCTCTAAGTCAGTCCAAACCTAATTGGTCAGGTAACCTCTTGCAAAACTTCATTAGAGTTGTGGCTTAAAATTGAAAGGCTGTATTCACGCAATCTATGGTTAGAATATTGCAACTAAGGCAACAACTACAAACAAATTAGAAAACAGGTGATTCTGAGAGTGAGATTATAATGAAGATAAAAAATATTGGAGATGCATTGATGGCTGTTGGAAAAGATGTTCCAGATCGTGATTTGATTTTATCTCTTATGAGTGGAGATGGCCATGCGTATGATGTTATTGTGGTAATGATGGCTTCTCACCACCGAACCATGTTGTTGGAGGATGCTTACTTCCTTTTTTCTGATACATGAATAAAGAATTGAACAACTCAACTCTTCATCTCAGCTCAATGTAGCTGGTTCATCAATTATGCCTCAAATCAATTTGGAAATTATGAGAAGAAAGGACAAAGGAGTGGTGGAAATCCTGTATCTAATAACTGAGGAAATGGTAGAAATAGATCAAGAGGATAAACTGTCAATTGTGTGCAAAGCCTGGGCATAGAGCTTTGCAATATTATAAAGATTTGTTTAAGGTTTTCAAGGTCCAATTTAGAATGATCAAGCTCATTTTATTCAGCAACAAAGTTCCTCAAACAACAATGAACTATGCAATGTTGCACATCAGCACTTTGGCAACTCTACTTCTCAACAACATCAAGGAATTTGTCATCACCATTCCTCCTACTACCCGTGCCAACTCTGATACTGCCAATGATCAATCATGGTATGTGGATAGTGGAGTTATTAACCTTTGTTGGAAATAAAACACTCAAACAACTTTATTTAAACTCAAAATAAATATTACAAGAACACTCTCACTCAAGAACTAACTCACTCTTTGCTTCTTCTTCATTCACTTAGAAGCTTTGCTTCTTCTTGATGTCTAAACCAAAATGGGGAAGGGGTATTTATACTACTTATAAATCATTTTAGACCACACAAATAAACTAATACAAAATTATAATAACCATACACCTTATCCTTCTATATCCTTCCACATTCTTCCAATTGACCACATGATTTTTATGCCTAATTACCAAACCCTAGAGAATTCTAGATAAAGGGCTTGGACCTTATTTATGGACTTGGACTCTACATTCCACGCTGGCTTCTCTCGTAGCCTTGACTTTCTTCCTTCTCTTTCAGTTGCATCTTGAGGAGTTGCTCGTTGATCCCTTGCTTCCTCTTATGTTTTTCTTCATATGCTTGCAATGATCCTTGGAGTTGCTCGATCGTCATTTCTTTCAAGTCTTTAGTTTCTTCTATCGTCACCACAATGTGCTCAAATTTTGGATACAATGAACGGAGTATCTTCTCTATTATTCTCACATCTTCTAACTTTTCATCATTTCTTTTCAATTGGTTAGAAACAGCTGCTACTCTTGAGAAATAATCTAAAATAGATTCAGATGCTTTCATGTGTAAGGATTCGAATTCACCTCTTAATGTTTGGAGATGGACCTTCTTTACCTTTTCGACTCCTTTGTAAGAGATTTGCAACTTCTCCCATGCTTGCTTAGCAGAGCTTGCACTCGAAATCTTCTCAAAACCATCATCATCTAACGCTTGATAGATGAGATAGAGAGCCTTCTTGTCTCTCTTCCTTAAGTCTTTTAAACTATCCTTTTGAGTTTGGGATAGAGTTGACTCATCTTCTGGTTCAGTGTAGCCTTTCTCTACGACCTCCCAGACATCGTGTGCTCCAAGGAGAGCCTTCATCTTGATACTCCAATTATCATAGTTTTCGTTCTTGAGTGTTGGAACTTAAAACGACACTATACCATTAGCCATAATTCTCAATATGGTTAGAATTTCAAAATTCTGACTACACGGATGGACTCAGAACGTCGAAAAACCTTAAGATGGACTCAGACAAAGAATCAAATTTTTTTGGTCAAAGTCAAAGTCAACGGTCAAACTAACCTGGTAAACTGTCAACGTTTTTGACTGCTCGGTCAGCGGCTCGGTCAACAGGCTTGGTGGCTCAGTCAACTCGGCTGGACTCACTTCCAACTCGGCTTGAACTCGGCTTGGACTCGGTGAGTTAACTTACTCTCTGGCAGCAAACTTCCGGCGGCCCGTGGCGGCTCGTTTGAACTCCGATTGGGGCTATTTTTATGGCTTCGGCTTCGTCTCGTCGAGAACTTCAATTTTGATATGCTATAGTGTACACCTTCCAACCTGGCTCTGATACCATTTTGTTGAAAATAAAACACTCAAATAACTTTATTTAAACTCAAAACAAATATTACAAGAACACTCTCACTCAAGAACTAACTCACTCTTTGCTTCTTCTTCACTCACTTAGAAGCTTTGCTTCTTCTTGATGTTTAAACCAAAATGGGGAAGGGGTATTTATACTACTTACAAATCATTTTAGACCACACAAATAAACTAATCTAAAATTGTAATAACCATACACCTCATCCTTCTACATCCTTTCACATTCTTCCAATTGACCACATGATTTTTATGCCTAATTACCAAACCCTAGAGAATTCTAGATAAAGGGCTTGGACCTTATTTATGGACTTGGACTCTAATTTATTTGGGCTTGGGTTTGGGCTCCCATAATGGTTCAGATCTTTACATAGTTTGGGCCTAAAACAAGTTTATCCTTCAACAAACATATCAAATCTGGTTTAATAATCTCTCACTATAAGCTAATTATAGAGGTAATGACAAGTTAATGATTGGAAATGGTGATCATCTTGATATAAGCATGTTGGTTCTAAATAAATCAGTCACACACCTCACCACATACATACTTGCATCTCAAACTTATTCTCCATATTCCTGATATCTTTAAGAATCGACTTAGCATCTTTAAGCTTACGAAGGACAACAATGTTAGTGCTGAATTTACTAGTGCTGATTGTGTTGTTGAGGATCTTAGGACTAAGAGAGTGCTTCTTCGAAGATCCCTAAAGAACTGTCTGTATCACATGAAGATAGATGGAATTGACTCTACAAGGTTTAAAGGCAGATGTTGTCCATCTTTACAAGTTAAGAAGGCTTAATACACTAGTCATGTTAATTGTAATAAATGCAAAACCTATAGGTGTTTGATAAATTTAACAAAGTGTTTAATGAAAGTTCAATGACAAACACTTAGATTTTATGAACTCCATTAATGGAGCTTTTTAGGAATCTTCTTCTAATATTAATTGAGATTACAATCACTAACTAATTTATATACAAAAGAATCTGAAAACAAATACACCAGCAGGCCATTGCAATGACATCTGCCGAGAATAACAAACTTGCCTTGTGAGCAGATTGTGTAACAACCTATAACGAACTTGCCATGCCACCAGCAACATCAACCAGCCTCAAATGACCTATTGCATTGCTAGCTCTTTATTTTTGAATCAGATGTGTTGGGAGCTCAACAAAAGATCCAAAGGTGATCATTTGATGGGCTAAAAAATTCCTGCTCCTGCATTGGTGCTGACATTCACAATTATGACCTTTGCTGCATTGATCATGCTAAACACATCTGCTACATTTACTACCTTGCAATTGTTGATGGCATGAACAAAATGAGTTCTCTTAACATCCCTTTGCAAAGTGAACCTGGGTGAAACAACCAATTTCCATCTAAAACGAAGAAACTCAAATCGAGAATGTGCCAACGGTTTACTAAAGATGTCTGCTTGCAGAAGTTTAGTAGGGACATAGTGAACTTTAAGCTAACCAGCAGCTACCTTCTCTCTTACAAAGTGGACTTCTATTTCAAATGCTTAGTCCTAGCATGAAAAATAGAATTTTGAGTTAATGCATTATCACACATATGATAGGACAACAAGGGAGAGGAATACTTGCAAGCTCATGAAACAAAGAGGAAAACCACAACAATTCAGAAGTGGTTTGAGAAAAGGCCCTATACTCAGTCTCGGTGCTTGACTTAGCAATAACCCGTTGCTTCCTAGAACTCCATGAAATCATATTGGAGCCTAAGAAAACATAGCTGCCACTAGTAGATCTTCTGCCATTAAGAGAGGCACCCCAATCAACAACAGAATAAACCTCAACAAACATGTTTAAAGATGACTTGAAATGCAATCCAACACCCAGAGTTCCTTTTAAATATCGAAGAACTCTTTTGCAGACCATCCAATGAACCTCTATTGAAGCTGAAAGGAACTGACTAAGCTTGTTAATGGAGAAAGCAATATTAGGCCGTGTATGAGTAAGATATTGCAGGGCACCTATGAGGTCTTGAAAAAAAGTGGCATTAGAAAAAAGTGCTCTAATATGAAGAGACAGATCAATGCTTGTACTTAAAGGTGAGGGACAAGGTTTGAAATTTTGAAAACCAGTTTGAATTAACAAGTCTTGAATGTATTTAGTTTCTACGAGAAATATACCATCTTCATTTCGAAAAGACTCAAAGCCAAGGATATAATCGACAGGGCCAAGGACTTTTAAGGCAAAAGTGGAGTTGAGAGTCTTGATAGTGTGCTGAATGAGAGAGGGACTGCAGCCTATTATTAAAATATCATCCACATAGACTAAAATTTAGATGACCTATGTGCTAGCTTTCTTGATGTGTAAAGAGATATCAGAAGTAGCATTAGAGAAACCCCAGCTAAACAAAACAGTCATCAGTTTATGGAACTAGGCCCTTGATGCTTATTTGAGGCCATAGAGGGCCTTGTTTAACTTGCCTACAAAATTAGGATGAGATGCACTCACTAACCCTTCAGTCTGTTGCATAAATAGCACCCCATCTAGGTCTCCATTAAGGAAAGTATTGTGAACAACTACTTACTGAATATCCTATCTGAAGTAGCAGCTAAGCTAAAGATGATTCTAACGGTGGAGGACTTGATGATAGGATTAAAGTTGTCAAAAAAATCCACACCTTGGCTTTAATGGGAACCTTTTGCTACAAGCCTTACTTTATACTTAAGCATACTCCCATCTGGATTGTATTTGTTTCTAAAAATCCACTTGTTCCCAACGACGTGCATATCCTGTGAATGTGGATCCAAGGTCCAATTATTGTCAGATATTAAGGCATTTTAATCATCTTGCATAACCTTCAACCACTTACTGTTATGCATGGCATCCTTTACTTTACAAGGTTTAGTTTCAGTTATAGGAGAAACACACATAGTTGAAAAGGTTTTAGGTTGATAAACTCCAAGCTTGAAATTTGATCTACTAAGCATAGAGTGTGTACGTTGAGGACAAGGCTGAGGATCAATAGGTGTAGGCTTAGTGCAAGTTTGATGCTCAGTATCAGTGGGCAAGGTAATGTGCCACTATGGTAAGGAGGTAACCATAACTTATCCCGGAGTTGAATAAGGAGAAGAAGACTCATAAACAGCTGAAATAATATGAGAATCATATAATATTGGCCAAGATTGAGAAGAGGTAACTAATTTAGAGATAGAACCGACAAGAGACAAAATGTAAAATAGAAGTATGATTACTAGGACTAGGAGAAGGAGAAGTAGAAGCTGTATGAAAAAGAGATTTAAAAGGAAACTCATGTTCATTGAAGATAACACGTCGAGAGAGATAAACATTCTTTGAAGAGTGAAGATACCTATATCCTTTATGATGAGGACTATAACCAATGAACAGACATTTGGATGTATGTAAACTAAATTTCTTCTTAAAAAAGGCCTAAGATAAGGGTAACGAGCTTATCCAAAAGCTTTGAGATAATTTAAATTGGTTTTTTGTAAAAGAGAAGCTCAAAAGGAGACTTGAGATTAAGACTAGGAGTTGGCAGATTGTTGATTGGCAAGGCTATAACTTGATAGGCTTCTACCTAATACTCAAGAGGCATATATGCATGAGCCAATAAAGTCAGACCAGTTCTACTAGGTGTAAGTGCTTTTTCTCAGCCACACCATTTTGTTGGTTAGAGTAAGGACAAAGCATCCTATCAGTGACACCAATGGACTTGAGATATGAAATGAGAGGTAAGAACTTTCCCCCATATCAGATTGGACAACTTTAATCTTGGTGCCAAATTGAACTTCTACCAATTTGAAACTGAATTAAAACCTTGAGTGTATTAGATTTAAGTGTTCAGGGATATATCCAAGTGAATCTACTATAAGCATCAACAAAAGATATGTAATATCTATGACCTTCCAATGAGAGCATGGTGTAGGACCCCATAAATTAAATTAGTATGAATGAGTTCAAGAGGCTTAGTATAAACATATTTGAAATGAGTAAAAGGCAATTGACGTAACTTTCCTAACTTGGAAGTTTCACAGAAAGTAAGAAAATACACATTATTATTCAATTTTGGAGAGTTGAGAACAACTTCTAAAACAAATGCAGATGGGTGGCCAAGCTTAACATGCCACAAATCAATAAGAGAAGTAACAGCAGGGCTAGAAGTAAAACATTTTGCAGTAGAATTTCCATAATTACAAGAGCTTCTGACTAAGACAAGTACATAGACATAGGTCCACATGAAGTTTTAGATTTCTTGGAAGAAAGTTTATGGAATTCAAGTTGATAAAGACCACCCTTAAGTAGACCCTGAAGTAGCACCCTCTTCGAAACGTTGTCCTTAATCACAAAATAATCATTATAAAATTCAACAAATGCATAATTATCTATGGTAAACTTGGATATGCTTAAGAGGTTTTTAGTAATGTGAGGAACAAGCATGATTTTTTTTAGATACAATAGTTTAATATATGTTGTATGAGAGCTAAATTTAGAGATACCTACGTTTGATATTGTAAGTTGTTGGCCACTGCCCATAGTAAGTTTATCATTACCTTTGTAATCAGATTTCAATGAGAGATTTCCAAGATTAGAAGTGATATGGTTTGTTTCCTCACTGTCTATGTACCAAGCTTAATCATATGTGTTTGGAGAGGCAAAATAGGCTGTGTTCTGATTGTTGTGGCTGAGAGTAAAATTAGTTTTGTTTGAAACCGTTGCTTGTGCTTATGGAGAGGCCAGCTGGAATTGCTAATTTTAATTGTTGTTAGTCTGAACAGCACGATGCCAGCCTTGATCAAATCTTCTGTAACATTGCAACGCTCCATGACCTGTTTTGCTGCACAATTAACAGGTGATTCTATTGTTATTGATATACTTTTTACCATTCCTTCCTCTACCACGACATCCTCTATTGTTGCCACCTCCTCTATTATTGTGATTGTTATTTGAGGTATGTCCTCTTCGAGAATTACCAGAAAAATTGTTATTAGAAACATAATGAGTTGATTGTCCATGAACATCCAACTGAGAAGCTACATTAAGATGATATAATCTCTGCTCATGTACCGTTAATTAGTAGATACTCAGCTTCTTACATAGGCATAAACTTGTGTTGAGAGGAAATAAGGACTACCATTAGACCATAGTCATGTCCAATACCACTCATAATAGCTAGAACCAGATCATACTCAGTTACACTCTGTCCAGCAGCTCTCAAATTATCACTAATAGTTTTAATCTTCAGATAAAAAAAAACTCACTCAGGGTCAAATAACCTTTTCTGGTACTTTGCAATTGTTGCTTGAGTTGTAAGACTCTGGCCATAGATTGTTCAGAGTACAAACTCTCTAAAATACTCCAAGCTTCAAAAGAGGTTAAACATTCTGTTACCTAGCCTATAAGTTCTGCACAGAGAGTTAATAGCAACTAGCTGAGAAGAAGTTGATCTGCTCTTCTCTATGCAATTTTGGCCTTGTTGGCAAGCATCGTATTCTTATCACTGTCAGCATCAAAATTCTCAACAAACTTTGGAGGATAAGACTTCAAATTAGAGATGAAATCATCGAGTTCTAAGGATCTGATGGCTGGTAGAACTTGAGTATTCCAATAAATGTAATTACCGGAATCAATGCTAATATGGAAGTTCAGCGTTTTATCAACTGGAGCAAGATCAAGAGGCAGTGAAGATTGAGAGGAGCAAATAGATCGATCTTCATGATAAGAAGAACGTGTTGAACCAGAATCTATGATGATTAGTTAAGTGACTCTGATATCATATAAAATCTATAGATGTTTAATGAATTTAACAAAGTGTTTGATGAAAGGTCAATAGCGAACACACAAATTTTATAAACTCCATTAATGGAGCTTCTCAGAAATCATCTTCTCATATTTTCATTGAATGATAGATTACAATAACTAACTAATTTATATACAAAAGAATTTGAAAACAAATACACTAGCATGTCATAGCAATGACAGCTTTTGAGAATAACAAATTTGCCATATTAGCAAATTGTGTTAACAACCTATAACAAATTTGCCATGCCACCAGCCATATCAACCAGCCTCCAATGACCTCTTGCTTTGCCAGCTCTTTATTGTTGAAAGAGATGCTGGAAGCTCAGTAAAGGATCCAAAGGTGATCATTGATATTGCTAGAAGTTCTTGTTGCTGCATTGGTGCTAGCATTCACAATTGCAAAATTGAATGCATTGATACTGTCACACACACCTGCTAAATTTGCTACCTTGGCAATGTTGATGGCATTGATCAGAATGAGTTCTCTTAACAATAACGCTAATGCATAGTATTTGGATGACAATGTAACAAAAACCGCCTTTGATGTCAGTCTAGCCGCTAAAAACAATTCTCAAATATGGTATGCTAAATTTGGGCATCCATCTGATCTTGTTTTCAGAAAGCCTTTGAAGACACATCATTTGTCTTTTGTTATACAGTCTCCAAAAATTTTGTAATGCTTGTAAAATAGAAAAGATTAATAAATTGCCATTTACAAAGCTTGCTATCACTGTTAAGTCTCCTTCGGAGTTGGTATATAGTGACATTTGGGGCCCTGCTCCAACGATGTCCACTGAAGGTTATAGGTATTACATCGTGTTTATTGATGCCTTCACTCGATATTCTTGGTGCTTCCCTCTAAAACTTAAATTAGAAGCACTTTCCACTTTTCTTGCCTTCCTATTGAATTGCAACTCAGCAAATCTATTAAGTGTTTGGAAACAGATATCAGTGGTTAGTACTTATGTTTCACAAAACCACTGGCTTCAATGAGATTAAGCTGCAATTTTCTTGCTCCTATACTCACCAATAGAACAGGGTACATGAGAGGAAGTACAAACATATTGCTGAAATTGGTTTAATCTTACTTAATCATGCCAAAAAAATGCCTCCCAAGTTCTGGTGTGAGGCTTTTCACTACTGCCACATTTATCATTAATAGTCTTTCCTTCTTCAGTGCTGCGGTTCACATCTCCTTTTGAGAAGTTGTTTCACAAGAAACCAAACTACAATTACTTCAAAACTTTTGGTTGCACATGTTTTCCTTACTTGAGAGATTATTCCAAGCATAAGTTGGATTTTCACTCTCAAAGGTGTCTATTCATTGGCTACACTCTTCTCATAAGGGGTATATGTACCTTTCATCTTCTAAAAAGGTTTATATCTTAAGAAATGTCTTGTTTAATGAGTTACAATTTCTATATCAGACATTGTTCAACAAATTACCGCAGGCCTCATCTCCTGCTGTGGTTACTTCTGTCAGCTGTCCTATACATGCTTCAATATCTAAGCATCCCAAGATAACAAGGCTTCAAATATAGGCTAAGGCATATCAGGCTATGTCCACTGTTGAAAGTGAGCTTGGATGTATAAAGGAAGCTTTATGTAGTCTAATTTGGGTTAAAACCATACAACAAGAGCTTAATGCCTTGCATGCCAATCAAACTTGGACTCTAGTTCCTTATGCATCAAACATCATCCTTGTGAGTTATAAATGGAGCAATACAATTAAGTATAAACTAGATGGATCAATTCTAATACACAAGGCTAGCCTTGTGGCCAAAGGATTTCATCAAACAGTTGGCTTGGACTTCTTTGATACCTTCAGTATCCTAGTTAAGTCATCAATTATCAAAGTAATTACTATTATCTCTTGCAGTGTTCCAAGCCTGGGACATCCAACCAGTTGACATTAACAATGCCTTCTTGAATGGGGATCTTCATAAGCTTGTCTATATCGACCAGCATGCTGGTTTTCAATACTCTACCTTTTCAAGCCATGTATGTAAACTCAACAAAACCTTGTATGGCTTTAAACAGGCCCCTAGATCTTGTTTCACTAAATTGAAATCAGCTTGCTGTCTTGGGAATTCAACAACTCAACTACTGATGTTTTTTTCTTTATTTAACATTGGGCTTTAACTATTACCTACCTTCTGGTTTATATAGGTGATATTCGCATCACAAGAAACTCAGCCACTGCCATCCATAAGCTGATTGGTAAGCTTCATCACACGTTTGCTCTAAAAGTCTTAGGATCCATCAATTATTTTCTTGGCTTTGAAGCTTACATGGATGCGTTAGGACACTATCTTATCAGTCCAATAATGTTTATGATCTTCTCAAAAAGACAAATATGGCTGACTCTAAACCATGTGAGACACCACTTAGTACTAGCAGCAAGTTTTCAGCTAAGGATGAGACTTTCTTTGAGGATCAAACCTTGTGTCGGAGCACTATAGGTGCCTCGCTAAACCTCACACATACAAGGCCTGATATGCTATATATATTGTAGTGAATCGCCTTAGTAAGTTTCTTAATCTCCTTCCTAAACTCACTGGCAAGCATGTAAAAGTGTGTTGAGATATTTGGGTGGCTCAATTCATAAAGGGCTATGGTTTAAACTTTCTTCTATGCTAGTTCTTGAGGCTTATAGTGATGTAGATTGGGCAAGTGATATAGATGATCGAAGGTCCACAAATGACAGCTCTCTTTTTCTTGCTAGCAATCTGATCTCTTGGTTCTTTCGCAAGCATAAGGTAGAGGCCAGGTCTAGTACTGAAGCAGAGTACAGGTCCATGGCTAATACAGTTGTTGAAATCATTTGGTTTCAGTCCTTGTTCTGTGAGCCTATGATTTCTCTTCCATCTCCTATTGTTTTATGGTGTGACAACATTGGTGTAACTTCATTAGCCCAAAATCAAGTGTTTCATGCTCGAACGAAACACTTTGAGCTTGATGCTCAATTTATTTGGGAAAGAATGGTTAATGGGTTGAGGAGCCTCGATGTGTACCTACTGAAAGTCAGGTTGTTGATATATTTAGAAAGGGTCTTCCTCGAACTCAATTTTGTTTTCTTTGTTCCAAACTTAACTTGGGAATTCACCACTATTCAGTTTGTAGGGGATGTGAGATATAAAGGAAAATCTCCAGCTTATGATCAAAGTAGCTTATCAATTTGGAAAACTGCGTGCGATATCAACTTCATCCGGAGTTACTTCATCAGCTAAGCCTAGTAGAACTTATATAGAACTTGTATACTGAAGACTACAACATCAGATCATCTAGCATTAGATCATCAAGCGTGCATTGCAAGTAACCGTCTGGATCAAGCATGCATAACTGACTATCATGCAGTTGATGCACATCAGCTAAATTCCAGATTTGGCTGGCTACCAAGTTAGGTACAAGTTAGCTTCAGTTAGTTGTTAAGCTAAGAAATGTCAAGTGTTAGATGTTTGCCTATTAGCTCATATGTTTACAATAATTATATCTATTTTTCACTTATATATCATGTTATTATATTATATTAGTCTTTATCAGTCAGGATTAGACTTTGCTTATTGATTAGGTGTATTACTCCATTATTTGATTGTTATTAAATTAGTTTTCAGTACCTATAAATAGTACTGTAATATTTGAGTTTAATTTAAAGAGAATTAGTATTTACATCATATTTGGTTCTTCCCTTAATTTATTTATCTGAGTGTGTTTATGTTGATGTGAATCATACGAGATTATTTTTTAATCCAACAAATGGTATCAGAGCCCGGTTATAAGGGTTAGATCAAACCATAAGCTAGAGTGAGCATACAGAAAAAAAAAAGTAAACGTGCAAGAAAAAGTGAAGATATATCTAGTGCTAGACTCCGTCAGAATCAGATAACATAGATTTAGATCCAGAATTGCTAGATTTGAGCTAAGAAAAGGTTAAAAGGCTATGAAGATCTTCTGACACGACCCACCTAACCTCACCCTGGAGTTCAAGGGCATGCTACCTCGGTGTCAGTTTGATCTGCTCACTTTGTGAAAATTTTGCAAATTACGTTTATTCTTTCAAAAATATTTTCATCAAAATTCATGTATAAGAATTTGAATGAAGATAAATATTTTCCAAGAATTTTGACAGGATTTCCTCAATTTTTCAAGTATCACAAGCCTGCAGAATTTCAAAATAAACCCTTCATTTATGGGATCTCTTGTCCCTCAACTCAATAGTTATTCTTACAGAAAGAAAATGAATTTCATAGGGAAAAATTATAATTTTTAAATATTTATATAAACAAAATACTTAATTTATATACTTCAAAGGGTGAATTGTTATGAAGTACCCTAACATTTAGCCATCTTTCAACTAGATCGCGATTTTAGTCTTAATTATATGTTAATATCATTGACTAACTGGTTGACCCTTAGAGTTAATGGTCAACCAATGCTCAAAATGTAATATGGTCATTTTTGCCTTAATTTTTTTGTATAGAATTAATAAAATTTTAAAACTTTTAATAAAAAAATTAAATGAATCTCCACCGTCCATCAAGATTGATGGAGGGTGGAGATTATATTGATAAAACAAATTTATAAATATTTTAAAAATGAGAAAAATAAAAAAAATATAATTTTTTTAAATAGATCTCCACTGTCCATCAATCCTATTTTTCATGAGCGAAGAAAATACATAGAACTTGATTGTCACTTTATTCACCAGAAAATCACCTCTGGATTGATAGTGCCTTGCTATCTTTGGTCCAGTGACCAAAATGCAGACATATTTACCAATCGGTTTGGCACTGAGGCTTTCCAATGTATATCTAGCAAGTTGGGTGTCATTGATCTAATATTCAAATCTTTACTT
Source organism: Xanthoceras sorbifolium (assembly GCA_003430845.1). Lineage (NCBI taxonomy): Eukaryota > Viridiplantae > Streptophyta > Magnoliopsida > Sapindales > Sapindaceae > Xanthoceras > Xanthoceras sorbifolium. The sequence goes on from CM010622.1 coordinate 8,760,462, forward strand.
TGTAAATGATCTAATGTTATATAATTTATTGAAACAAATCTTCCTGGTCTTCATTACGAAGCTAACAAATATCAGTGTTCTATTTTTTCATAAACAAGTCCGTGACGCTAATTTACTTCAATTCTACAATGATTTATTAGTTTTTAGCAATATAATAAATGAATGAATATATGTTTGATTATTTGCATGTACAATCCGGTTACTTGCAATGTGGCTTGATGATCTGATGCTTGATGATCTCATTCTTGATGATCCGATGCTGTAGATTTCAAGATACAGTCCTGTATAAGTTCTGCTGGGCTTAGTTGATGAAGTTGATGCAGCACCTTGATCAATTGTCCCCAGCTGGGGCTTTTCTTTTATACTTTACAATTATAAGGCTCGGTATAAATTAATCTAACAAACTATAGTACTGAAAATCGTATGTATAAACCAATCTTATACTCATTTATTATTTACTAAATTTTTTTTTTGTTGAGTGTGATTTATTGAGCTTTTAAAGAGGACGTTGTGAGACAGCAATATTATTAAATAGAATTAACAAAATCTATCTCCTTTTTAAATTTTTAAATATATAGAGTAGTCGAGAGGATACAATTTATCATGCATTTAAGGATCACGTGACATATGATATAAGAGAGTGAAAGATGTTTAAAATTAAAAAAATTAAAATTGAAAAAAAAAAATCATTATTCTAATATATAATTGCGAGGCAAAGCTCCAAAACAGAACTGTCAACTACTCCTTGCACGCTTGTATCTACTGTAACAAGCAAAAGCAAGCCTCTGTCATCTCATGAAGAGTATAGATGGTAGCATGAAGGTCACAGCCAGAGTTGTGAGTAACAGCTGTGTATTATAGCTTTTGTATATTTAATCACAACATGTTATCCATGTGAGTACTTATGTGGACAATTGATTGGTTAAGATTGTAGAGTTTGTTAGATTTCAGATTACCTTTATATTGATTATAGAAACACACACATAAATGCTATGTATTAGTTTTCTGGAAATACAATATTGTGAATACAGTTTTTCTCTCAATTTGTTGTTGTGTTCTTGTATTTTCTCAGTGAATCTTCACATGGTATCAGAGCTGCAACGACAGACGTCAATGGCAGTTGCTTCAAGTTCCTCTGTTTAACATGCGAATCCGTCCTTCTCTCGAACGCCGTTTGTGCTTGACAAACCTATGATAGCTAAGTCACTCAATTTCAACTTTCCTATAAAGCTCACTCGAGACAACTATGTCTATTGGAAGACTCTTGTCCTACCTTCCATTAGAGCTCTTGAATTGGAGGGGTTCATCACTGGTGAGATGCTTTGTCCAAATAAGTTTGTGAATGTTACAAATCCATAGAGTTTAGTATCTGATGTGGTGATTAATGAGGAGTTCTTAGTCTGGAGGCGTTTAGATCAATTTCTTTTAGGTTGGCTATTGTCAACAATAAGTGAAAATTTAATTGGTGAAGTAACTGAGTGCTTGTCATCGTTGGAGGCTTGGAGAACTTTAGAGTCTCTGTTTTCTAAGCAATCCATGGCAAAAGTGTTGCAATTGAAGCAACAGCTCCAAGTCTTAAAGAAAGGTTCAAGTTCGATTGCTGATTTCATTCTCAAAATTAAGGAAATAGGTGATGGTCTGAGGTCAGCAGGAGAGGTGGTGACTAATTGTGATCTCTTGTTGAATGTTCTCAATGGTCTCGGTCATGATTTTGATCCAGTAGTTGTAATGATCACATCACAGGAAAGCACCATGACTCTATATGAAGCACAGTATATGCTCATGATACATGAGCAGAGAATCGAACACTTGAACTCAGCTGGACAGATTAATGTTCCATAACCTACTGTAAATTTTGTTGCAAATGCTAACAATGGAGGAAGGTCTGGTGGTAGAGGTGGTTCAAATCAGAACAATGGTGGAAGATGAGCAAATAATAGAGGAAGGAGAGGTCGTGAAGGTCGCTAGAACACCTCAAACAACAGACCTCCATGTCAAATTTGTGGGAGGAATGGTCATTCAGGCAGCTTACTGTTATAATCGGTATGATAAGGTTCAACAGCCTCAAAATCACAATGCTGGACCTGGACATCAGACTGTAATGCAAGTTCACTCTCAAGTTGGAAATCAAGGACCGGGACAGCAACACAATTTCCATTCAGAGCCTTTCAGTCTAGCTCTATATCCACAAGGAAATTTTGCTCAGAATTCAGCATATATGGCTGCACCAGAAACTATTGGAGATGCTTCTTGGTATGCTGACAGTGGAGCTTCTAGCCATGTCACCTCCAATTTAGGTAACTCTTCTACTCATACTCCTTATAAGGGTGTTTCTAAATTAGCAGTAGGCAATGGTGATAAATTAGCAATTAAGCATGTTGGTAAGACTCTTGTTACTTCACATACTGCACCACATCAGCTTCTTCATATGAATCAAGTCTTACATGTTCCTCATATTACTAAGAACCTCTTGAGTATCTCACAGTTTACACATGATAACAATGTTATTGCTGTGTTTTCTAATGAATCTTGTGTGATTAAGGACAAAATTACACAGAAAATTCTGCTCCAAGGCACTCTTAAGGATGGTTTGTACCAGCTACAATTGAGTGATGGTTCTGTTTCTTCTTCATTTTCTAGTCTTCAACCAGGCAATGCTTCACTTTACTTTACTGAATCTATGCTTAATTCTTGTAATGTTGGCTGTGTTAACTCTGTTGATAATACTGTCCAGAATGTTGTTGATACTGTCAAAAATTCAGCCTCTGTTAATAAAACTGATTCTTTGTTGAATGGTAAATCTGTTATCTCTTTGTGGCATTCTAAGCTTGGTCATCCAAGTTCTAAAGTGCTTAAGCAAGTTCTTGCTAAATTGCATATTTATTGTCTTTCTAATGATGTTGAGTGGTGTAATTTTTGTATGTTTGGTAAAATGCATCAGCTCCCTTTCTCTCGAACTACTTATAACACTACCTTATCACTTGAGCTTATTTTTACTGATATTTGGGGGCCTGCCCCTGTTATTTCTATTGAGGGCTATAGGTATTATATTGTATTTGTTGATGCTTACATTAGGTACTCTTAGTTGTTTCCATTAGCTCTTAAGTCCCAAGCTTTGTCTACCTTTATTCTTTTCAAGAAACAAGTTGAGTTGCAGTTTTCTTGTAGCATTAAAACCTTACAAACAGATATTGGAAAAGAGTTTCAGGTTTTTAAACACTTTCTAGCTCAATCGGGCATAATCCATGGATATTCTTGTGCTTATACTCACCAACAAAATGGTGTTCCTAAACGCAAACATAGGCATCTTGTTGAGACCGGGTTAACCTTACTTGCTCATTCGGGTTTGCCTTTAATGTACTAGTCTGATGCCTTTCTGTGTGCTTCACTTTTGATCAATAATCTTCCTACTCATGTTCTTCATGACAAATTGCCCTTTGAATGCCTTTTTCACAAAGCACCAAATTATGCTTATTTTAAATTTTTTGGCTGTGCTTGTTTCCCTTACATGAGACCATATTCTACTCATAAATTTTTCTATCACTCCACAAAATGTATTTTTCTTGGGTATAGTCTTAAACACAAGAGCTATAGATGTCTTAGTGCTGCTGGGAAAATTTATGTGTCTAGGCATGTATTGTTCAATGAGTTTGATATCCCATACTCAAGCTTGTTTTTTGTCAACCGAAGCTCTTCTTCTCCTCCTATGACTGGTCATGTTCTTCTTTATCTTCTCCTACTGTTACTACACCAGCTTATTCTGTTTTTCCTTCTGTTCCAATTTCTACTCCTCTGCTCCAGTTTGCTTCTTCTCCTCCTCGTGTTGTTGTTGAATTAAATCAACCTACTGTTGTTCCCACTACTGTTTCTCGTCCTGTTGTGTCTTATCATCCCATGGTCACTAGTCTTAAATCTGGTTCTCTCAAACCTCCAGTATTTTTTGCACTTTGTGAGTCTCTTTGTTCCTTTCTTGCAACAGAACCATCCTCGGCTAAGGTTGCACTCATTGATCTGAAATGGAAACAGGCCAGGGTTGAATAATATGAGGCCTTAGTTAGGAATCACACATGGGAGTTGGTTCCTTCTTTTGATAGTTACAACATTATTGGCAATAAGTGGGTTTTTCGAATCAAATATCATTTGGATGGGTTTGTGGCTAAGTTTAAGGCTCGTTTAGTTGCTAAAGGGTTTCATCAAACTCTTGGGATTGATTTTTGTGGCACTTTAAGCCCTGTTCTTAAGCCTTCTACACTCCGTGTAATCTTTACTTTGGCTGTCACATATGGTTGGAAAATAGAGCAAATTGATGTGAACAATGCTTTCCTTAATGAAGAGTTACAAGAGGTGGTTTATCTAGAGCAACCTCTTGGTTTTGTGGATTCTTTTCACCCTCATCATGTTTGCAAGTTAAAGAAAGCCTTGTACGGTTTGAAGCAAGCACCTCGGGCTTGGTTTCATAAGCTTCGCAATGCTTTGTGTGCTTGGGGTTTTACAAATTCTGTTTCTGATGTGTCTCTTTTTATCAACCGAGTTGGTTCTAAGATCATTTTTGTTCTCATTTATATTGACGACATTCTTCTTACTGGAAATGATAGTGATCTTATTGGTTCTACTATTTCTGCCTTGCATGCTAAATTTGCTTTGAAAGTGTTGGGTGAAGTGAGTTATTTTCTTGGGTTCGAAGCTTATAGAAATTCTGATGGTCTTTATTTGACTCAATCGAAGTATGTACATGATCTTTTGGCTAAAACTGGTATGTTGAATGCCAAGCCTTGTTCCACCCCTCTTTGCTCTAGTATTAAGTTGTCTTTGGCTGGTGACTCCTTTCATGATCCTACGTTGTTTCGTAGTACGGTTGGGGTGTTGCAATATCTTACCTATACTTGGCCTAATGTAGCTTTTGCGGTGAATAAATTGAGCCAATATATGGCTGCCCCTACTGTCCTCCATTGGCAGGCATGTAAGCATCTTCTTCGTTACCTTAAAGGCACTTCTGGCCTTGGTTTATTTTTTCAACCAGCTGCTGTTCTGTTTCTTGAGGGGTATTCGGATGCCGATTAGGCTTCCTGTGTTGATAATCGGAGATCAACGAATGGTTGTTGTGTTTTCCTTGGTGCCAATATTATTACTTGGTATTCTAGGAAGTAACGGGTGGTAGCTCGGTCTAGTACCGAAATTGAATATCGTGCTCTCTTTCAAGCCTCGACTGAAATTATGTGGCTTTGTTCTCTCTTGAAGGAACTTAGGGTTGTTTTGGCTACTGTCCCCATTTTATGGTGTGATAACACCGGGGTTGGATCCTTGGCTCATAATTCGGTCTTTCACGCTCCCACGAAACACATTGAGGTGGATGTTTATTTTGTTCGAGAGAAGATCGCGTCTGGTCTGCTAGCTGTTCAATTTGTTCCTTCAAATCAACAAAAAGATGATATTTTAACTAAAGCTCTACTAATGGCTTTGTTTGAGGGGCCTCATGGCAAACTTAACTTGAGTTTGTCTCCCAAGCTTAGGTTGAGGGGGCATGTGAGGCAAAGCTCCAAAACAAAATTGTCGACTACTCCTTGCACGCTTGTATCTACTGTAATAAGCAAAAGCAAGCCTCTGTCATCTCATGAAGAGTATAGATGGTGGCATGAAGGTCACAGCTAGAGTTGTGAGTAACAGCTGTGCATTATAGCTTTTGTATATTTAATCACAACATGTTATCCATGTGAGTGCTGATGTGGACAATTGATTGGTTAAGATTGTAGAGTTTGTTAGATTTCAGATTACCTTTATATTGATTATAGAAACACACATAAATGTTATGTATTAGTTTTTTGGAAATACAATTACTGTGAATACAGTTTTTCTCTCAATTTGTTGTTGTGTTCGTCTTGTATTTTCTCGGTGAATCTTCACAATAATAAATCATTTAAAAATACATTATTATACATTATATATATGCAGGTATGTATGTATTGTGTTGACCTTTTTGTTGAAGTATAAACTTGTTTTAGGCCCAAACTATTTGAAGGCCTGAACCATTATGGGAGCCCAAACCCAAGCCCAAATAAATTAGAGTCCAAGTCCATAAATAAAGTCCAAGCCCTTTATCTAGAATTCTATAGGGTTTGGTAATTAGGCATAAAAATCATGTGGTCAATTGGAAGGATGTGGAAGGATGTAGAAGGATGAAGTGTATGGTTGTTATAATTTTGGATAGTTTATTTGTGTGGTCTAAAATGATTTGTAATTAGTATAAATACCTTTAACCATTTTGGTTTAGAGATCAAGAAGAAGCAAAGCTTCTAAGTGAGTGAAGAAGAAGCAAAAGAGAGAGTTAGTTCTTGAGTGAGATTTTTCTTATAATATTTGTTTTGAGTTAAAATAAAAGTTGTTTGAGTGTTTCATTTCCAACAAAGTGGTATCAGAGCCGATTGTTAAAGTGCGCACTATAGCATATCAAAATCAAAGTTCTCGACGAGACGAAGCCGAAGCCGTAAAAATTGCCCCAATCGGAGTTCAAACGAGCCGCCACGGGCCACCGGAAGTTTGCTGTAAGAGAGTGAGTTAACTCACCGAGTCCAAGTCGAGTCAGCCGAGATGGAAGTGAGTCCAGCCGAGTTGAAGCCGAGTTAACCGAGCCACCAAGCCTGTTGACGGAGCCGTCAGAAAACGTTGGTTGTTGACCAGGTTAAGTTGACCGTTGACTTTGACAAAAAAAAAAGGATTTTTTGTCTGAGTACATCTTAAGGTTTTTCGACGTTCTGAGTCCATCCATGTAGTCAGAATTTCAAAATTCTCACCATAGTGAGAGTTATGGCTAATGGTATGTCATCGTTTCAAGCTCCAACACTTAAAAACGAAAACTATGATAATTGGAGCATCAAGATGAAGACTCTTCTTGGAGCACACGATGTCTGGGAGGTCGTAGAGAAAGGTTACACCGAACCAGAAGATGAGTCAACTCTATTCCAAACTCAAAAGGATAGCTTAAAAGACTCAAGAAAGAGAGACAAGAAGGCTCTCTATTTCATCTATCAAGCGTTAGATGATGATGGTTTTAAGAAGATTTCGAGTGCAAGCTTCGCTAAGCAAGCGTGGGAGAAGTTGCAAATCTCTTACAAAGGAGTCGAAAAGGTAAAGAAGGTCCGTCTCCAAACATTAAGAGGTGAATTCAAATCCTTACACATAAAAGCATCTGAATCTATTTCAGATTATTTCTCAAGAGTAGCAGCTGTTTCTAACCAATTTAAAAGAAATGGTAAAACGTTAGAAGATGTGAGAATAATAGAGAAGATACTCCGTTCATTGGATCCAAAATTTGAGCACATTATCGTGACGATAGAATAAACTAAAGACCTGGAAGAAATGACGATCGAGCAACTCCAAGGATCATTGCAAGCATATGAAGAAAAATATAAAAGGAAGCAAGGGATCAATGAGCAACTCCTTAAGATTCAACTGAAAGAGAAGGAAGAAAGTCAAGGCCACGAGAGAAGCCAGCGTGGTCGAGATAGAGGCCGAGGCCGAGGACGAGGTGGAGGCCGTGGTTATGGACGAGGTTGGAATTCTAATAGCAGCAACTCCAACAACTACGAGAAAGGTGAAAGCTCAACAAGAGGCCGTGGGTGAGGCAATTTAAACTCGAGGTATGATAAATCTCAAGTTTAATGCTATAATTGTCAGAAATTTGGGCATTATGCTTCGGAATGTAGAGCTCCCAAAAGTAAAGTTGACGAAAGGTCCAATTATGTGGAAGTAAAGACTGAACAGAAGGAGACGGTACTACTAGCTTGGAGAGATAATGATGGAGACCAAGAAAATGCTTGGTACCTCGACACTGGTGCAAGCAACCACATGTATGGAAGAAGAAGTATGTTTGTAGAGTTAGATGAATCAGTGGCTGGCAATGTCTCTTTTGGAGATGATTCAAAAATATCAGTGAAAGGAAAAAGTAACATCCTTATCCGCGCTAAAGATGGTAGTCATCAATTAATCTCAAATGTCTACTATGTGCCCAATATGACATGCAACATCTTGAGTATAGGTCAACTTTTAGAAAAAGGTTATGATATTCATATGAAGAATCGTAGTCTTTTTATAAGAGATGCCAAAGGGAATCTAATAGCCATAGTAAAAATGTCAAAGAATAGATTATTTTCTTTGAATATTCAAAACGATGTTGCAAAGTGTCTGAAAGCCTGCTACAAAGATGTATCTTGGTTATGGCACCTTCGATTTGAGCATCTCAATTTTGGAAGCTTGGAACTACTATCTAAGAAGGAAATGGTGAGAGGACTACCATGCATCAATCATCCTGACCAACTTTGTGAAGGATGTTTACTCGGGAAGCAATTTAGAAATAGCTTTCCAAAAGAGTCAGACTTAATAGCCAAGAAGCCACTCGAGCTAGTCCATACCGATGTGAGTGGTCCGATTAAGCCAAGCTCTCTCGGTAACAGTAATTATTTCCTTCTCTTCATTGATGATTTTTCAAGATAAATATGGGTTTATTTCTTGAAGCAGAAATCAGAAGTCTTTGGAGTATTCAAAAAGTTCAAAGCCGCTGTGGAAAAAGAGAGTGACCATAAGATCAAGGCACTGAGATCCGATAGAGGAGGAGAATTCACATCTAAGGAATTCCTGGAGTTTTGTGAAGCGAAAGGAATTAGACGTCCTCTAACTGTTTCCAGATCCCCCCAACAAAATGGAGTTGCAGAAAGGAAGAATAAAATAATCCTGGATTTGGCGCGAAGTATGCTCAAAAGCAAGAGATTGCCCAAGGAGTTTTGGGCGGAAGCAGTGGCGTGTGCAATCTATTTGTCCAATCGCTCTCCAACAAGAAGTGTGTGGGGAAAGACACCTCAAGAAGCATGGAGTGGTAGAAAGCCCGGCATCTCTCACCTAAGAGTTTTTGGAAGCATAGCACATGTTCATGTACCAGATGAGAGAAGAACCAAGCTTGACGATAAAAGTGAGAGTTTCATCTTCATCGGCTATCCCGCTTATTCGAAAGGTTACAAGCTATACAACCCAAACAATAAAAAGTTTGTGATCAGCCAAGATGTGATATTTGATGAAGAAGGAAAATGGGATTTTGGATCGCATGTAGACAACTTCAATTTCATTCCACAATTTGAAGAAACAGAGCAGATGCCAGTGGAGCAACTAGAAGAACCTCAACAAGAACCCACTACACCACCAGCATCACCAGCTTCAACAAATAATGAAAATTCACCACCATCATTTTTACAAGAAAGAGCAATGGAGCGAACAGGAGGTCTTCAAGATTTATATGAGGTAACTGAAAGATCTGATAATCTTACTCTTTTTTGCCTCTTCGCTGATTGTGAACCAGTGAGTTTTGAAGAAGCTGCTCAAGAAAAGAAGTGGAGAGATGCGATGGATAAGGAAATCAAGGCCATTGAAAAGAACAACACTTGGGAAACTTATTCCACTTCCAAAAGGACACAAGGCAATTGGTGTCAAATGGGTGTACAAAACAGAGCGAAATTCTAAGGGAGAGATTGAAAGGCACAAGGTAAGGCTAGTTGCGAAGGGTTACAGTCAAAGAGCTGGAATAGACTATGATGAGGTATTTTCTCCAGTTGCTAGATTAGAAACTATAAGGCTAATCATTTCTGTGGTAGCGCAAAACAAGTGGAAGATACATCAGATGGATGTAAAGTCTGCCTTCCTAAATGGAGTTCTTGAAGAAGAAGTCTACATTCAGCAACCACCGGGTTATAAAGTCAAAGGTCAAGAAGACAAAGTTCTGAAGCTGAGAAGAGCTCTATATGGGTTAAAGCAAGCACCAAGGGCATGTAATAGCATAATTGACAAGTATTTCCAATAAAATGGCTTCACCAAATGTCCCTACAAGCACGCCCTATATATATATATATATATATAAATATCAAGATCATGAATGAAGATATTCTGGTAGTATGCTTGTACGTGGATGATTTAATTTTCACCAGCAATAACCTAAGCCTAATTGAAGAGTTCAAGAAAGCAATGACCAAGGAATTTGAGATGACTGACATCGGATTAATGGCGTATTATCTTGGTATTGAAGTCAAGCAAAAGGAAGAAGACATCTTTATCTCCCAAGAAAATTATGCAAAGGAGATACTCAAGAAATTCAAGATAAATGATTGTAAGCCGATAAACACGCCAGTAGAATGCGGAATCAAACTATCGAAGCATGGTGAAGGTGAAAGCATAGATCCAACATTCTTCAAGAGTTTAGTTGGAAGCTTACGCTATTTGACGTGCACAAGACCAGATATTCTTTATGCTGTTGGACTTGTGAGTCGATACTTGGAGAATCCAACAACTACCCATTTCAAAGCTGCTAAACCAATCCTCCGTTATATCAAAGGTACAATTGATTTTGGTTTGTTTTATTCAATTTCTAATGATTACAAGCTTGTGGGATATAGCGATAGCAATTGGGGTGGAGATATAAATGACAGGAAGAGCACTAGTGGGTTCGTGTTCTTCATGGGAAATACGGCTTTCACATGGATGTCAAAGAAGCAACCGATTGTCACCCTATCCACTTGTGAAACCGAATATGTAGCTGCTACTTCGAGTGTCTGTCATGTAATATGGCTCAGAAATTTGCTAAAGGAATTGGGTTTGCAACAAGAAGAACCAATTGAGATTTGGGTCGACAACAAGTCAGCCATTGCCTTAGCAAATAATCCAATGTTACATGATCAAAGCAAGCATATTGATACTCGTTACCACTACATAAGGGAGTGCATAGCGAAAAGGGATGTGCAAATGGAGTGCGTGAAGTCCAAAGATCAAATTGTATATATTTTCACCAAGCCACTCAGGTTTGAAGATTTTTCGAGATTAAGAAGTTTGCTTGGCATGGTAAAACAAGTTTAAAGGGGGGTGTTGAAGTATAAACTTGTTTTAGGCCCAAACTATTTGAAGGCCTGAACCATTATGGGAGCCCAAACCCAAACCCAAATAAATTAGAGTCCAAGTCCATAAATAAGGTCCAAGCTCTTTATCTAGAATTTTCTAAGGTTTGGTAATTAGGCAAAAAAATCATGTAGTCAATTGGAAGGATGTGGAAGGATGTAGAAGGATGAGGTGTATAGTTATTATAATTTTGGATTAGTTTATTTGTGTGGTCTAAAATGATTTGTAATTAGTATAAATACCTTTCACCATTTTGGTTTAGAGATAAAAAAGAAGCAAAGCTTCTGAGTGAAGAAGAAGCAAAAGAGAGAGTTAGTTCTTAAGTGAGAGGTTTCTTGTAATATTTGTTTTGAGTTTAAATAAAAGTTGTTTGAGTGTTTCATTTCCAATACTTTTTGGGTCACCGCTCAACTCTTGGATTAGATTAGTCGGAACAATCCCGAATATGTTAAAGAACTTTATACGAAGCTATTTATTTGTTGTCACTACAAAAAAAAAAAAATAACATTTTGCCACGGAGAAAATATGTTGAAATTTACCGTAAAAGGTTGTTGCAAATACTGACGTGGTAAAAAGCTTTTGTTGTGGATAATAACTATTGCAAATACCTTTTTGTTGCAAAACATTCCTGACAAAAGACTTAAAATCTACGATAAAAAATTCAAAATTTTTAGTATTTAGCACGGGTTAGTATCCATGACAAAAAAGTCGCGATAAATATAACATACTTTTATAGTGTGTGCAAGTTATTTGGTTATGATTTATGCAAGTGTATAAATATATTATGTTGATATAAAAGAATTATAATTTGTCTTTCAAGTTATCTAGTTATAGGAAGGTTCTGCAATTACAATAATCTTTCTAGCAATCAAAAAATATATATATATATATATATATATATATTGAAGCTGGCAAATTGGATTTTTTTACATAAAAGAATCTTTCTTAAAAAGAAATTTCAAAAGAAAATGATATTTCTGTGAATAATTAGATCCA